>WFKH01007768.1:52981333-52994167 GCA_016163765.1 Magallana hongkongensis | reverse complement strand
CCCCCCCCCCCCCTCTCTCTCTCTCTCTCTCTCTCTCTCTCTCTCACTCTTGTTGCAAATAACTAATATCTAACTAGTCGCTTATAGCAAGCGAAGCGAGCTCTAACGGCAAGGCGCGTGCGAATAGAAAATTCGGACCAGCTGCACATTCATTCAACGGATTTTATTGGCGCCAGTTACTCGGACCAGCAATGCCTGTAAATATGGTTTTTCCCATCTCACGCTCTCACGAGAACAAGCAAGATAAAATAATTAATGACTATGTACATTGTAAATATACTGCTGACACAACGTACACAGATATGCAACATCCAACACTTAAACCTCTGTACACTTTCAAATACAATCGAGTGACGTCAAAATGGTTTCCTTGCAGAATTTTTCGGCGTCAGTAAATTTCGACCAACAATGCAATTCCAAGCATTGCAAATGGCATTCTCACGTTCTTAAAAACGCTCTCACGCATTTAAAGACTCGAAGTATTGCTTATGTACTGTAGCGTAAAAATTATGAATAATGAAAAGAAGATATATTGTATTTAATTTGAATTCAAATTCATTTACGTTTTTTAGCATCCATTTATAAAACTATACTATTTTTTAAATTAATTTATTATAATGATACGTATATACATATTTAATCATAAGCTGCGCTCGCCCCAACAGTCGCACCGTAAAACATTTCAGTCTGATTAAAATCAACCCCTTTCCTACATCAAATTCACTGAGAAAATAATATATAAATATTTTAAACTCATAATTAAAAAGCAAAAAGATATTTAAAGAATATAGCCATAACTGATAAATTGCAAGATTTAATTTTACAGCTATATTGCATTGTAGATGCCAATTATGAAACTTTATTTAATATTTATTCTATTGTCGGATTGTTTTTATATTTTTGAAAATCCATTCATTTTGAGGAATTAATCCTAACTGTGAAAAGTATTTTTTAGTAGATCAATCAAACTTTCAGTGGTTATTTTTGGGGCAAAAAATAATTCGATCTAAATCAAATTATGTTATTCAATGGCTTATGATATAAAAAAGTGTAACTCGTTTTTATCCATATATCAGTTATAGATTGATCATTCATCAGCAATTACTACTTTTTTTTTTTAACGAAACCTCCTTTTTTAACTTTGCTGAATTATAGACATTTCATATCCTTAATAGATTAATGTCTATAATTCAGCAACTGCATTAGATAACAACTGCTGATTAAACCGATTTAAGGAAACGGATTACTATAAGTTTTAAAACTTTTTTCTCAACATTTTAAAATTCAATATACAGTATCTTAGTTTGCATTTATGTAACGTATCAATATGTGTGTGGTGTATTCTTTACACTAAATTAATATGTTAGTCTTTAACTAATTTTCCAGAGCACTTTCAAACTGACATACATTTTTAAACAATAAGTGAATCCAAACTGATATAAAATACACGATCTGAAAAAGTCACGTAAGTAAAGAAGTAAACTATACTCTATTTAAATTCCAAGATAAATGTGTGTTTTTTCAAAATCAGAAATGCAATTTTCATCATTTTTCCCGCTGACTTTATCACACTCTTAATAAATTAGTTATCACAAATTTTATTGTATACAGAGCACATTATATTCATTTTGTTTAAAATTTTCCAAGCCCCAATTTTATTGAAAGTCTAGTTAATTATTTTCTTATAATCACATGTAAAATAAATAATTTTAACAAACTGCACCCCTTTTTTTCAGACGATGCGAAAACAATGTCAGGATAGTTTATATGCAAACTAATTTTTAAAGATAGACCCCCCTCCCACTCACGGATTACGATTTTAATAATTTCTACAGGTAGTGATTTATGGTTTTTCATCTTTTATCTTGTCGAGATTTTCCGGTAGGTCTGGTCCCCAACTTAACAAAACTGCATGTAATTAATTATAAGTTATAATGAAAAGACTGCTCTCTCATAAATTAAATGTCATTTTTCACTGTAGAGGGGGTTGGGTCAGAATGGACACGGGCACACAGAGTTTTGGTGATATTCAAAACAAATGGGGAGTTGGTTCTAAACTATGATAAATATACAAATGTATATCCTATATACATGGAGGGGAAAATTCCATGGCTCTAAATGAACCCATTTGCTAATGCAGAGTCAATCAAGATTCGTGAATTTAACTTTAAATAGGTTCTAGTTGTACTGGCGTGCGACCAGTTCTTGCCGAGTACCATTTCTCGCCAGTGCATTGTTATGTCATTTTATCAACACATAAAATTATATACCAAATTTAAAAATGATGTAACAATGCACTGGCGAGAACTGGTACTCGGCGAGAACTGGTCGCACGTCAGTAATGGTGTCTGTACTTCTATCCATTGTAACATGATGCATAAAACTGTTACGATGGTAATAAGATGCAGGGGTAAGGTTTAAGCAAAGAATAGAATGGATTTCTGATACCAACCCAATCAAGGAGGTTCCATCTTCCTAAAAAAGGATTTACATGCAGGAAGACACCCCATGCATGTCATCAGCTGTAAGGAAATAACCTGCCATTTCCTTAGGCTGGTCAACAGAACTGAATGTAGCAAGACCAAGTCTCCAAGCCAAGCTTCCTGGATGTCAAGCCAGGTGCTGTCTAGCCAGATACACAGTCATCCAGCACAAGAACTTGTTTCTGTTATAATAGTTTTTCCCTATATCGGGAACCTCTTTTTTAAGAACAAGTGTCTGCGATACAGAGATATAAAAAGAAATTAGATTGGGAAATGTATTGACAATGATGATATTCTTCTTTCATTAAAACTCCGCAAAATAAAGTAAAGTAAAAAGTTTATTTGTCCTTGTTTTGTAAAAGTGTACTGACAGCAAAATGAAATAACTCCTTATTTGCATTTTTAAGTTTGTTAAGTTCTGATGCGTTTGCAACAATGGTAGTCATTACTGGTACAGGGATATCCAGGGTCACAGGCTCATTAATATCCATGTTCTGTAATTAAACAAAATAAGTTTTATAGAAACAATACTAGCAAGTGTCTTTATAAAAAAAATAATCCTGCCTGCCTCATCAAAATTTCAAAATTTTGGCCGAGAAACTAGTAATTAATTTTTTGGGCCTAAAAGGCAGATTTAATGACTTAACTATAAACTGAAAAAGTAAAAACAGGTGTTTTATCATTCTTTTTCTGCCAACACTCATTTATTTACTTAAATCCTCTACTGATAATTATTTGAGTAATGCAAAATTATACACTTATCATTGTTACCTCAATGTCTTTTGATCTGTATTTAAGATCCATCTGTATTTCAGATTCAGGTTTAAGTATATCCTCTTCTTTCTGTTATGAATAAAAAAGTATAAATATTTATATCTACATGTATATGCTCTGTGTATTCAAATTATTAGGATTTGTCTCCCCTTAATTGTCATGCAGAAAAAAAAAATTAATTGATAAGAAAATTCTTATTTTTAAATCAACACAACACTGAAAATAATCCAAGAAAATTTTTAAAAACACAGTCATTCTTAATCCAAATCACAGAGAAACATAGACAAAATGATAGACCTGTGGTGAACACTTAAGTTATCCCCCCTATCCTTACCTCTGGTTCATCGTTCTCTCCATGGAGGAGGATGTTCAGTGAGGCGTGACCACCCTCTTCCTGTGAGTCCGCATGGAACACCCTTTGTAGAGGCTGGAGAGGAAGCTTGTACTTAACCTCTGGGTTCACTATACCTGGGGGTACCATTGTCAGTTTGGCATTGGTTACTGGCCCTGTTAATACAATACAATGAATCAGATATACGTCTACCGGTAATATGCTTCTTCATTAAGGTGGTATGGGACACCTGTCAATATTAACGTGAAGAAAAGTACATTATAATCAAATTACTTTAGGTAAAAATTATAAAGCCCCAGTGGGATTCGAACTTATGACTTACAGATCAGTAGTTAACACTCTAACCCATTCCGCTACACTGTTAGGTAACAATTTTGGAAAAGAAAACATTTATAAAACGATACTTGATTTTATTGTTTATTTCTATAGGAAGTATGTCACAATATGGAGGTGTCCCATACCACCTTAATTGTACTCAAATAACAAGAGCAATTGTAGCAAAACAACAGTACAGTTGTGATGTTTGGAATTTGACTACCTGAAACAATTAAGGTAGTATATGATTGTACAAACTGCATGACCTATGTCACAATGTGATTTACTACAACATTGATGTTAATCTGCTTGACTGTATATAACATATAATTTAAAACTCATTAAGGTATCCAATCCATAATAGCTTATGTTCAATGAATCGGGATGCATGACAATTATGTATAGGGCTTAATACTCAGTATACTTGGACATACTTTTCATGTTTAAGTATCAGTATGTAAGAGTGGAATGTGTTCTAATAATTGACCTTTTCCTGTTATCGAAGAGTTGCCCCCCTTTGCTTTTAATCTATAAAATTCAATTCTAAAAATATCTATACGGTATAAAATTTGTTTTAAATAGTTTTCCTATTCCTAATGATTAAATGCATCTTTCCACCAGAGCATTAATTGATATTCTTAGTATTTACTTTTTTATTTCAAAAAATGTGCTTGTCCCCATAGACCTTAATGCAATCTTCATTAATTAATTACTGCTTAGTTAATGATATTTTTGAAAATTTCTCTCGGTTAATCTTTTTCTACTCTAAAATGCTTTGAATTAATATAAGAGTATTTAATACATGATTGATATTTAAGGTTAGAATAATTAGGTCCTAATATGGGTCGGATACCTTAAACTTGTTGTCATTCATGAATAGTGTAACAGTTATATGTTATGTAATGTTAAATCATGCGTACGGCACATGACGACTGTGTTGTATTGTCGCCTAGCAACCAGCGAGGATTGTCACGTGACCCACAGAGGGTATATAAGCGAGCACGTTGCAGTCGCAGCATTCTTTTCTCTAGCAGAGTTCCAACGGAGAGAAATTGCGAGACTAATTAAGTTGCGATTTTGGGAGGTGGGTTGCCTTGAGAAAGAGGCTTGCCACATTGATAATTTTAGGACCAATCGTGTTTGGAGGCCGGCCACTAGTCGGTTATCATAGAGGCTGTCCTCTTGGAGGCTAGCCTAAGTTAGTCGTCGCTGATACTCTAGTAGTATTAAGGAAGGGGTACGCTTTTAGTTAGAGATATAGTACACTGTCCGTCCTGCATAAGGCGTTAACACAGTGACTACCTCTGCTGAGGGTTTACCTCTTGAGTAGGTTATAAAGCTAGGGTGTACCGCGGCTAATCACTACCGCCTGAATAAGGCATAAATAGTGTTTACCCTGTGGTATTAATACAGTTTCGATCCCGGTCGACCATATTCATTTTGTGATTTTACCCTATAAGTAAGGGAGGCCATTTTGTAAATATTTGTAGGCCAATTGTATCAACAATCATTTTAGAGAGGAAAATTATTATTGTTTAATATTTTAATATACAACCCCCAGACCCTAGAAATGACTAGGTAACGGACCCCTCGACACGTTACAATATAAATTGTCTTATTCTGTGTATAAACAGGAAAAATATAAATCATAAGAAATGGTACATATACATGCATACCTATTTTCGGGTATTGCTGACATATACTTCTTCAAAATGGGTAGCTAGTATTTCATTAACTGCCTAAATCATTATACGGTAATCTACTTGTATGTGCATTGAACTACCTTTGTGTTCTATTGTTCTCAAACACTGCCCACTAAAGATGTCCCAGATTTTGACCTTGTGATCATGTGACCCAGACACCAGCTGACATCCATCCATTGTCACACACAGACAGGTCACCTGTTTTCTGAGAATCCAAAGAAAATTGATTAATATCTAAGTTATAACGACCCCCCCCCCCCTCCAGTCATATCACTGCTGCTTAATTTTTGAATTATTAAGCTAAAATTGACAATGGTAAAATAAGTCTTCTGGTTCAATTTTGAATTGGCTACTGGCACATACATTAATTAAGAACACAAAAGGTACAAACAATTATAGTAAGACTTTTAACAGAAACCTCAGTTATATCAACAATTTTAAACTGAACAACAGGATGCAAGAAATAGCAGTTTTAATAAGAGGATTGTTTTAGAAGAACTAAACATGTAGACTAATAAATAATTGAAACAGCATCAGGTTATTAATATAGTAATAATTATAATGTTTACCACCCAGATTCAAAATCTATAAGGTTTACATACTCATGGCCATCAAATCTCTGACAGGACTGGTCCTCTTTTTTGTCTGTGATGTGCCTCTCCCTCCTCACTGGCTACAAAACAAGCATCCAATCAAAAAACATGTTATGTAAAGCTATACAAACAAATTTTATCTAATTTCATTTCAAAATCATTATCCTGATTAAAAATCTTAAATCTTATGTTGAGTATTTGACAAAGCTCACTAAAAACTAAAAACAAAACAGAATGTCCTGGTTTGGTTATAAAAGGTGCTACATGTAGGGCTGTGGTAGGATGAAACTTGCATTGATTGTGTACATTGCATTGAAGTACCCATGTAGACACTTACTGTTTCAAATAGATTGACGGCATAAATTGACCCAGAACTGCTCCCAGCAAACAATCGGAATTCGGCTGGGTCCAAAGCAACGGAGTAGATGCTGACCTCAAAAACAAACGTACACAACAACTCCCCACTGTTGATGTCAAAGAGACGGCAAGTCTGGTCTAGGGAGGAAGAGACCACTCTGGACAGGTGTCCCCCCACCCCCAGGTGAAGGTCAGTGACCGGGAGGGAGTGGCTTGACCACACCTGTTCAGGTGTCACCGGGGCTCTGTGTTCTAGTTGTTCACAAAGGGCTCTATAATGAACAAATTATACTTTGTATGTATAATTACATGTACGTAAACAGTCATTTTTCAAGTACCTAGTAAATACATGTATGTATGCTTAAAAGCTCAGTCATTTTAAAAGCACAATTGATAATTATATCTTATAGTGTCAAACGTCACAAAGAGTACCGGTATATAAAAGAACAAACAACAATAACATCATTATTAAAAAGATCAGTAATTTTTAAAGTACAATAGGGAATTATTTCAATGGGTCATTTTTCACTGACAACATCGTCCAATAAATAAATAGCAACAAAGCAAGAGAACTAAATTTCACCTACAACATCATTTAATAAATGAGAGGCGTTAGGGCAGGATAACTTAACATTTCACAATCATATCTATATCCTGATGCACTTACTTTCCAAGTGACCAAACAATAACTAAACTGTCCTCTCCCCCTGACACAATCAAACCAGATGAACTTTTCAGACAAGTGATGGTTTGATAATGTCTGCTCAATATACTCAGCAATCGTCCAGTGCATACCTACAGAAAACCCACGACATCAGTATCTGACGACAAATGCAATCATAATTAAGCTACGACTTGCACATATCAAAACACAGACACTGGAAATTATGAAGTTAAAATATAGCCAAAAAAATCAAACCCTTATACTGTATACACAATATACTTAAACAAATGGGTATTTATGTATACCGGTACATGCATTTGCCATTGGGATGGTATTTTTAGAGGTTGGGCTTAAATAAGTTATTTAATATTGATAAAATAATCAGGTACATTTTACTAAATTTTAATAAAATACCAACACAACTATAATGTTGTTGATTCATTTTTGCTTTTTTATGCATTTGTATGTTGGTGGAACTAAAATCATTGACTTGATGTCACAACATAGAATACGTGTACAATAAAAATTTTGAAATTTTTTGAAACTAGGTTTATAGAAGAAATCTTTTTTCTTCAGAAAGTTTTTGACATTTATAAGCTCAAATACTTTACATTTTTTACCTGCCACACATAAATTTTCTCTGCAATGGCTGCCACTATGTAAGCCCCATCCTCCGTAATATCCAGTGCTGTTACATTGCCGGGACAAACCATCTTGGAACATGTGGTATCCTATACACAGGAGCATATAATAGGTTATGAAAATAAGTCTTTGATTTGATAAAACAGCTAAATTTAAAAAAAACCATACAGAGAAGCATTTATCTAATAGCAATTTTCATTTGTATTTGAAAAGGTAACTGCATAAAGACTACTCAGTTGATTCAGAACTAAATGGATCGAAAAAGCTCAAATAAACATACCAAAAAAGTTTATATATACAAGCTATGAAAAAGCTTTTTAAGGTTTGAAAACTATGCTTACTATACCAAAGCAAAAACCAATTAGCAACTGAACTTTTTAAAACTAAAGCAGTCATGAAAACATTTAAAGACGGACTGTATGATACTAACAAATTAATTTTCAATTATTGGAAATAAAATAAGTAATTTTATAGATATTTGATTTTTATATTTTAGGGAAATTGACAGCACTGTATTTTTTATTTACTATAAAAAGAGAATAGGAGACGAATGATATTATCAAACATTATCTTTTAACATAACATAGCTGTCATTTTACCAACAAAATATTGTATCTATCTAGATTCTATACCCTCTTATGGAGTGGCCATAATGATAACACTGGCTTGGTGGGGGAAGCACTGACTAAGTACTGTTGACCCAAAACTCCCACGCCGTGAGGGGCACTTGTTCCCCCTTTAAACGTCACAACACTGGTTCCCGACTCCATATCCCACACACAGACATTCCAGAGCTGTCCAGATGTTTCACTCGTCAACAAAATCTATCCAAAATTTATTATTTTTTCTATAAACAATCTCTAAAAGAACAAAACAATGCAACGATATGATAACAAAGATAGTTACAAGAAATAAAAATCAAAATGGATTTTCCGTGAGAGGCCAATATCTGTATATATATTTCGCAAACTAATAAAATTCTTAAAAATAAAGTTTTTGTGATAAAGATTAAGTAAAACACAATATATTTTATAATTAACCACCTCATTAGAAGTCATTTTGGTCTTGTGCACGTGTTTTTGTTTTGGCTTTTAAAACTGAAAGAAAATTCCTACTTTCGTTTTGATAAAACATTACACTAATAACAGGAAAAGTCGGTAAAAGAAGCTGGTGGGTAAACAGCAATTTAAATTTGAATAGAGGTGACGTAAAATGGATTAAATAATTAAGAAAAAATATTGCATTGGCTAACTGTATATTAATACTTTTATTTGAAACATTAATGATCTTGTTCCTTAAAAAATAACAATGTAATAGTAGTCTTAAATGCACCGACGAGTACACGTAAAGTGCAAAGGCACTATACGAGTAACACCTTCCCTAAAGATTTTAATATGTCATTTTCATTGCATGACTGATAAAAATTGTTATATCACGAGATAAAAAGACAAATCATTTTAAGTGATATTACAAAAACTATCCTTGATGAAGCTCATCTTTGATCAAAATCTGCCCCTTGCCTGTCTCATTGTTGTCGCTGTCCTTTTAACTTTTTATAATTTTACGAGAGTCTTCTCTAGAACCTTAACCAAACTGGGTTGGGTGAGTTTTAATTTAACTTAGATATACATTTGTATGCATACAAATATAACTAAAATTCTTGAGAAGAAAATTTAAGCCGCAAATTGTAAAAATGATATAGATGCAAGCTATAATTTGGAATTTTAAAGCTAATACTTTGAATAAATATTCTGTGGCATGTTTTAATAAAAAAAAAAATTATTGCACATATTTATAGACGTTTCAAAATAGTGTTAATTAGAGATTAAACATTTATATAGTACATATTTTTTTCCAATTTGCAATTTATATCATGTACTATGTATATATAAATATGTATAACAACACAACCATAGAAAGCACGATGAAGCAAAAATTAAAGGGTCACTTATTAAACCATTTCGGAACCAATTAAGCATGCATATTTATAACAAAACTTCCTATAAAATTGGTTTTAATGTATTTAATACAATATATAGGCATCACCAAAGTACATATAAAACGATAAACAGTTCCAGTGTTCAAAATTGATGTATTTCCCTAAAACTAAGTGGTTTTTACAAAATAAATTTATGATAAATCTCACAGCTCAATCGTGTAAGCTAGTACACTGTAAATGATTTATATCAGTAGATCCATATAAGAAATCAAAATTTTATTACCACTAGAAATGAAAGAAATAAAATTAAGAATTAACATATTCCAGAGGCCTATGCATTAACTTCAAGTTGAAGGTAGATAGAATTGAGTGTTAAAAACTGAACCCCAACACTTCCACTGTCCCCTAGTTTTCCTTGTCTGTATGCAGAACACAACTGAAGTTTTTCAATTTCATCGATCAAAGAATAAATTACATCCCACGTGTCGCTGCTTTTCCTATAAGTTCTTCTTAATGTACCACATAAGTATACATGTACAAAACTTATTATGCAGAATTGCGAATAATGGTTGTTTTAATCGATTTTTAAATTGTATTAACATAGTCCAACGGTTTACGGCAATAATGATATCTATTCAATGAATATTGTTTCAGAATTGTTTAAGATACATGCATTTCATTCGGTTGTCTTACCTTAAATTAACTTTCATTAAACTAGCTTAAATATATTTTGAAGAAAACAGTAAAATTAAATCAAAACACAAGCTATGTTATTAGCTGAATCTTTAGTTGAATCTAAATTTCAAAGTTTATTATTTAAAAGTTTAATTGGCAACTAAATCCTGTACAAACTATGCTAAAAAAAAAAAAAAAAAATAAATAAATAAATATATAAATGAATAAATAATAAAAAAAAAATAATAAAGATAAAAATAAATCCCAAATTCCAATAGTATTTTCCAACCCTCAGGTTGAAAAAATTTAAGTCAAGAAAAAATCAGTAAAGTTTTCGATTCCATCTCAGAATTCCTGATGCTACACTTTCACACGAAGCGCATCAGAGAAGGAGAAAACTATTTGTCATGGCGCAAAAATCAGAGAGTTCTTCAATATAAGTCCTTCATTTTCTGTTGTCGAAAAACTGTAAACAAAGCTAAATAACAAGGTCGCTGAACCTGTGCACTTCTCTAGAATAAATCGTTGGGTGGAGCATCGATCGGCATGCCAATTAAGCACTATTTCGAAATGTTTCTATCGATATCAAACATCTAAAGAGATATTGTCCGTTATATGCAATAAATTTTGTACACAAGAACTATATAAACTTCGAACAGATGGCATGCATAATCATTTAAAATGTAAATTTTTATCATTTCTTTTGAAGTAAACACATTGACATAAAACATGTTTAACTTTTTATTGCGCTTGCTCAACATGAACATCGTCTGTAGATAGTGTTCTTCGAAACGACAGCGTGTTTTCAAAGCTTTGATTGCGTGCATTTGACGATGGTGTGACGTCATTACTAACACTGCTTCTTGAAACGCTAATTTTGCCACAGACGTTTCCGAGTTTTCGTGTAATTAGAATAATATTTTCTTTTCGAAACAGGATATAGATCCAGGGATCGACAATGGAGTTTGTGACTGCAAGACGGACGACAAACAATTCTAACGTGCCATTATCATCCATCCACGCCGCTGCATGTCCAAATATAACAATCTGAAGTAAAAAAAAAAAAAAACAAGAAAAAACATAAATTTGTTTTTTTTTAATTAAGGTACATATTCACATTAAAGAATTTTAAACAAAAAAAACCCTTAATTTTGCAAAAGATATTTGAAAAAAAGGTTTATACCATAAGTGGAGTCCAACAGATTGCAAAGACCAAAACTAATACCAGCAAGAAGACAACGTTGAAGATGTCACTCTTTTTCCTGCTTTTCTGAGAAATTCTCTTGTTTGTCGCGAGATTTCTGCAGAGGGAGATGACCACACACAAATTAAAGAAAATTGTTGTAAGGAGAATAAACAGTCCGATTAGAGAATAAATGAAGGAATTGACTCTGTCTAGAATTGATAAACTAACAAAGTTTAAAAAACACCAGGAACCCGGATAATATATTAAGCTGGATCCAAGGCCCATCTGTGGCAAGCTTGCAAGGAAAGCACAAGTAATCCACACCAGTGCTAACATTATGTTAGCTCGATGTTTCATCTCGATCATATTGTAGCGAAACGGATACAGAATGGCCAAAAAACGGTCAAAAGACAATGCACAGACAATCATTGCAGATGAAGTCAACACGAATATGAACATAAAAGAACTGTAGTCACAGAGAGGTTTTGGAAAATCGTGGGTGAAATTTGATGCATAACGAAGAAAAATTGTAGGAAAAATCAACAAAATCCCTCCACCATCAGTCAAAGCTAAACCGAGAACCAGTCTGTAAAACGATCTCCATTTGTGTTTCTTTCTAGCAGTGATGAGTACAATAATGGCAATCAGGTTACCAACCACACCGAAAACAAACTGCAGAGCTGCGGGCATTGAGGAGCCAGCTGAGATAGATGGACCATCGGTACTGTTAGAAGCCGAGGAGATTTCAAATTCAATCTCTAGATCCATTCTGTTAGAAGGGGCACTTGTGTTGTATGCTGCACTTTACCAACCAAACAAATAAAATGTTTTTCCTATATCATCCTGTTTACGATGACGGATATATCATAATGTAATTTCAAATTTTATTTTGGAACTGAATCACACTAACCCTACAATAATCATTTTGTTTCTGACAAAAATTGAATATAGTGTCACCGGGTTAACAGGTGTGTGACTGTCAGCATAATTCGGCTGTTCCAATGGCTCTTCCGTTAATTGCGTATTACTCGTTGAATAAGGCAGAGATTTTAAAAATATAAAAAAATAAATCATTTTTGCGGAAAGGAAATAAATGTTAAAAAACGTAAATATAAGCATTGAATCATTACTTTTTGAAAGATGTGGTCTCA
>WFKH01007768.1:52930683-52942579 GCA_016163765.1 Magallana hongkongensis | reverse complement strand
GTACTTCCTAGCACTGATATTAAAAAAATATCATAGTTTCAAGTGTTCAGACCGAATCCTGCAAATCTATTTTCAAAGTGCATTAATATCAACGATATCAACTCTCCAACAATCGTAAAGTGCGTTGGCTTTGTCCCAACATGAACGCGTTTTTTGTTTTTTATTTAAAGTGGATAATTTTTTGCGTTGTAACAAACATACATCTGAATATGAGACATTTAAAACTGTTACAAGTTGCAAATTTTGTTTTACTTATCTAGCTAAAAATGATTCAGTCTAAATTGACCAAAGGGGGCGGGAAAGGGGGGGCGGCGGCGACGGGTATTCAATCTGACACGACAGAAACTAATTTAACTTTTATAATTGTAAAGTGGAGATGGTTTGCAAAAAAACAATGTATTTTGCAAGCTCGTGATAACTCATTGAATTAAAAAAACACTTGACAGTTGCAATTGTGTTTTCGTTTTTGCCCACTTCCATCAAGATAAAATGTTGAATGATAATTTAAAAAAAATATTTTTTCAACATAATGTCAAAGATAAATTTTGTTTAATACTGTGAGTATATTTTATTCAAACATTTTTAGGTCACCTGAGTCACTCAGGTGACCTTTTGCTATTGGTCCGGCTTATTGCGTCGTGCGCCTTGCGTCGTCCGTTAACAATTTTACATGTTTAACCTCTTTTTGAAAAGTACAAGGCTAATTATTGCCATATTTGGTTTGCAGTATCTCTAGGATGAGAGGAATCTTAATTGTGAAATTTATTATCTTTCCAACCCGAGGCATCATGAGCAGTGTCAAGTAAGCAAAACAGGACAACTTTTTAAAAATCTTCATCTCTATCCCCCTACAAATTGAAAAAAAAAAACCCTGCATGGTTATAATGTCCAAGAAACCCTAAGCCTAAATTGTGAAATTCATGGCTCCTGGGTTAGAAGTTCGGGCCTTGGAGCGGGGCCAATATTGCCATAGTGTAGATATATTAAATCTTAGAAAATCTTCTCTACTTCCACAATAGTGGGAGATAAACTGAATGCATGGTTATGGTGTCCATTAAGCCCCCTACCTTAATTGTGAAATTCATAATCCCTGGGTCAAGGTTTAGGACCTTGGGTAAGGCCAATAGTGTAAATGTATAATATTTTATAATTATAGTTCTTCTGTACTTTCACAGTTGTGGAAGATTAACTAAATGCATTGTTATAATGCACATAATGACCTGGTCTTAAATTGCGCAATTCATTGCTCATGGGGCGGGGGGAAGAGTTTTTATTTGGGGTAGGGGCGTGACAAATCTTGCCATATAGTGAACATGTATTTTTTTATGTCACTTGAGTCACTCGGGTAATCCATTGCCGTTAGTCATGCGTCGTCCGTTACATTTTTTTTATATGTTTAACTTTATCTTCAAAACTTAAAAGGTAAATTGTCACTTGGCCATATTAAATTAAATATGCATTCTATTTTATGAAATATAATTCCTTTGCATTGTATGCATATTGCAATAAACTGTATGCATGTTCATTATAAATGAAACTGTGAATATTATAAAAGATTGACCAATAAAAGCCTGCAGGTCTCCATTTACCAACAATATTACAAATGTCTGTAACTGAAGCTAGGGTGTAGATAATCCTAAATTTCCTCCGACTCTTGCCCCCCCCCCCCCCCCCTTTATGAATTAATGTTTGCGGTAGTTACAGTCAGAGGAGTCTTGGATTAGGGTTTAGACCTCAAATGAAGCTTAAAATACAAACATGAGACACCCTGACAGGTCCATCTAAGGGCTATGTTACTCAAGTGACCTGCAATGCCTGTGGGCCTCTTGTTATTAAGTAAGTCATTACTATTTTCGGCTTTTATACACAATAAAATATATGTGAATTCAAAAACAATATAATAAGTAACCTTTAGGTGTCTATTCTTTAAAGAAATGGATAATAATGGATGGAGAGAGGTAAAACCATTCATTTATTAGACAGATACAGGTTAGCTGGAAACAAGAAAAAACACTACGTTTGCCAATGCAGTAAAGAAACAAATTTAATGTTTAACGCGTTCAAAAATGACACAAATAGCGTGATACAGCAGGGAAACACTAAATTACTATTACAAGTTAATAGATTAATATTGTATTTCTGAACTTCATTTTTCAGAATCACGAATCAAAATTATTCCCCCTGGTTATTAATACTTTTAACCACAAATCACATCAGAACGTATATTGAGACAAACTTGACTGCCTATATGAAACTCACATTCATTACTTATTTAAAGGTTGAAGTAATCTCTCATAATCGGGATTACACTCTCCCTGGATAAAGTTAATGAACCTTAACGGTCAACCTACTCGACACCCGTGGAAAAAATTCGGCCGCATCCAAATCTGTTTAGCATTTTTTGTTTTGGTTGGGTTAATAATTTTATTAAAAGAATTGTTATTCATATCAAAATTTGACACAGCATAACCACATACAATATCCAGAATATCACTCAGAAGAGTGTCAGTACTTGATCCACGAAGTTTGTTAATTAAAAAATGCTCTCCCCAACCGAGATTTAGATGTTGGTATTGCTCAGTAGAAGAGTAAATGACTATGAAATTTTTGCAGCACCCTTGCACATACTGAAACTGTCCATTAAGTGAATAAAAAACCCAGTGCTATGCAAGACTGGTTTTATTGTTAAAAGTTAAAAAAAATTATTTATCAGCATTATCTACTTGTTTACCAGATATTGTCCAATCTTAAAACAAAAGAGATAATGTTTGAAGTCGAATATAAGCCTACAAACTGTCCATTCCGTGAGAGAAAGGACACATTTCGGCCATGCGACCCTCGATCAGTTCTCACAGAATAGACAGTTTCAAGCTTATATCATTTACTGAAAAAAAAAATAATTTTATTTTATTGCTTATGTCTATGTTGTAACAAATAAATAAAGAAGCAGTTCAGTTGACTCGTCATAGAATCAACACACAGATAGTGGCATGGAGTTCAATTTTATAACAATTAAGGTTAAAAAAAACTATATGTTTTTTCCGAAAAATGATCCATAGAAACAATTTAGGTTTATTTTAGTTGTAGCAGATATCCCTTTTAATAGCCAGGTGTTGCGGAAAACAAAACACCCTGGTATAAATTTCCCTGTTTAGCAATCAGGTAGCTGGTCTAAAAGATAGGGAAACACCCGTTATTTTTCAAATATTCTTTTTGCGCTAAAAACGTAATGAATTATACAATATTCAAAAAAGAAAGTGCATGTGTTCAATACGACTGATATTCGTTAATTCAACCTTGACATGGGGAAAATACTGGATCAATTATTGATTTATTAAAATGAAAGCACCGGGGTTTTTTGACGTCCATTAAATCTACTTGCGATTGGACAAAGTATCTAAAGTTAGAGAATCTGGAAAGAACAATAATGTATTACATAAAGACAGGGTGTTGGTTTTTTTTTGGTTTTTTTTAAATGCTATAAAATATGTCGGAGCTTAATTTTAGAAAGTATATAAAACCAGTCTTTCTCTGGTCATGTTCAGTATTTTTGATAGTGAAAACTAATAATCTTAAATATACTATGAAGACGGTCCTTGAAATAAAGGCAGAACATTTTATTACCTGTAGTATGGTGATGTTCACAATTTTATGCAGCTTTGAAGTTTTTAAATCTTACGTAATCTGCGTAAGTCGATGATTCACTTCGGTTTGTATAAGGGTTCAATTATTCCGATCTAACAGGTCTTTGTATTTTACATTATCAAATGATATTGATCTTTTAAATATGTTTTTGATGCAAATGTTATCACTTTATATAAAAAAAGACCTGAATATTTTAACAATTAACACCCTAGTCCTGACATAATATCTAGATGATGCATACTCTATTAATTTTCGAAAAAATATTTTTTCTAAGTCGAACTATTTTAACTCTTGCTTTCCAATTGATAACATGTGCATAGCCTTTCGATGAAAATCGAAATTTCTGCACAACGGAAAGATAATAGCTTCTTATATTCCAAACAAGTACTGTTAATAAACATTTGTGTCATCTTAATTCGTCTACTTAAGGACAGAAGAGAAAGTAACAAAGCAATGCAACATCTATTTAAAGCCGGAAAATTACAAAATGCATTTTAAAAGCAAGATCAATATATTCATATTAGTTATTTTTGCTGGAGTGATTCAAAAGACTTTCATCTAATCAGTAAACCAATGTAATCATCTCAAGTTTTTAAGCATTAAATCCTGGAAGCGTTCTATGAAAACTATTTACAGTGAGGTGTTTACAACAAGCACACCAATAATGCACCTTTCTAATCACACATCACGCCATCACGCAATCACTTCATCATTATTTGAATTTGATTGAATCGGAAAGATTCTTTGTATGAGATAATTTTAATTTGCATGCAATTTCTTTGATTAAGTTTTATGAGTACATATAATAAATAAAAATATTGTCGTATTTGTTGAGAATTTATGGACAAAATATATCAGCTAAATTGAAATGTCGTCGACGGTATATAATGACGTTTCAATCTAAGCACAATGCTCTCGATGGGACGTTAGAAGTGTAAACAATTATTAGAGAACAAATAAATCTTATTTTTTTAAATTGTAAATTCTTTCACACCCACAATTGATTTTAATTACTGTATTTTAAAACTCTTTTAATTTTTAACATATTTCCTGGATTTTTGAACATTTCTATATTGCAACTTTTGACAGGTAAAAAAATTAAAATAAGAATACTGAAATATCAAGTATGAATAGATGTATGACATATTTATTATATCTCCACCGTGAAGAATGTTTTAAAATTTGATATATTTTTTATTTAAGATTCGTTTATAAAATTAAGATGGAAAAAAGAGATAAACAAAAACATTTAATAAATGTTCGGTCTTTAACCAAACACACTAAGGTTTTAACACACGCTATTCGGCAGTAGATAAAATGAAAGATAACTGATATAATGTACATTGTGTTTGATTTGAAAGGAAAAATGTCCCAGTTCGACTTAAAAATGAACTCATTCTAACTCTGTAAAATAAATTAGGACAAACACACTTGCAGTATCTAAGTACTTAAATTTGCTTTCTAAACAGGAGTGCATGAAGATCTGAATAATAAATAATTTTATATATCAGTTTTCTTTCTTTAATATGCAGTGAAACGCAGTTTTGACTCAATGAATCAGAAGAATAACCATTCGCTCATATCAATATGGAAAAAGAAAATATGTTTCAGTTTCACATTTGGTTTTTTTTTTTGAAAATACCTATATGAATAATTTACATATTACACACAAAGCAACCATCACGGAAGCTTGAGTCCTTTCTCTTCTCATTAAATGCATGTAAGTTTTAGTTTTCCTGTTTAAAACTTCCCTATCATATTATGTAAATATTTTTACATTTGATTAGATGTTGGGATGCACAATTGATGCATTGTATATTTTATATTATATTGAAATTTAAACTGCGCATATAGTTATTCTGAAAATAATAGTTTGATAAGTGTTTTAAGTGAATTGAAAACCTTCTTACAAATAAGCTATAAGATAATCAAACTTATGTTTAGTGTTATCCTCATTTTTCGTGCTAAAAATCGAAGCTTGAAGACATATTTTTATTGAGCATTTACAAAGAATACTATCATTGAAACCACTTTAATTTTATTCAATGCCTTTAATATTTTTACAAAATTACAAACCTTACAATATGGCTATATTTACAATGAGACTGCGGAATAATACAACAATTAACATCAATGCATTCAAATAAGTCCACAATATTGTGCAATAACTACAGCTAAGGGCCTAACTGCAACATAATTTACTGATTTAAGAAGGCTGGGTAGTAAACAGATTAACCAGCAGACATACCTTAAATTTTAAGATATGATTTCCTATGCAAATAACTTTTATCTATTTTAGTAAAGAAAAATTCTAAATATTTTAGAATTAAAATTTGAACATTTTCTTACATCTTTATATAGAGCTTTTCTTCTCAAGGAGATCAATATTCCCAAAACCTGTCCACGACCATCCAGTCCTATTAATATTTGTAGATGCAATTATCATACAAGTAATTTATGTTTTTCTTGTATTTTAAGGGGGGGGGGGGGAATTCAATTTTAAAGAAAAAAGCTGTCCCATAGAGGGTTTCAAAATATAAAACATTTCCTGGAACTTGTTATTGTATTTTTTTACCATCGAAAAGGTCTCGGGCTATTTACTTTTTCTAACTTTCATTAGTGGACATGTTAAGGGATATCTCCAAAAATCCCTATGAAAATCTCTTATGAAAAAAGATACCGATATCTGATAATTTTTATCAATTCTTTCCTTTTATGATAAATAATGTTTTCCTATGCCTTACCAAATTTCAGCATCAATTATTTTAATATCAATTATTTACGCAGAATACTATCAGAGAACTTTCAACATAGTGTTTAACACAGACAAGATCATATCGTTAGTATGATAAAAGAGGTCAAACTAAAACAGAAACAAAAATTCAATTTGTGATGCTTAACCTAGACGTGAAGAATTTCACATCAGCAACATGTATCCTTAATTCAAATGTCATCCAATATTGCTGGATTAGATTTCGGTATTTTATTTATAACCTACCTATTGAATAGAATTTTGATGAAACAGAGCAATAATTTTTCCATTTTGATATATATTCTGAATTATTTCAACATCCTTTCTCTAAGCATATTTGTCATTTGAACATCTATACGTTATCCTTAAATCAAAAGCAGTTTCGTTAAAGATATCTGTGAAATATTTTTTGTGCATTAAGTTTGGGGGGACATTTATGGTTTACTGTATCAGACATTGAGAAAATCATTGTATTTACATATTTATTGCAAAATGTTTCAACAATAACAAAATTGAGATAACAATTAAAGAAAGAATTTCACAATCCATTTATAAATATTATCAACAATGCCATTTCATACCAACAAAAATCACGGGTGATAAACACAATCACGTAAACAATTATTCTTTTCGGGGTTTTTACTATGTGGGTATGACAAGAACTATCATCTATGTGAAAGAACCCCGGAGTAGTGTTACACTCTTTAAATTTCATATAGGTGCATCGATCATCTAATAATAACTACCAAGTTATACCATGGCGCGATGATCTTCAATTCAATTTATGTGCATGAACATAATTTACAAATGAGCATATAAATTTGTTTACATTTGGTATTGCTTTTCATTGAAAAACACAATACATTTTGTCAATATGGTTGTCTTGGGATTAACTAAACATATCGGCAAAGAAAAAAATATAGAGCAATATCCTAAAGTTTGTGCAAAACAGTCGACGAGATCTGGTCGTCTGTGGATATGGTCTTTTCCATACTTTTGCCACAACCACTGACCTCGTTTGGAGTAGATTCTGGAAGACCAGACTCTGTGGGAATGTCCAGTTTGTCAAACAAGGTTTTACAGAGACCCCTACTGTGTCTCTTCATAGCGATGAATGTTTCCTTCCTAAGAAGGATATAAATCCATGGATCTATTACAGAATTGTTTACGGCAAATCTCAACACCAGCAGTTCTCGGGATCCATTGCCATGTAACCATCTTCCAGCATGACCAAGTATCGTGACCTTTATAACAAAATCAAACGTAAGCTACTGCTTTTTTTTCAATATTGGAAACATGAGACATTGCCTTTTCGTATAAAGTATCAATATAATCTTCATTTGGGTTTTGGTCTACTGGTCTAAGACCAATTCTCGCCAAGTACCATTTCTCGCCATTGCACTGTTACGTCGTTTTATTTACAAAGTAAATTATATATTTAAAACAAACGTAGCATGCACTTGCGAGAAATGCTACTTGGCGAGAATTAGTCTTTGGTCAGTATAATCTTATTTGTTATTGGAATATATGTTGTTCCAAAACAAATTTTAAAAAACCCATTGTGAATAGATGTTTTGTTACAATAACGTTTAAGGTAATACAGCTTACCATGAGTGGTGCCCAGCACACGCTGAAAACGATAACAATGATCATTAGAAATATGACGATGAAGACGTCGTTTTTCTTTCTACGTCTTGCAGTCTGCTGTCTGATGTCTGAATTCATACCTCTGCATACAGTCAGTATCACTATGGAGTTTAGCCCAATCGTCGTCAACAGAATGGATAGACCAAACAACGAGTAAATGTAAGAGCTGATCCTGTCCATTGTTGTGAGACCAACAAAATTCAGAAAGCACCAGGAGCCAGGATAATAGTTGAAACTTGAACCAAGTCCCATGAGTTGAAGAGATGATATGAATGCTCCAGCGATCCAGATCGAAATCAACATTATGTTTGTTCGCCTATTTTTCGTGTTTGTATTGTACTTAAACGGATACAAAATCGCCCAAAATCGGTCAAGGGACATTGCACACACGATCATCGCCGAGGAAATCAACGTGAATGTATATATAAAAGAGCTGTAGTCACAGAGAGGTTTTGGAAAATCGTATGTAAAGTCCGTGGCATATCTAACCATAACTGTTGGGTACACCAGAAGAATTCCTCCCCCGTCTGTTAGAGCTAAACCTCCAACCAGCCTGTAGAAGGGCTTCCATTTGTGAGATTGGGCTGATGTGACCAGAACCACAAGAGCAATTAAATTTCCTACAACGCCCAAGGCAAACTGTAAGGCAGGAGGAACTGCAGATTCCCAAACCTTGGTTTGGTTTAGGTTCAAGCCAGAGGAGTTTGTTTCCGTGTCATTCATTCTATCGACTGTGTGTGGACTGATTGGTGATAGCTGTGTCAGTATTTTTATATACTTCTCGGTAAGTCCCTAGCACTTCCCGGTCTTCTTTACAAACACTTAACCACTCAACACTCTCGGTTTGCGTAGATTTGACCACTCCTGATTACTACCGCCATTGAGAAATCTGTAAACAATCAAGCACTCTTGAGCACAACTGAAAAAGTTTCATAACTTTAATAACTTGAAATATCTTAATCAACTCAAAACAAAACGAAATCACATATGTAAATTTGTTACATCATAAGGTTATATAACTTCTTATTTTAATGCCATTTACTCTTGAAGCTGGTAATTTACGCTTCTACATATCATGGGGCCAAGAGAAATAAAAGCAATAAGTATGAGGTTCTACATGGTGTTTTGTATGCAAAGTATGCATACAAGAACAGAACAATGCCTTTTTTAATCACTTAGAACGGAGAGATATATGTATTTCTTTTATTAAAGACAATTACTCTTTTGGACGGTAACAAGTTAACACGGCATCTGGTGAATTCGGCACCTGCTTAAATAGTTAACTCGGCATCTGGTAAATTCGGCACCTGGTGAATTCGGCATTATGAAGTTGGTTAATTATTTTTTATCATAACTAAAGATCAGAAAATATAAAGCGGTGTATACATTCCTAGTATACATGGAGGGGTACCAGGTGCTATTAGACGGTGTATTTAGCTGGGGAGCGCCTATGATTTTCTCATGAATGTGAAGATCCTCGCTATCCAAGATGAATCTGGACTGCGTTTGGTAAAAGACAACTTACAACCAAATGTGCAAATGTTCATAAAATTTTCATAGACAGATAAATTCTTCAGTATAAATTATATCAAATCATTCAATTCAAAAATAAATGTTAAATCATTCAGTAGCTAATGAATTATTTTATATCTGTAAATAAATGTGGTCGTAAGTAATAAGTTACTTTGTAAAACTCAACTTTCTTCACAAACAGACAGTCCCATGATAACACTATAAATGATACATTGTGTTAAAATAATTAATATTGTCGAAATTTTCAATAATGCGTGTCTAGAAACAAAGAAATAAATGAATAATATAGAAGTGCCGAGTAAACTAGATGCCAAATTCACCAGGTGCCAAATTTACTAGATACCGAGTTACCGGATGCCGAATTCACTATTCTCGGTGCCGAATTCACCAAGTGCCGGGTTTACCAGGTGCCGAGTTCACCAGCATTCTTGTACCCCTATCCCACTTCAAAAAAAAATTACTTTCATTTATGCTTATAAAAATGAAAAAAAAAAACACCAAAAAACAAACGAGACTGGTATAGAGATGTCTGTAACATTCAACGCAGATTGTTTTGAATTGACATTTATTTTTTTCTATGAAAATATGACGTTAATGTGCCTCAATAGACACAGAGGTTCAAAGTATAGACTGGATTTTTCTTGTTCTAAAATTACTAGTAGATCTCATGCCGACTGATAAAAATAGGGTACCCTATTTTGAGGCAAAGTTACAATATTAATGTGCAAGATTCAAACTTTTTCTCAACAAATGGTTGTTGAAAGGACACCAATGAACCCCTTTGTTATTTTTTCAGATTTTTATATCTTCAAATAAGTCTGCAGTTGTGCAGTTCTACAGCTGTTCTAAGTGATTAAAAAGGCATTGTTCTGTTCTTGTATGCATAATTTGCATAAAAAACACCACGTAGAACCTCATATTTATTGCTTTTTTATATTTTGGCAACAGCTTTGGTCAGTTTCGGATAGAAACAAGCCAGTTCAAGAAATGTTCATATGTACAAGATGGCCGTGCATTCCCTATAAGAAATTAGTAATGAAGTGTATAAAAACACTTGAAACACAATATTTTGGGAAAATTAACAATTAAAAGCCCGTACTGGTCATAAAAGATTTCAATTATATCAATTAAGTGATTCAAAAGTATTTTACAATTATTTCATGAGAACAAAAGAAATATTAAGTGTTCTTTTTTATTTCTGCATGCGGAAGAATTTTTCAATGTTTGGTTTTTATTTACAAGAGTTATTGAAACTCTCATAAGTTAACAAATTGAAGTAAATGAAATAGGTGGAAATTTCAAGGAGATTGTTGAAACCATATAGTTTTTTAAATGCATAAAATTATAATGCGAGAGTATAAGACATGTATAAAAATTTCAAAGTTTTATACTTTTTAGGGTCATCTTGTTTAGAAGAAGACAAATATATATTTCAAGAATTGTTTTAATTGGGTTGAAAAATCATCTTTGTATTGTTATACATACATTTTTAATATGTATCATACATGCCATAACTTTGAACTATTAACTTTTAATTAAAATGACTTCGTTTTTGGTTGCTTTATTTAATCTATTGAAATTTTTATGACTTTTTCAAAATCTTCCCTGAAAAAAATGTAATAGCAAAATAATCTATGCATAGCTTAACAATAGATAAAAACGATATTTTTAAATAAAAAAATATGAGCTTTGCTTTTAAATTTATGAAAATATATCAAAATCAACTACTGGTATTGGTTTTCGTTATTAAACGTAGCACAAGAAAAGAATCATATTAGCTTATCTTTTTAGGTTTTTTTCTCAGAGGATTGTGTAGATAATGACGCATTTTAAAACGGCACCATACCTTAGAAGACCAAATACTGATTAATTCACAAATATTGATTTTCTTAAATATATTTTTCATTAAATCACCAGTGATATTCGTTTTGATTAAAATCTCGAAAAATGTAGAGGACAGTGGGTTGGTACGTATTATACGATATGTCCAAACAATGCCGTTTTGCTGGGACCAGTTGGCTGCCTAATATATAATATGATTTATCCCTTGTCTATTGTTTTTGGTTTATAAATTCTATTTTGATTTATTAGCCTTTCCTATTTTTTCAAAATGATATAAAACTGCGCAACATAATTTTCTCACTTCCTTAGTTGATCTCTCCACTTCTCCACTTGTTACGTCATGTCGTTGTTAATTCAGTCAAGGACATTTTATGAGTTGTCTTTCTATTTTTATTGCATGTATATTGATGTTAAAAAAAAGTTATCACCATTTAGAATTAAAAATCATTTCCTTGTGGGGATATATATATATATATA
>WFKH01007768.1:52885736-52922927 GCA_016163765.1 Magallana hongkongensis | reverse complement strand
CTTTTCAAAAGAGTCTGGGTGTTGGAGATTTGGCGCTATTTGTCGCTGACTTTTCAAAAGAGTCTGGGTGTGGGAGATTTGGCGCTATTTGTCACTGACTCTTTAATAGAGTTTAGGTGTGGGAGATTTGGCGCTATTTGTCGCTGACTTTTCAAAAGAGTCTGAGTGTGGGAGATTTGGCGCTATTTGTCGCTGACTCTTTAATAGAGTTTAGGTGTGGGAGATTTGGCGCTATTTGTAGCTGACTTTTCTAGAAAGTTCAGGTGTGAGAGATTTGCGCTATTTGTCGCTGACTTTTCTAGAAAGTTCAGGTGTGAGAGATTTGGTGCTATTTGTCTCTGACTTTTCAAGAGAGTTTGGGTGTGATAGATTTGGTGCTATTTGTCGCTGACATTTCAAGAGAGTTTAGGTGTGGGAGATTTGGCGCTATTTGTCGCCGATTTTTCCAGAGAGGTTAGGAGTGGGAGATTTGGTGCTATTTGTTGCTGACTTTTCATGGGTTTATTTGGGTTTTGCATTACTGGTGCTGTTTCATTGGCACATTGACTTTTGTAAACAATATGGAGGCTACTCATTTGCCCCCCCCCCTTTTTGGTTTCGTGACTTCTTACACGAAAGATGAACCTCTCTCTCTCTCTCTCTCTCTCTCTCTCTCCTAAATCAAAATATATAAAATTCTAAGAAATTTGAAAATTAAAACTTTCTTAATTTTAAACATGGCTAGAAAAATAAATAATGTATCACATATCGTGTAAAGAAGTTTTTTACTTATGCACACAAACACACAAATGGTATGTTCACATGATTCCTATAATGATTCAAAGTTTACATGTACATTCATTCAAACGATCACATTTTTACAATTTTGAAAAGTACAAATACTAGATGTATATACAAAAATTTACTGTAGCTCTGGTCTCATTTACTATCTCCATTCCTGATTATAGTCTGTTTGTTAATTGTATTTTAATCGAGTGTAAAGTATATCATTAAGAGGTTATTTTATAGATGTATTTTGTAAACATTGTGTTATAAATACGCAGAGGAAATTTTTTTTTATTTAAATTGAAAAACAAATTTTCATTTGTTTGAAATTAAATTATTCTATCAAGAAAATTTCGCTGTTTGTAAGAACAGACTATATACTTCTATTTAGCGGATCCCAAGTCACACTAACTGCTGCAGGGCGCCCACCCCGACGGCAACCACCCAAATTCTGTATACACATACTGTATACGTAATGTTACGCAATTCCCCTTCCTCGGTTGGTCAACTAACACTGCGAAATTTTATCATGTGATGGATTCCCCGGAAATATATGATCATTCATATTTTTAAATCCCAGGTTTTGAACGACCAACATGAATATTGGGCGACCCATTAAACATCATACTTTTGCCAAATCGGATAGGAATAAGTCAGTTTTTAAATACACACGATTTTAACATTAACATTTTCTTATACTGACTGAACCTTATTTATTTTACAACGATTGATTAACAAGTTCTACAGCCTATATTTATATATCTTTCGTTGGCATGGATGTTAGCGCTAGGGGGTCATTGATGTGGGAGGAAGCCGGAGTGCCCGGAAAAAAACCACATGTCCAAGCGGGCGACCACCATACCCATTCACATATATACAGCCACTGTCGATCACGGGGATCGAACTCGGGTTGTAGCGGTGATAAGCGAATGCATTTTAGAACATTTTACATCTATCTACATGTATTAAACGAATTCTATAAACGTAATTAAGAGAAATAACCAAGTGTAAGTAAGAATTAATTATGAAAGATTGTAAATGAAACGCCATTTAGTATCCCCTTTCCCGAAGCTAAAAAGGATATTTTGGTGAAATGTTTATTAATTAAATTAATTGATAACCGATTATTGTCAGCGTTGAATGTGCCAAAATTAAATATGTAACGCTATCGAGTATACAAAAAAGTACATAAAATTCTGTATTAGCATAATTACACGTTCCTTTTATCTCCCAATTGTTTTTAATAATAATAAATTGTAACAATTAACTCCATTTATAAAATAAAGGTATATGAATTAATATTCATTAATACCCACAATCACATTTCGAAGAAATTGAGGGAGGTAACTCGCGTTAAAAACAAGAACAGTTTTCACCTGAGACTGGTTTCACGGTACCGCGGCGGTGTGGACAAGGTGAGAAGCTGTACCGCGACGATGCGCGGTTTTACCTAAGTTACCTGTGCTAAACCGCGATCAATTTCACACCACAAGGACTCGCGGTAAATACGCAAACCGCGTTAGCCGTAGTGTTGCTCTTGTCTCAGATCTCCCTTCTTTCGCAATATATTGTTTTTGAGTTAATTATTTGTAATGTTAAATGAGCTTTTCTCAGATTTGTGTGCAAATGTTCGCATAATTTTATAAATCTTAACATTATGAAATAATATTTTAATGGCGTAATTTTTCAACGACGATTGGCGACGATTGACATTATCAGTGTATATTGTTTATATTGTCCGACGTAACTTTTCAGATTGAATAACATCTGCCTATAAAAAATATACGTTAGACGACACAAGTGCAATTTCCCTTAGTTTTTCTTCAATGAAATTTTTTATAGCATTATTACCAAATAGTAAACATTTGATACTAGTACACCCTCCTTATCAAACCAATTTTTACTTCTGAGTCAACCTACATAAAATATCATTTCATAATTAAATAAAATTATAAAATGGTATTTGAAACATCAAAGAACTATTCAAAATCTATTGAAAACATGAAGAACATTTCAATTTTATTCTCGATTACTTTCATGATTTCCGTTTATATGACTCAGGCCTTTTGAGAACAAAAACATTTTTGAGTAACGGTTTCCTTCAAATGTTTGTTTTGATAAGTTGATAAGCGTTGCCATCAACCATATAGACCAAACAACACTTATGCAAATAAGTAATCCAACATTTCCTAGTGTTAATAGATCATAGAAGTTAAAGCACTAAGAAAACTAGTAACTAGGTCACTAATATATCTACTCTGGTTTGTTACTCATTGTCATACACGTACAACTGGCGCGGCGATTGAGTAAAAAAGAGCAATGTAGGGTCTATTTTGAAGACTTAAGAAGACAAAATCACACTATGTTTGTTATAGCGCAATGATGAGAATAAATTGTAGAGAGAGGGTTTTATCAATCTCCGATTGGAAAAAATTAAAAGTGAGTAGGAGTGAACAATATTTTTTTTAGTAAAAGGTATTTCAGCTTTAATGTTCATGAGCATAATAAGAGTAGTAAGAATAACAATGAATGGAAAACTAACTTCCTGATATGAATGATTGAAGGTTGAGACAGACGCCAACTTCAATAGGTGACATATTTTTTGAACCGATGTACACATATTTTGGAAATACATACAAGTATTTTAGAAGCAGCAACTCCTGTGATGTCTCAGTAAGCTGTAGGTCTTCTTAAATTTCTTTTCTTTTATAGTGAGTTTTATTTTCTATATAAAAACTAACAAATGCATATTTTTTTAAATTTTTACTGACTCTTCAAATCAGGTTGTGATTGATACCGGTAGGTGGAGCTATGATATAACTGAATATGACACGAACAACTTTGGTTCTAATGTCTTGACTCCGCCTACTACGATCTGATTTGACAATAGTTAAACAAAACAAATCGTTGAAATGTTGTTTTTTTTTGGAAACTGCATTTTAAAACGCGGTGCGTAGTTCCCATTGACTGCACATGCAATAATAACGCATGAAAAATAAATCAATCAATTCAATAATTAAATGCTTTTTTTCTTTAATTGGGTTGAAAGCTCATTTTTCACGAATGCATTGTGCACTTTGATTCTTCCTTGTTCTTGACTTTGAGACATTTACACTATTACTCTGTAGGTTTTGTATACTACAAGGGTTGATTCAAAAGTAAGGTCACAACTGTAATAACATGTTTTCATGAAAAGTCGGCATAAAGGTACAAAAGTTTCTAATTCTGTTATTTCGATCTATTTTAATTTCGCCCTGAAATGAACAAGGTACATGTGGGGTCTAAGTTGGCTCTAATTTTGATCGTAATTTAAAACTGCATTTCAGAGATACTACAATTAAAACTCAAAACACTTCAATATGCTTCCACTCAAATTTACACATTTTAACATTCATCTTAGCTTTCGAAAATATGGGTCGTATGCATGGACCTCAATGAAATCCATAAATGTTATTCATTTTCATATTGTTGATATCAATACTTGAAACTTGGTGTGGACAACGCGTGCAACCATCGTTGTTTAGCAAGAAAAGTACATTGAAATTAGAAATTTTTGAATTATTTTTCAAAAACTTTAAAGGTTTTGTCGTACTGATGATGGCAAACAATCAAAATAAAGATTCACATACTAGGAAGTATTAATTCTGTTTTCTAAAAGTTAAACTGAAATTCTTTGAATTTCAAAGGAATCAAACGATGTTCAAATTTATGGACCAAAATGATTACTATCGTAAATAGTCTTTTTTATAGGGTGTGGGTATTCGTCTTATGCCTGCAACGTTATGTATGGCTACTTAACGTTTTGTTTTAAATTTTAAAAAGCCGTCTTTTCAAAGCATTTACTGCAATGCTCTACTTGCAATTTATTATTTTAAAAAATGAATAAAAATTTGAGAACTTTTTGATACATGTTAGAGTTGTTTGTTGAATTTTTACCATGCGATTATTTAAATCAATAACCTTTAAGACATGAACGTAGTCTATCGTTATGTAACCTTATTAACAACGTTACACTTTAGCCTTAACTATCTCTCTGATGGTCTGTCTTCAGACTTTTACAACTTTTCGCTTTGTCTGTCTTTGTACATTTTTCACACTTACTCAGACACAATTCATTTTGCTTCAATCTATGTAAACGTGAAATATTATCATTTTGCAGCTCTAAAACGTTTAGATCTTAAATGCTTCATACGAGAAATTAAACTCTTTGTGATTCTATCTGTATTTCTACAATTCTTTTTCAGCAGTTATTATTAGTTTAATATTAATTCATTCAAAAGAAGGGCAATTTTCTCCACAGCATATTTTGGTAATGTTGATTGTAAAACTATTCCATCTGGTATCTGTTTTCAAAACTGTTGACTAAAGTGAGTAGTATTCTATTCCCAATTAGAGTTCCTTTAAAAGATTTGGTCATTTTCAAGTTGAATTGTGTCTTTTGGAATAGATGATATGAAATTGGAAGAATCGTTCATATTTTTCCGTGACGATTTAGAAAGGGATGGGAACAAGCATCTCATAATGATTAAGAATTCAAAAGAGAGAGAGAGAGAGAGAGAGTCCAGGTTTGTTTAAAAATCTTAATTTGTACATTTGTCTTTAGTAAAGATTTAAAGACTGGGATTATTTAGTCTGTCTTTGAAGTGAACATTATTCTATCTGTGTTATTGATTATTTATTGTCGTTCTAGGAACAGTTTCTGTGTGTTATTTTCTGTTTAAAGGTCTGGTTATAGTTTTCCACATTAATCTTCACACTACAGGGATATGCTGCACATTCTATAATGTATTGGTATTTTATTTAGAAGCATCTATTCCATGCTGATCTATTTGTTTGCTTACTATAATGCATTGATTTAAACAGCGTTTTATTCATTCAAATAGGGTTCAGTGGAGTTTTATTTTTTCACCCAAGATATCGATGCGGCAACAATTGGTCAATTACCAATCATTGCCAAATAAATGACTTAAATGATTCTGCTTACAGTAGCATGGCTACTGAGCCGTGGAACTTGGACTTGGTATATACCATGTCAGTTGGTATCTGCAAAACTCCATTGTTCGAGGTTTGAAACATGCATATAACACTGTGCCGGATAATTATGCCAGTGCCAAGGTGGCATTTTTGCACCCATCTAAGTTGCATATATCGAAAAATTCAAATATGCCATATGATAGACCATTGCTTAAAGAGTTTACAACCACCTTTGTTTTCATTGTATCTCACCTGTCAGGTGAGATATTTATCCTTCAAAACTAAATTCCTACAGGAAAATAATTTTTCCCATAGGAAAAACAGTATTCCTATAGGAAACTAGAAATTTCCTATCGGAATACAAGAACTTCCTATAGGAATTTCAATTCCGATAGGATTTGATAAAATCCGACAGGAAATTTAATTTCCTATAGGAAAACTACCTGCCTGAGTCAAATTCCTACAGGAAATTGCTCTCTCCTATAGGAAATATAATTCCTGTAGGATTTTTAGAAAATCCTATAGGATTGTCAATATTTCCTGTAGGAGAATCGTTAATTAATCGTTATTAATTTTTAAAGGTAAATATCTCACCTGTCAGGTGCAACACACTGAAAACAAAAGTGGTTATATACTCTCTAGACAATGGTCTATCATTTGGTATATATGGATTTTTCCGAAACTGCATCTTAAGCGGTTGCAAAAATGCCACCTTGGCACTGGCATAATTATCCGGCACAGTGTTTTATGTATAGTAAGGAAAGATAGCATTACTTAAATAACATATTACTCTTGTAACGCAGTTAGCAGTATATCATTACTTCCGTCTTGAAGATTCAAATTAACTTATATTAAACCGTTTAAGTATTTGTTTCCTTCTACTGTTTGTTTTTCATTGTTGATAAGTATATACACATATACTTCTTCCAGAAATTTCTAGTGTCAATAAATCATATATAACTCTGTAAAATTTCCTCAGGTCACAAACATCTGCCCACTGTCTTACTTATTTCTGTCGTAAACAACAACTGTTCAAGGCAGAAGAAAAAGAATTGTAACGTAATGTAATAAATATCTATAGAAAACGAATTAATATCTAGCTGTATCAAATCAAAAATATTGAAAAGATCAACACAATATTATTGAATGATTCCAGTCTTCTTAAACACCTTACTCTGAGCTTCTTCTTTTTTTTTTTTTACTTTTTACTACCGGTATAACTTTTGATCCATTTCTCTGATTCACACACAAGTACAGATCTTGCATTACGTCTATAATTCTTGTCAAGGTTTAACTCTGAAGTTAAAAATAATATAATTCGGTTGTATAGGATTGTATAGGATATAAATTGACATTTTAATGTAAATTTTAAGGTTTAAATGGAGACCAATCAACTCTTACACATCGTATTTGTCAAGAGTTTTCTAGTGTCAACTTATGGATACTACAAGTTAAGTACTAAAGAAACTCTAAAAATGCCATAGCTCAGCATAGTTTATCTATAGCTATGCACTCTTCATTGAAAAAAACCCTATATCAGGGATTAAACTACACGATTATTGATATAAGAGAAGAAAAAAGTATATTTATCATCGCTTGTATCGTTTCATTTGTTTATTTGAATAATCACTCTCAGACAGGTGCATATAAATCATAAAATTAGAATTTTTGCATTTAAAAATGAGGAGATGTGAAGTAATATTAATATATTAATGTATAATCGTTAACAAAATAATGTTCTAAAATGCTGATTTTTTTTTTTACTTTTGTACAGTTTAGAAAAGCAATACTCTGTAGATTTTTGTTTTAAAATTTCTTCTCGTAATTCTCGATTAATGGTTACTTCCTATATCTTGAAAGAGAATAAATGACCATACAATTAGTTTTCAATGATTCGGGATAGAGCAAAAAAAAAATTTCAAAACAACTTTAAGACGACCATGACTCTTTTTGCTTAAAATGTGGTCCGAGATCGTCAACAAAAGATATACATGTCTTGTTAATTAATGTGTCAAGTTTTAGACAAATTAAAATTGTCTGATACAAAATTGGATAATTTACACTGTTATTATGCTTGTAATTTTTCTGGACCATTTCCACAGAATGTAAAATTATATCATTAAAAACTTTCTATTTTTGACGAAAATGATGTTTCCTTATAATGAAAATTAAGAACAAAACACCCACTTCTAGAACAATTAGTTCTACGAACGATGATAATAAGTTTTTAGTTGACCTACAACATTTTAAAGTTGTCTTAAGAAACAGTTTATAAAACAAATGTGAGTCAACGTGTGTAAAATAAGAAAAAATGAGTATATAGGCTTAGGACACTTTTTGATATTTTACCTTAGCAATACATATCTTTTACACTATATAAAGCATTTTAATGATCTTTTATCTACAAAATGACAAGTGAGTTTTATTAACTAATTCTGACTCTACGAAAATTGTTGTAAATACTAAAAGGGAGTTTGAATAAATACGTAATGAGATTAGACTACACTATTGACCTGAACGAGTCTTTTAATTTTAACAATCAAACATTTGTGACCTTATAGAGAGAGAGAGAGAGAGAGAGAGAGAGAGAGAGAGAGAGAGAGAGATATGCTTGTACTTCAATAGAAACAAATTCTCAAATTGTCTTTTTCATTCATTGATCAAATGAAGACATCCTATGCGAATAGTCCTCTGATTTATTTCCTCCTCTGTTAATTGTCCCTGAAGTTGGATCCCTTTTGTTTTTCATATTCTCCACTAGAGACCACTTACCAGCATTTGCGTCCGTCTAGATTTATCGACGGTAGTTGCTATGACTCACTATGACTGTAGGACGTGACCCACTGCCAGTTTTTTTCCTCCGGAAAATATCAACTATCCTTTAATTGCTCAACAATGATGTCTCATCTGGCTAATGAAAGACGAGATACCAAACGTATATTACCGTGTTTTCTTTCCGATGAATATATATTTATTTTTTTGCAAGGAAGTTCGCATTTTAATAAATAAAAGAAAAACAACAATAAAATTAAAAAAAACAAGCATAGCTGTAAAAAAGGGAAGTGGGCACTATGCTTGTTTTGCAATAAGAAGCTGAAAAGTAAAATTAATTTTTCAATTATGATTAAAATGTAAACAAGAGAATGTATACATCATTTAAGTGCCAAACAAAAGTTATTTCTCTCGGTGTACGGAAAGAGTTTGAAATTATGTTTTTATTCCTAATCTTACACTTACCACGACTACTGTGATAATGGTATATTAAGTTTTTTCTTCGACAAAAAATCTTTGCAAGAACTGTATCTGACTGCCTGACAGATTAAAACGATGAGACATTTATTTTACTATACGCGGCAGCAAAGGGTTTCAGCAGAAGAGCTGACATTTTTTGTTTTGCTTGTCAAGATTTTGGGTAGGTGTAACATCCCTTCCCCACTTTAAAAAACGATGTTACGCGCCTGAATTCTTATAAATAATGCATTTTACCACATTGGCGTTGACAAAAATCCAGGTTATCTAAAATGCAAACAAATTGTCTGATATAAATGAAAAATGACCCTATATTGGTTAGAAATGAAACTTAATATCATAGACATTAAAACCATTGCAGCAAACATTCTTGATTATCCTTCTTTTGAAGTCATATTATTTTTCAAAACCTATGTAGAAATACCTCTGTTTATCTATTGAGGATAAACCAGGTCATCTAGTATTTGTTTATAATAATTTCTAGGCAAAGTGCAATGACTCTTACTTGTACAAAAATGCACTCTCGAGATGTTCATTATTCCTCTTGTGTTCCACCTTTTCAATTTGGTTTGAATATTCCAATCATATTAATTTTTTGGGCATCTCTCCGCAAAAGGAAACAACTCAACTTTTTGCAAAATGTATGGGGTATGATGGTAAGAAATATAAAACGCAAAGCTCAATAAGTAGCATTAAGCACACACATAATTTGAAAAACTTAACTTTTCATTTTTACGATAGAATTTGAAGAAAAAACACTCAAGATAATAATCATGTCAAAAAACTAAATTGTTTTTCTCAAAATAAAATTTCTGTAGGAAAACATTTGTATTATTGGTAATGAAATTATTACAGGATAAAAAAAAAATATCCATAAGATTTTCTATATCTCCTCGAAGAAATTTTTCATTAAGAATTATTTTCCTATGGGATATTAACTTGTAATGGTAACTATCCCATCTGACAGATATAAACTAATGAATAAAAATAAATTAAATTTTCCCAAAGCAATGATCTATCATATGACATGTATGGATATTAATGAAACTGTACCTAAGAAGGATGCAAATTCTTCTCTTTTGAACTTGCATTATTCTCTAGCGCAGTCTTTATGTAATTTTGATGCTTTGAGTGTGGAATAAGTGATTAAAATAATTGAAATTGTTTGTCATGGTCTAATGTTTACAGTCATAATCAGTAACATTACTCTGGATCTTATCCCCATATCATGGGGTTTATTATTTAGGCACCTTAACTTAAATAAATAACATTTCAACTAACGTGGCAATGTTACTTTGATTCACATCTGCTTATCTCTCCAAAAAAAAAGGTAGCTATGGCAACTGACTGTGTTTGATAAAAAAGATGGTTCAGATGAATTTTTGTTTTGTTTTGAAACTTACAGTAATGACTTATTTTTTTCATTTGATTCCAAAGGTACACATGTATATAATAGCAAAAAATTACATCGTAATAATTTCTATATTATGCAATCAATGCAAGTTTCATTTGTGTGCGTTTTTGGTATCTGAAAATATTTTAAAAATGGAGATATTAACTTCGGCTTGTCTAGACTTGCTATTGTTGTGTCACGTGGCATACTGAGATATACCAGGATGAACAGTAGTTGATTTACAATTGCGGGTGGTAACAGTCAGAAATCAAAATAGATAGAAAATAGAAAAAAAAACGATGCAATCGAGAAATGACACCAGCTGTGAATATAACTAGAAGAAAGCGAAACTTTATTTTTTTTTAATTTTATTTATAGTTTTCAATTAATCTCTGTTACTGTCCTCAGCTGTATATCAGCTTGCTGTATCACGCTGGATTTGGCTTACTATGCTACAGGGCTCTTCAATAAACTCTTCAGAAAGTATATGGCAAGTAAAGCCACGTCCTCAGTAGTAAAATGGCTGAAGTTTTTTTTTAGGCATTTGGTATAAAGAATGCGTTTCGAAATTAGGTTATCAGTCCGAAACTAGAGCAAGGTTCTGTGGCCCGTTAAAGTTTTTGTGTATGAGGAACTGTAGCTCTTCGGCATGTCAACCCGATTTTTTTCATATAGTTATACATCTGAAGCTACATCAGGTCAATGAGAAAAAACGTTTCCGTAAATTCATGTAGTCCACAGGAATGTTGAAAATAAATATATGAAAGCATAAAAACATTAAAAAAAAACTAACAAACCACAAAAAAGATCTATATATTTATATATTTTCCTCATGATTTAAATGATTGAGTGTAGCAATTTCAGGGAAATTTTACAGAAAGCACCGTTTATTTCAAAGTTTTTCTCTGGATCGAATCCAAACGATTTTCTCTCGTCGAAGTGATTGTATTTGTTCTTTTTTGATAATGATAAAATATAAGACATTCTAGTGGCAATAAAGTGCTACGTATGTACCAAACATATGTTAAATGTTTGATGAAGATTTTCGAATTACAGTATAGTGCGTTTGAATAAGCTTCATTATGATGGCGGTTATTACCTTTATCATTACAACATGATGACGAAATGATGACATGTCACCATGTAAACCATGCATATATAACAATATTATATCTGTTAGTTAGGTCATTAAAACATACAGCTTAATTTTATGTTTAAAATCAATTCGACACCCACGTTCGGACAACATGCTACTTAAAAGTTACATCATTCAAATTGAAACTCCTCTTAATATGATATCCTGGAAAGACTTCAGTTAGTTATTACAAACTATATGTACCACCAATAAACTGACACTCAATATGAAATCTTGGAATACATGTTTTTACAAGCAACCATAGTTCAAACAAACTATATAAAGGAAATCAAGAAACATACTGAAGGACTTGTTATTTTCAAAATTTTCCATTTTCAATATTGTTCCTAAAATTACAAATGAATTGATATTTTATATGCTTCTATTTTCGATTTCTGTAAAACTGAGACATCGTTGCACTTTGAAACTAGCTAGCTACTTGCTTAATATGAATTATGCCATTTGTTATTCCTGTTTCTCTTCATAGTGTACAGTTTACATGCATTCCCCAAATGCTTTATCGAGTCACAAGCAATATTGGCAAATATTTTCTATTCCACGATTAAAATGCCTATACAATTTGAATGAACACTTATATTTAAAGATGACACAATATATTTAAGGAATAAGAAATCATTCTTTGAGTGTTATGAGGTGATCAAATACGGTCGGGGGTGATCAAATTCAATTCGATCACATCCGACCGTATTTGATCACCTCATAATATTCAAAGAATGATTCCGTATTATATTTATATATTTTTTAGCAATTGTACGATTAAATATTTAATATAGTCATTGATGAAATGTATTGGACTAAACATTACAAAATCGATTCGTAGTGTTATAACGGACAAAGACATTGAAAAATGTAAATATTTGCTAATAAAAACGGTTGAATGTTAAATGAAAAAAGCATTCAAATTGGATTGATATTTTTTTGTATCTTTTGGTTCTACCATAATGTTATAACATACTAGAGACTTTTGATAACAAACCATTACACCGATTTAAAAGTAAGATTTTATACTGTAGTATATTGCTTTATTCTCTTTGTAGTTTTCATTGGCCGCGATTGTATTAAACAATATACGTAGTTACATCACCTGAATATTTGCTTCGAGATCAATACTTCATCCTCTTTGAACTAGGGATTTGATTTTTTGCAGTCTTCTCACTTATAAAACAAACATGCTATATTTAGATGTAATATTTAGAATAATTGTTGTCGGTCTAAAAATAAAAGCAGATATTACAAAACATCACTCATTTCTCTTCCTGGATTTTGCTGTATGATACTGCATATAACTTATAACCTGCAATATATGCTGCAAGTCGTCTCTCTGTGAATTTTTTTTTACCATCATAGATACTTCAATCAATGGCAGGTCTTAAATCGATAGCACTCGGAACAAACCACTTAATTTGTGCTATGTAAAAGATGAGTTGGTTTCTTTACCGGACGTCGTAGCAACACCGGTGTGTCCGGTCGCTTTTCTTAAAACTTTCAACCGCAGATAATAAGAAAACAAACACCATCGGTTATACCCAGACAGCTTGTTCAGAAAGCCTTGGATTTTGCTCTTACATATTGCTATTACATTATGGCGGCAGAATTTTGCTATTCACAGGATCTAACTAACCTGACTATGTTACTGGCTAAAACTAGGTCTCCTGTTGAATCTGCAGTGATGTTTACCCTGGGGGTTAGCGGAAATATACTGGCTCTTGTAATGTTGGTACGCAATGCTGCCCATCACAAATGGAAGATATTCTACAGGCTTGTTGGAGCTCTTGCGTCCTCAGACTTGGTTGGAGTCCTGTCCACGTCCCCCGTCGCCTTTGCTGTTTATGACAACCAATTTGTGTGGCCAGGAGGTCAACCAGTCTGCGATTATTTGTCCTTCATGCTTATTTTTGCAAGCATGGGGACCCTTACTATAGTTAGCGCCATGTCACTAGACAGATATTTAGCCGTTTGGTATCCATTCTTTTACAACATTTCTCAAAAGAAAAGACGGGTTCATGTGATGCTAGGTGGAGTTTGGGTTTTTGCTGCCCTCATCGCCTCAATGCCGTTGATGAACTTTGGGCGAAATATACGACATTATCCATGCACATGGTGCTTTTTTGACTATTATGGAACTTATATGTCAGACAGAGCATTTTCGATACTATATGCAACACTGGGAATACTGAACACCATTGTCTCATCTACGTTCAACTGTCTTGTTCTTTATGCTGTTTTCAAGGGAACAATAAACACCCGCCGCATGAGCATTCGCAGTGCACGTGGGAAAAAGAGGGAGAAAAAGAACGAGATCTTCATTCTGATATTCTTAATTGCCATTTTGGTTGTGCATGCTGTATGCTGGATACCGCTTATGGTAAGTTTTTTTTAGGGTTACGCGTATTTGTCCTACGATTGTGTGATCCATTTATTACTTGAAGACTAAGGACTAATGAGAATACCTGTTTTTGTTAATCAAAAAATAGGATTATTAATTTCATAGTCTATGTTTGGTTTTTGATACTTTTAAGTATGACTAAATAGCTGTAGTTTATATTGCCGCCTTTAAAAGAACTCTATTATCAAACGTTACCTGTACATACAGCTGCAACTTCTTCACTTTATATGGTGACAGTAATTTCCGGGCTACAGTGCACATAGATAGAACTTTAATACCATTACCTGATATTTATTTGAGTTTATTATTGTTTTAAATATCTGATAATGTTGTTTTTTACTATCTAATACATGCTTACGGGTAAAATATTCTCGCGATGAAAAAAATCGTCTAAATTATATAGATGTCACACATCAAAACGGACTAAAGCAATATGTTGACTAGATGATAAAACAGGAATTAGCTTTGTCATATCCTGAACATATTTTTATGAAGTTTTTTTTCCCTTGTGAAAAATAATTTAAGTATAAACAACAAAACATATCAACGTAGTGCAGTTGCTTTGCATGCATTTTACATGATAAGCATGAGTAAACTATACGTGCAGATTATTTTTTTTCTTTATTTCTTCTTAATAATTTTTTGTTAGAAAAGGGTTGGTTTTATGGTTCATTAAAGTAAGGTATTAGGTATTTGAATAATTATAATCAGCTAATTAGACAAAGATCTATATACACTGATCCGAAGTTCTAAGTGTTTACCCAATATAATATTTTTACAATATGAAATACATGTACACATTTGTTTGTCTTGCCGTTGAGGTTACTTATTTTGACTTAATTTTTAAGTCGTTAAGAATGATAAAGCGATCTTGACCTCTTTTTGCCACCCGAGACCTTGACCATTGCTGCGGGATATCACGAACACTTCCTGTTTGGATGAATTTGGCGCAGAGCTTTCAAATTGTTTTAGGTTGCCGATGGATATGACGATACACATAGAAGAGAAAAATTATATTAAAATGTCGTTTTATTCGGATTGCTTATTATTTAAAACAATATCAAGGACACAATGAACAGCAGATATAAATTGAGTACAACCTGTTGTAGGAACAATCCAGACACAAACATATTCCAACGACTCTGGTTTTTTCCTCAATGGTAATTCTGCCCATTTGAAGTGTTTTCCTTTAAAACTGTTACTAAAGACTAGTAACAGCTATCGCCAAATCTTGTCATTTATTTTAATCAAGCGGAAAAAAACAAATATCTTGGTTTGAGGTTTTGTCACGGGTAATTGATTTCAATCGGTAATTTCTCATTTTATCTGACAGGGTCTATTGATGAGAAGACATATCGGTTACGAAATGTTGAAAATTTCACATTATTTTATATCGTAATTTTCAAAGTATTCTATTCATTAGGGTAAACACTTTTGTTTAGTGTATACTTTAATATGCTTTTTTATATGCTCCTTTTAGTCCGGCATGCTCTGTTTACAGATTCGTGTTTTAATCAACACGTCTGGTGCCAGACCAAACTACAAAGCAGACCTTTTGGCTCTACGAATGGCATCATGGAATCAAATCCTCGATCCATGGCTGTATATACTACTCAGAAAAGAAATGCTCACCAGAATTTACATCTTTTACCGAAAAAAGCGATACGGTGTGGTTTCTCTTACACCAGCAAGCTCGGAAAGCTTATCAGGGAGCATGCGTCTCCAAGCCCTACATTCCAAGCAGAGACTTCAGAAAATGAATTCTACAGAATCAAACACTACCACTACTGAAAATAAGGAGCTTATCAACACTGCATAGTGATTAAAAAAATTCTGCAATTATAGTTATATAGTGAAACTGCAACTCTACATGATTATACGTTGTATGACATAAATCACGTTTGCTTTGCCTCGGAATAGAAAAGAGTTCTTTCATTGGATGATGTATCACCTGATTGACGTCTATGTTTCTGAAGACGACGGAATTCAAAATGAAGACTGCAATATAGCAGATGAAACTTTTTTTTATTATTTTATATCTTTTTTTTATATAAATTGATATATAAAAAGGTTTTGATTACCGACAAAACTAAAGTGTTTGCTGTTTCCTTGTTAGGAGTTTCTGACTTGCTACGGAAATTAAGAAGTCTGGATGGCTGTGGCCAATTTTAGGCTATATTTACCTCCTTTAAACGGGAAGCTCTGTATATGTTCAAATTATAAAGCCAAAATATTTTCAATTCTCTCAACTAAATAATAGTTAATGGCCAAAAGTATCATATTAAAAAGTTTAAAACATTTCTAAGGGTATTTTGTTGACTGCCCAGCCTCCTTAATTCCGGCTGTTAAAAGCAGTAGAATGCGTGGTGAAATGAATTGACAATTGTACATCTAAGTTTTGAGACCAGCGCTTTTCAAAGAGATCAAGTTGAACAGAAATCAACAAATGTATCAACCCAACCTTAAAATTAAATGACGTATCTAAAATTCTGAGTGTTTTTCAGCACTAGCAATTTCCAATATCTGAAAATGTTAAAATGTTTGTTTTATGTGTTCTATTGTTTTGTCTTAGCAATCAAATAAGCGTTTCAATGATATCGTTAATCTGTTCTATATATTCTATTTGCTGTAAACTTGATGCCTGTCATGTTGCCAATTATTTTTATTTTTAGGTACGCAGGATATATCTATTGATTTCCTTCGACAGAGGATTTGGTTTATGAGCGACAAAATGTGTAAAATAAAAAAAGCCCTTTCTTTTAAAAACAAATTAAAAAAAAATATCACTTTGTAATTCAACTTTATTTTGTGTTTGCTTGTATTGTTAGTTTGCTTTGTTTTAATTCAAGTCTATTGAAGAACGTCTATCTGACATCGAATTGAACTTGTCACTACATAACGAAGTTAAATTTTGACACACTGTTAAAAGCTTATAACAGATAAGCATCAAGAAATCTTTTTTGTGAAAGTTTTCTGGTTTGTAAGAAATAACAAAGTCATTGCTTATATTCAATATAGGAATAAGTGATATCATGATACATGTATAAGCATTTTTGTATTCATTTCCCTGTCAGTTGTATAAAGTCCCCCTTTGTATATACTACTTTGTAAAGCACTCAATAAAAAATTTACTAATAAATTGTTCTTACATTAATATAAAATGGGAAAAAATGTTGCAAGATTTTCATAAGATATTATTATTCACATTATCCGTAAATTCCTATACAGCATCTACAATGGATGTGTACATTCTTGTATCAGATTTCAATCTTCAAATTCAGATAAAAAAGAAGGGACAATATACAAGAAATTTAACTAGAACTTTTCTTTATTTTTTTAAATGTGGTATTTATAGCTAGCCATCATTTAGTGGTTGGTGAAATATGTCATGCTGTTAAATTCAATTGCAAATTTATTTCATAAAATATAAATTTACCAGGTGCATGGTGAAATAAACATAAATCATAATGAAACATGTAAACAAAAAAATAAACAAATGTCAGATTTGCTGTGGTGTAAATGCTAATTCGATAAATTATTTGATTTGTTTATTAGCTTAACTGTGTTGTTTCAGCAAATACAAACTCTCATTTAGAGAGTCAAATCAAATTATCATTCGATTCCAACATGAAACGCTAGACCTAGTCAATAAAAGTATACCAGAGCGCAACACATAATTGACGTTATCTATTTTAAAGTATATAATTTTAAAAATTTCTACCAAATAAAATTCTCGCACAAAAATGTATTTTGCTCGCATCCTTTGAAATTGAAGTTGGTTTAACATAAATGAATAACTTTATTTCTTAAAATATCTAAATGTATTTTTGTTTTGATACCTATTATAATCATAAAGTATTTCAACAACAATGTAATGTTATTATATACGATAAAATTCTACATATACAATAACATGACAGCAGTTCCATGATTCTGTAATTTCATGTTGTTCATAGCCAATGGCTGTGATAATATTATGTGTTTAATTTAATTGGCGGTCAGTTACCCGGATCTGTAGTTCAGGCGTGTATGCCTAAATGTTTATGAATAATACTGTCATTTCCGGAGTACTTTAAATTCGTTTTGTCAATTCAGTTATTTACAGGTTGCTGTTTCCGTGTCCGTGTCCGTGTATCAAATGCATTAGATCTGTTCCCAATGATAAAGTTTATATAAAAAAAAAACAAAAAAATATCATTAAAAGCAACGAGAACAACGGGGTTTATACATTATAAAAATTTTTTTAAAGACTACAATGAATACGGAAGATTGTGGCATTCTGTTCATTGTCATATGTATAACATTTCCCTGTAGTAATTGATACATTCAATTAAACCTACAAATTGCATTCAACATGTACTTGCTATATTTTGACGACGAACAATACGTATTCAATTACTAGTATTCTAAATGCCGTACTTCATTTGTAAAGGACTGTCGAGTATCTTAACATCTAGTAACATTCCACTCTCCACTATTAAAAAAAAACTACCAGGGTATTTTGACCTGTGTACAAAACTTTTTAGTCATATCGTATTTTTCTAATTGATGGACTTTTGATGGACTTTTATTCAATTCAACTAAGATATAACAGCATTAAATGCAGAGTTTATTTAGCGCACAAAATTTATACCACAAGTCTCTTAAGGAAGAGTTGCATAAATCAATTAATTCTTGAAAAATTAAAATAATTTGCAAAATGAAGTTGTGAAGAATGTAACATTTAAGTATGTGCAATGTCAATTGCCAACTGTACGTATATCTAATGTATGATAAATACTATTTAATTGTGTTTGTCCGGCTTTCCTTTCGAAAATAAATACAAAATTATATTTGTTTTTGTATTGCGCACTAATAATTGTGTATAATTATAGCATATTAAGTGAGACGTAAGGAACTTGAATTGTATGTGTAAAAATATTTCCCCGTCCATCTTTTTTTCATTCAAACATAAACAAGAATTTGAATTATTAATGATGAACAACAAAAAGTTATATTATGACTTGAGCAACAACTATTCAAGTAAACGGAAATCTCAAAAGCTATTACATAAAATAATAAAAGTATTAAAACAATATTTCTCGTTAGTTGACAAAATCTGCAGAAGATTTTTGCTTAACAGATTTAAAGATTTGTTCGTCTATAGACCTGCTTTATTTGATGTAGATTGCGAGGCATATGTTACTGTAGGTATGTCATGTTTGCCAAACAAATTTTTGCAGAGACCCTTGTAGTGTCTTTTAATGGCAATAAATGTTTCTTTCCTGAGAAGAATATAAACCCATGGATCTATCATGGCATTGGTCACGGCAAATCTAAGTACCAACAGTTCCCTAGCGCCATTCCCATGAATCCATTTTCCAGCATGGCCAAGCATCGTGAACTGTGCAACAAAATTAAAAGAAGATTGCATGACGGCATGATAGGGTTTTCAAAAATACAATTTTGGTGGGAAACAGAAGGAAAAGTGTAACAAAGCGCAATATGTTTAAAAGTAATTCATTTTCCAATATGATCCTGTTTCTTTTTACGAAGGAAGATTTTTTTTAAAGTAAAAGAGCTTACCATGAGTGGTGCCCAGGTCACGCCAAAAACTGAAACAACAATTATTAAAAATATGATGATGAAGACGTCGTTTTTCTTTCTTCGTCTTGCAGTCTGTTGTCTGGTGTCTGAATTCATACCTCTGCATACAGTCACTATCACTATAAGGTTTAACGAGATCGTTGTCAACAGAATGGATAGACCAAACAAAGAGAAAATGTACGAACTGACCCTGTTTATTGTTGATTCACTTACAAATTTCAGAAAGCACCAGGATCCAGGGTAGTAGTTGGTAGTAGTTGGAGACTTGAAATGAAAGCTCCAACGAGCCATATGAAAATCAACGTAATGTTCGCCCGCCGTCTTTTCTGAGCGATGTGGTTGTATTTAAACGGACATACAATTGCAAAAAACCGGTCAAAGGACATTTCACACACAATCATAGCTGAAGAAGTAAACAAAAATGAAAAGATAAAAGAGCTGTAGTTGCAGAGAGTTTCGGGGTAGTTATAGGTAAAGTCCGTGGCATACCTTACCATCACTGTTGGATACACCAGAATAATTCCTCCCCCGTCCGTGAGAGCCAGACCTCCAACAAACCTATAGAAGGGTCTCCATTTATGAGATTTGGCTGTCTTTACTAGAATAATCAAAGCGATTAAATTGCCACCTACTCCCCATGCAAACTGTAAAGCTGGAGGCATGACGGATTCCCATACTTTGTACTGTGTGATGTTAGAGACGAAGGAGTTTGATTCCGTGACATTCATTCTGACGACTGTGTGTGGATTGATAGGTGATATCTTTGTCATTCTCTTAATATATACTTCTAGGTGATCTCGAATACTTCCCTATCTTCTCCACTTACCACTCATAGTTTACATAAATTTGACCACTACAAACACTGATGTAGAACTGTTGAATTATCATTGTTTATAGGGCTATGTGATTTCTTGTTTACCTCACCCTTATATTTACTTTTTCGCAAAAACTGTATTTTCAATTGTATACACAAAAGCTTGTCTCTTTCAGGAATGGATACTCTCGAAGTAACGTCCCCGCTAGTTATTTTTGGACTATCCACGAAAATTGATTCTCATAATATGAAATGATTCGACGGTAACTGTAAAAAACAGAAACCAATTTCGAGCGTTACTGAAGATTTTCATTCTATTCGCATCATCCAGAGATGTAATACTTAAATTCTTAAACTAGAATGAAATATAAAAAAAGCAAAATGCATCCTTGATATAAAACATTTCAAGCGAGATAACCAGAAAAGTCATTATATGATTAATATAATAATTAAATTCTTCATTTACAAACAAGTGGGTTTTTTAATTAGTAAATATAGTACTTTTCATGGCAAATTTTGACTTTGAACAAAAAGATTTGTGTTCGAAATGACATCTGATACATTTTCAAGTTGAATATTTTTCTCTATCGTTGCCAATTTTTAAAAAAATGTTATTTTGCTATTTAAAAGATTAATTACTCACAAACATAAAAACAGATATCTTGGGGCGTGAATTCAAAAGAAAAAGGTATATGTTTGCCGTTTGGTCTTTAAAATGAAAACGCTAACTTATTTAAAATAAAATTTCCAATTTGTATTAAATTTTACAAGTTTCCATCTGATTTGCATAATATCCATTTATATTGTATAATTTACCATTTGTATGGTACACTTTCCATATGTATTGAATAATTTCCATTTGTACTGTATAATGGTCTATATGTAAAATTCTTCATTTTTATTGAATATTTTTTGAGTTGTGTATAATTTTTCTGCAGTGACATTCAGGGGAACATCCACAGAACCCGAGAAGTCGCTGTTTAGATCCATGATTTTGGGAAATGATCATAGCTGTACAGAAGAAGAATTCTATCCAAACACGACCAAGTCGAGTAAAACCCAATACATGGGTGAAGCAAGATTAGAAGTCCGCAGCAATAACTAAGGTGTCTTACGTCGACATGACAATCGGGATCATACAGGGGACGTGTCAGAACCCGATATTTTTGAATGTGTGACCTACAAACGTAAGGCTCGTTACTATAAGGCGGGGATTAGTTCTCGATCTACGCGAACGGGACTTATGAATTACGTATCAAAGAAAGGGCTTAAGATAACTCACTTTGTCCTATTTAAACCAAGATACCCAGGGGCCTGTCTGACGGCCAAAATCAACGTATCGCCGAAGGACTCAGAGTTACTAGAATCGGGAGACTTCTGGCCTGAAGGAATGAGTTGTCGAAAATGGCTGTCAGAGAGCATGGAGGGAGAAGATCGAAAGCCAAAATCAGAAGAAGGACGATGACGAACGGGAGGATGATGACGAATAAGAACTAGATGATGAACATGATGAGGAAGATGAAGACTACTAGAAAATATAAAGCCCAAACTAGAACAAAAGCTATGGCAATTACAGTAGTTTTTTGTTTTTTTGGTTTTTTTTGTTTTGTTTTTTTTTTTTTTACATATTTTGTGTATTATTGTCTATGCAGCTAAAATTAATGGCATGGAATGTGCGAGGGCTAATGTACTCAACTATGGGCTTAGCGAACCTGTTACGTGATACAGATTGTGATTTTGTTGTCCTAAGCGAGCACAAACTACTTCAAATGTATTCTAACTACTTAAACAGTGAAGATAATAAATAGTTTTCATTTACAAAGTGTGAATCTCAAATCAGTTACGAATTGCATGGAAAATCAGGCGTATCAATTATGATAAAAAAGTCATATTTGTTTAGTGTTAAAGAAATAGAAATTAACTCTTGTAGAATTGTAGCAATAGAATGTAAGGCTAACACCAACGAACTCTTGTACATAGTAGGAGCTTACCTTCCACCAGAAAACAATGTTGAAGCATATAAAGACGGATTGTCGATGTTGCAAGATTTTTATAATTATTATTCAAGATATGGTCACATTGTAGTAGCTGGTGACTTCAATGCAAGTTGTTTGGAGTTAGACAACGGAAGATGCAATTTGTACAAATCAAGGGAGCTCAAAAAGTTTATAAAACAAAACCGCCTTAATCATATGTTAGAGAATGATAAAGTGCCTAAATGTAAACACACATTTACGAGTACAGAAAGTACTGTAAACGTACCACATTTGGCTGTGTATTCTATTTAGCGCTTTTGGCTGAATGCGGCTTCCGCTAAATCAAGTACATCGCTAAATGCCATGCATATATGTATAAGAATAATCACTTTCAGGAATTCGCTAATTCAAATGCACGCCAACTTGTTTAAAAACTTATTTCCGCCAAATATCGTACACGCCAAATATAATACGTTTACAGTATGTTAGATTATGTATTCTCAGATGCGTATATGTACATGTCACTCAGTTTCTATGAAATCCTAGCCGAGGGGACGTTCTCAAGTACGTCTGACCATCTTCCCGTTTTGGCTGTTTACAATATACAAAGCAATCAATATCATCTCACTGAACTTATTAATAAAACTCCAGCATGGCAAAAAACATCTAATGAGTCCAAGCAAATCTATGAAAGAGAGGTTACTCACCAGCTAGAAAAGGTAATAGGAAGTAATGTTCCAGAGACTCTCCCCGAAATTAACGAATTTTGTGTGTCATTTATTAAATGTATAACAACAAGTGCAAATACTGTCGTTCCCAGGTCTAAATTCAACCCCACTGTAAGCCTAACTGGACAGGGGTGGTTAAGGAAGCCCATGTCTAAGAAAGGAGAATGAGAGGCATTTGGGATAGGGAAGGGAGACCCCGTAGGATGCATCACACATCGCATTTTAAGAACAAGCGCGCGAAAAGGCATTTTCGAAAATGTCAATCACTAGCACTGGAGCAGTATATCAAGAAATTTATACCGATATAGATAACGCAGTCGCCTGCGACACCCGACTGTATTGGAAACTTATAAGCAAACAACGACCCTGCCAAAGCAGGGTAAATCCGGAAATTCAGTACGGTGGTATAGCTGCAAATACCCCTCAAAGTGTGTCTGATTTATTTGGAACGTACTTTGAAAATGTATATACCCCTCAAAACAATAGTAACTATGATGAAGAAAATTTTCTGAGCATAAATAAATTGTATGATGACGTTAAATCTGATAGAGAATGCGACAAACTTCCGAATCGGAGGTAGACCATGTCGTTAACTCCCTTAAACTGCGCAAAGCGCTGGGTATTGACAGTATTCAAGCAGAACATCTAAGACATGGGGGCAATAAAGTCACTTTTTACTTATGCAAATTGTTAAATGGGATTATCAAATGCGGGACGATACCCAGTGAGTGGAAAAAAGGTATAGTTGTCCCAATATACAAAGGCGACAATAAGATAAAAAAAACTCTCTGGATAGCTACCGACCAGTATCATTATTGTCGTGTCTGTTAAAGGTATTTGAGAAAATACCGCACAATAGAATTTTGCACGTAATAATTAGCGAAATTAAGTTCCCAAACCCCAGCAGCATGGGTTTCGGAAGGATTTGAGTTGCATTACCGCAGGTTTTAATTTATAAGAGACTACATGTCATTACAATGACCATGTTAGTTCTGTATATGTAGCATTTTTAGACTGTAAAAAAGCTTACGACACAGTTTGGAGAAAAGCGCTTATGGTTAAACTTTATAAATTGGGATTAAGGGGTAAGATATGGAAAATAGTAGACGATTGTCATACCAACAATAAAAGCACAGTAGCTGTAAATGGCACCATTTCTGAATGGTTTAAAATTAGACAAGGTGTTCGTCAGGGAGGTGTATTGACTAGATTTTTATATTGTATTTTTATTAATGATTTATTGAATTGTTTAGAAAATGTAAACAGTAACATTGGTATGTACAATGTAAAATCAACAACCCAGCATTCGCCGACGATATTGCATGTTTAAGTCCAAGTCCGGCTGGATTAAAAAAAAATGCTAAACGTTGCAGTAAATATTCATGTTTATGGCGCTTTTCCTTCCATGCACAAAATCTAGCATTGTTAGGTTTGGTAAGGGAAGTCCCCCGACCCAACAGACCTGGAAATTAGGAGAGGAGGATATCTCAATCAACGATAGTTACAAACATTTAGGCATTATCCAACAGTCTCAATTCAAATCCAGTGACCGAACAACGGACGGCTGTAACAAAGGCAGGAAAGCATACTTCTCAATACGGAGCGACCTATCTCATAATACGAACCCTCTAACTTTCGTTATACTCTACCAAAAAATAGTATTACCTACTGCATTGTACGGATGTGAACTGTGGAACAATTTAAAGCAAGTAGATTTACAAATTTTAAACAAATTCCAACATTTTGTGATAAAAGACATCCAATGTCTGAAAATTTCAACAAGGTCAGATATGTGTGAGTGTATGCTTGGACTACATCCCATCATTTCGGAAATAGATAAAAGAAAATTTTGGAAAACTGTGCAAGCTTGATATTAACTGTCTGGCAAAAAATAGTTTCTTACCTAGATTATGTGACCTTTTACAGAACGGCGTCAAACAATTTTCCGGATTTCTTAAGGATATTTTCGAACATTTAGCCAAATACAATTTACTGCAACATTTACATTTGTTCCTTGAAACTGGTCAATTCCCTTAAAAAAAAAGGATTGGAAAATTATAGTTAAACGGTCAATTCATAACCACCCGTGCACCATACTGATGAATGGAGAAATCGCACGAAAACGACCCAGACTTTCGAATATTTAAAGTTTTTCACAACACAGCCTCTCCTATCAGACTCTGAAAATTTGAATTCTCATTTGATGACGTTCTATTTATTTGATTACTAGCTAAACTCTGGACCATTCCACCCGTTTATATAGACCAAACCTGCAGAATATGTCAATACGTGTACAACAACCAGTTCCAGCATGCTGTGTTGGGGTGCCCATCCACAACTTATGTAAGGGATTCTTTTTATGACCAATAATTTTGATGTTCATTTAAATGCAGAGCTTTCACAGCTCAGGGAAGACGTTTTTTACTACATTTGGTTGGAGGATTAGAACCCACTACATTGTTGGACAAAGAAAACAAGAAAGAATTTATCTGCCTTTGTGCAAAATTTGTATGCAGTGCATCAGCATGCTATGATAAAGCTCTGTCATTCTTGGAGCATATGTAACAAGATATAAATATTTTCCTTATCATCTATATACATACGTTGTCTTTATCATAATTTTCTATTATTGTAAGTTTGACTAATTTTCTTTATGTATTGTAACTTATAACATGTATCTCCGCAAAGGGGGATATAAAGATTGAATTGAGCATCGATTTGATTAAACATCTGACTGTCACAGCTCATAGTAGATCAATTACTTATAAACAATAGACTTTCAATTAGCTTGTCATGCCATTGTTTTTATAAGCGGAAACACCTTTGCGTTTTTTGAAAGAAAATAATTTAACAAGGTAACACCAAAAAGGGGATATATTTATGTCGTATAAATTGCATAATGAAAAAACATTTTTCTGTAGAAAAACTAAATCTTAAAATGTTATCACAAATTATGAATTTCATAAATCATGAAATTATTTGATACATATCTGTCTTCCCACAAATGTTTATTTAAAAAAAAAATTTGGTGTTATTAATATTTTAATTTCCTATTTAATTTTATTTTTAAATAAACATTTGTGGGAAGACATTATTAATAGCTAGCCATCATTTAGTGGTTGGTGAAATGGAATCAGGACAACTCGCCCCCAAGACAAGTCGCCCCCAGTAGAACCGAAGACAACTTGCCCCAAATTTAGGACAACTCGCCACCACTCAAGACAGCTCGCCCCCAACATAAAGACATCTTGCTCCCAGTATTTTTGTTCGTTTTACGACAAAATCTGTAACGAAAATTTAATTTTTTCCCTCATATACCACAACGCAATTTATATTCTTCAGGGTTTTTTTTCAATTTTTGATAGATTTTAATTTGAAATTTAACAGACTTTCAAAACTTTAAATCACAGTTTTACTTGAACAGTTTTATTCAAAAGCATCTATAATCAGCGTAGGTTGTATGTATTCTGACTAAAAAATATGTTTTTCATTATTTATAAATTCTCTTTCCCAATATAAACTCAGGCAAATACATGTGAATGTACCTAAAAAATTGTGATTTTAGAAACCGGAGCAATTTAAATTGAGCACATTGTTTTAAGTTTTAAAATAACTTAATTATGACCAACGTAATTATGAAATCAGCGATCAAACAATCGCGTTATATTATTCATGTGATAATGATAATTAGGTAAAATTATGATGAAACCCAAGCTGTAAATAATTAGAGTGACATTTACACGTATAATTTTGATTCTTCAAAGTGACGACTTATTAATGTATGCAAGCTCTGAATCTTACGATGTATTTAACAATAAAATTAAGTTTAATACATTTGTATTTGACTTCCTGTTAATTTTTCGAAAATCATTGAAAAATTAACACTTTATGTCAATTAAATATGTATAAAATATATCTTTTTCATTGGGGGCGAGTTGTCTTAATTTGGGGGCGAGTTGTCTTGAGCTGGTGGCGAGTTGTCTTGGGGGCGAGATGTCTTGGGGGCGAGTTGTCCAGCATTCGGTGAAATATGTCATGCTGTTGAATTCAATTCCAAATTCATTTCATAAAATATAAAGGATGATTGCACTTAGCGCCGGGTTTTGGGCCCTTTTCGGTCGCTTCTGTTGCGTTTATTTCTTAACCTAATATCACATTTGTTGAATTTTTAAAGAGTCTAGTCAATTTCCAACATGAATTAAGATTTTAGACTGTGATACAATAAGCTCATTTTATGTTTTTTTCACCTAAAAACTTTCGAAAAAAAGAGAATTTTTGCTTATCTGCCCTTGATCAAACATAAGATTGATATTAATATGCATGAGAGGTGGAGCTGACATTATCCGAATGGTACTAAAATTAGACGAGAATGAATAACAATGCCATGTATAAAAATTTATGTGATCACTCTTTCAAAATAACCCTATCTATTTTATATGGTACAAGTATACTATTTACTATGGTTTCAACAATTAGACCACGTCCATGTAAGTACAGAAGACTTTAAATCAATGCTTGACAACTTAACGTGTTCGAAAACAATGTCCTAGTTAGCACATAACATGCTACCTTACACGTCACGTGATAGAATTATGTATTCACAAAGAAACTTGAGGTGAGAAATCACGTGGTGATTTATAATATTCAACATGTATCAACCCTTGGTTACAACAGAGAAAGCGAAAGAAAGAAGAAGCAGCTTTTTCTCATTTAAACCATGAGCGCATGTTTGTCTATTAATCTCCCTTTGACATAACTAGGATATTGCAAATATACAACTACTATTAAACGGAGAACAATAGACAAACATGCGCTGACTTTGTATGAGGTCAGTATAAAAGTGGGCGTCCTCATTATCGTATGGAGATTCAAGAAATCGTGATGACCCCCGCCTATGGAAACAAATTCGTACTTGGTATCAACATACTTTTATTTAACGCAATTACGTAAAGATGCAGTTTAGATGTTGACCATTTCTGCTATTGAAAGAAAAAATTTTCTTTTGAAAGTTTATTTTCTCGCAAAGTCGCATGTCCTTAAGTGCAGTCATCCTGCATGGTGAAATAAAGATAAAATATAATGATACATGTAAACATAAAAATAAACACAAATCAGATGTACTGTGGTGTAGATGCTTATTCGATTAATTATTTGATTTGTTTATTAGCTAAACTGTGTTATTTCAGCAAATACAAACCTTCATTTAGAGGGTCAGTTCAAATTATCATTCGATTTCAACATGAAACGCTAGACCTAGTCAATAAAAGTATACCAGAGCGCAACACATAATTGACGTTATCTATTTTAAAGTATATAATTTTAAAAATTTCTACCAAATAAAATTCCCGCATAAAAATGTATTTTGCTCGCATCCTTTGAAATTGAAGTTGGTTTAATATATTTGAAAAACTTTATTTCTTATAATATCCAAACGTATTTTTGTTTTAATGCATCTTATAATTATAGAGTACTTCAACAACAATGTAATGTTATTATATATGATATAATTCTACATATACAATATCATGACAGCAGTTCCATGATTCTATAATTTCATGTTGTTCATAGCCAATGGCTGTAACAATATTATGTGTTTAATTTAATTGGCGGTCAGTTACCCGGATCTGTAGTTCAGGCGTGTATGCCTAAATGTTTATGAATAATACTGTCATTTCCGGAGTACTTTAAATTCGTTTTTGTCAATTCAGTTATATACAGGTTTCTGTTTCCGTGTCCGTGTATCAAATTCATTAGATCTGTTCCCAATGATATAGTTTATGTCAGAAAAAACCAACAAAAATATCATTTAAAAAAACGAGAAAAAAGAGGATAATACATAATTTTTAAAACCTTTAAAGACTACAATGAATACGGAAGCTTGTGGATTCCACGGAACGCCTCAACTGCCTTATGTAGATAATGTTCATAATATGATGATACTTAAACATTATATGATGATACTCTAACATTCTGATACTTCAACATTACATGCTGATACTTTAACATTACATGCTGATACTTCAACATTACATGCTGATACTTTAACATTACATGCTGATACTTTAACATTTCATGCTGATACTTCAACATTACATGCTGATACTTTAACATTACATGCTGATACTTTAACATTTCATGCTGATACTTTAACATTACATGCTGATACTTCTACATTATATATTCAAGTAAATCTACAAAAACATTCAACATGTACTTGCCATTTTTTGACGACGAATACTACGTATTCAATTACTAGTATTCTAAATGCCCTTTTCATTTTTAAAGGTTGTCGAGTATCTTAACATCTAGTAACATTCCAAGTTTTTAGTCATATCGTATTTTTTAATTGATGGACTTTTTTCAATTATATACCAACTAAAATATAATTGCTGAAATATCTAACAGTTTAATGGAGTGTTATTAAATGTTATTAAATGCAGAGTTTATTTAGCGCACACAATCCATTCCACAAGTCTCTTGAGGAAGCTTTGCATAAATCAATTAATTCTTGACAAATTGAAATAATTTTCAAAATTTAGTTGTGAAGTATGTAACATTTAAGTACGTGCTATGTCAATTGCCAACTGTACATATATCTAATGTATGATAAATACTATTTAATTGTGTTTGTCCGGCTTTACTTTCGAAAATTAATCCATGATATTTGTTTTTGTATTGCGCATTAATAATTGTGTATAATTACAGCATATTAAGTCAGACGTATGTAACTTGAATTGTATTTGTAAAAAATATTTTCCTGTCCATCTTATTTTCATTTAAACATAAACAAGATATTAAATATTTTATTATATAATGATGAACAACAACAAAATCATATTATATTCAAGTAAACAGAAATCTAAAAAGCTAGTACATTAAAGGTATACAAGTATTAAAACAATATTTCTCGCTATTTGAAAAAATCTGCAGAAGATCTTTGCTAAACAGATTTAAAGATTTTTTCGTCTATAGACCTGATTTATTTGATGTAGATTGCGAGGCATATGTTACTGTAGGAATGTCAGGTTTGCCAAACAAGTTTTTGCAGAGACCCTTGTAGTATCTTTTAATGGCAATAAATGTTTCTTTCCTGAGAAGGATATAAATCCATGGATCTATCATGGCATTGGTCACGGCAAATCTAAGTACCAACAGTTCCCTAGAGCCATTCCCATGAATCCATTTTCCAGCATGGCCAAGCATCGTGATCTGTGTAACAAAAATAAAAGAAAATTGCATGACTGCATGATAGGGTTTTCAAAAATACAATTTTGATAGAAAACAGAAGGAAAAGTTTAACAAAGCGCAATATGTTCAAAAGTAATTCATTTTCCAATATGATCCTGTTTCTTTTTACGAAGCAAGATTTTTTTGACAGTAAAAGAGCTTACCATGAGTGGTGTCCAGGTCACGCAAAAAACTGAAACAACAATTATTAAAAATATGATGATGAAGACATTGTTTTTCTTTCTTCGTCTTGCAGCCTGTTGTCTGGTGTCTGAATTCATACCTCTACAGACTGTCACTATCACTATCAAGTTTAGCCCAATCGTTGTCAACAGAATGGATAAACCAAACAAAGAGAAAATGTACGAACTGACCCTGTTCGTTGTTGATTCACTTACAAATTTCAGAAAGCACCAGGAGCCAGGATAGTAGTTAAAGGTTTCACCGAGTCCCATAAGCTGAAGACTTGAAATCAAAGCTCCAACGACCCATAGGGAAATCAACATAATGTTCGCTCGCCGTCTTTTCTGAGAGATGTGGTTGTACTTAAACGGATAAACAATTGCAAAAAACCGGTCGAAGGACATTGCACACACAATCATAGCTGAAGAAATAAACAAAAATGTATAGATAAAAGAGATGTAGTCACAGAGAGGTTTTGGAAAATCGTATGTAAAGTCCGAGGCATACCTAACTATCACTGTTGGGTACACAAGAAGAATTCCTCCCACATCCGTGAGAGCCAAACCTCCAACAAGCCTGTAGAAGGGTTTCCACTTGTGAGATTGGGCTGATTTGGCCAGCACCACAAGAGCAATTAAATTTCCAACAACGCCCAAGGCAAACTGTAAGGCAGGAGGAACTGCAGACTCCCAAAACTTGGTTTGGGTTAAGTTCAAGCCAGAGGAGTTTACTTCTGTGTCATCCATTCTATCGACTGTGTGTGGACTGATTGGCAATACGTGTGTCATTATCTTAAAATGTACTTCTGGTTAAGTCTCTAATACTTCCCTATCTTCCCTATCTTCTCCACTTACCACTGATAGTTTACATAAATCTGACTACTTCAAACACTACTGTAGAATTGCGTAATTACCATTCAAAGGGTTATGTGATTTTTTTACTTACCTCATCCTTACATTTACCTCTTCGCAAATAATGTATTAGCAATTTTATGCATAAAAACTTGTCTCTTGTTGGAACGGATACCCTCGAAATTACATGCCCGCGAACTAATTATTTTGGACTATCCACAAAAATTGACTCACGATATGAAATGATTCAACGGTAACAGTAAAATAATCTAAACAATTGCGAGTGTAATTGAAGATGATTTTTATTGCATATGCATTATCTAGGGATACATAAATACTTACATTAAATGAAATTAGAAACAAAGCATAATGCATCCTTGATATAAACCATATCAAACGAGATATCACAGAAAAATCATTATATGATAAATATGATAATTAAATTCTTCACATACAGACTTTTGTTGTTTTCATTTGCTATAATCCAAAATATTAAATTTCGTTAAAAAAAATAAAACACTTTTTATAAGACATATTTTGACATTGAGCAAGAAGGATTGTGATCAAAATCAGTATTTTTCTCTATTATTTCGAAAATTTTAAAAAATGTTCTTTGCTAAAGATGAATTACCTAACAACGTAAAAACAGATATCTTTGGGCGTTGATATAAAAGTAAAAGGTATATGTTTGGCTTTTTGCCTTTAAAATGAAAAACATTAAAATATTTGAAATAAGATAATTTGTTTTGTATAATTTGCATCTGAATTGTATATTATCGATTCAGATTGCATAATTGTCCATTTATGTGGTATAATTTCCATATCTATTGAATAATTTAAATTTGTATAATGTTTAATATTCTTCATTTTTATGTGTATTGTATAATTTTTATTTTGTTTTGTATAATTTTCTAGCAAAACGACGACAAACATGACATTCAATTTGGCTTTTCAATATTAGCTCATAACTGAATGATTCTCAAATATAATCAGTTGATCGGCATACATGTTTTCTTTTATTTACAACAACGTTAAAAAGGACTTTAATATGGTAAAAATGGTAAATTGTGACCAGAATTGGCCACGTGTTTAATAATTATGTTTATACAACGAATAAGGAATTCAACAAGTTCAAATTAAACTTCGAGAAATTTCAATTTGTATGATTTAAAAAGAAAGATAAAGGTATTATAATGTTGCATTTAAAAATCAAATTTGTAGAAAAGAAAATGAACAAATTATTTTCGCATCTGAAGTTTTAAAGTACAAGCACTGTTCTCGTATGTGAATATTTTCGGATATTCGGAACCTCGCTTGTCTACGGTAAATAAAACTGATGAATTTGAATCTAAAAAGTGTAAATATATGCTTGCAGATCATGAGATCCCCAGGCAACAAGTCACAATCTGCTGCATTTTGTGTGTTTTTAAAGAAGGATTGTGACACCAATTAATCACCTTGATGTCGTTGGAAAGACAAATACCATTGTACAGCAGCAATATGAGCACAGCAGCCTAATGTTAGAGCTTCTGACTTTACTATTCTGTTTTGGTGACCTGAATGTAATATTACTCTGGCTCAACCCCAGACAACCAGTCACTGAGCACACGTTTACCCAGGTACTCCTTAGAAACCCATAAGACTTCAACAGCTCCTTTCATAACTCAAGTAAAGAGCTTCAGTATGTCTACGGACTTGATGATTTTTGCCGCTTCCAAGTTAACTTTTGGAATGGATCCGTAAATATCTGGTTTTTATGTCTCAAAGTGACCTTTCGGAATGTAAATTGTTCAGCTTATATTTATCCAGATTAAACAAAGATAAAAGTCAGAGATAACCCAAATTATATATATATATATATATATATATATAGGTACTTGACATGGTTTGCGGGTCATGATCCATAAACATGGGTTATGGGACCCTACATTTGTGGTAGGCTTATTACAAAAGGAAACACATTTTTAGGAATAGTTTTTGATGGAGAAGCCAAATATAAGATAAATATAAAGATTACTCATATTTGGTTTCAAAGCTATAGATAACGTTGTGGGTCACCACATTGTGGGTATACATCCCACAGTGATATATAGTAGATAATATATATAACATACTTGTGGGTAGGAACCCACAAACCATGTCATGGCAATATATATATTATATATATAGATTCTTTATGGGATATATCCCACAAACCATGTATGGATGCAAAATGATATATAGCATACAGCTAAATATGATTTGTATAGGAGCACAAAATACAACATATCATTTTGTCAGACTTATAGTTAGGCTTTTTTGAGGGAATTTGTTTTATAAAAGTAACTAAAGAATTACTAACGTTGTATCCTAATGGCAATAGTGCACAGTATGGGTCATTCCTGAAAAGGTGGCAGATTTTACTACATATGTAATGCATTAAACAGAGCAGCCAGTGATGCACTGAAGAAAATTGCTTTATAAACCCCTTGAAATAAAAAGATTTAGATACTGTGCTTAATGAATCACAGACGTATGCAATTTAAGTCAGAAGCAGCATGCAAAACATTCTTTGAAATGATCATAGATATGTTAATACACCTCAGGAAGAAGTTTGGTTTGTGTACCCCTTTTGAGAAGCTGAACACAGATCAAAACATTGTCCTTAACCGGTGTCAAAGATAAAACAATATCTTTAAATACATTGTTTGTCTAAGTTTGGTTTATATATCTTCAAAGATAATCTGGTACCAGACCAGAAAACTTCTTAATTAAAATCATTGACGCCTTAAGCATCAAATGCCATTGGTTTGAAACTACTTGTAAAAATTAAGCTGTGAACAACTTATCTCTGTTATAGCTTAGGCCACACCAAAATGTCCTATACGTTTCTCCTTGTGACTTTGTCTTAAGGTAATAACCCAAATCATTATTTTCATGGTCACATTGTCCACGTAATACAACGTCTAGTTCATGACGAATCTCTACATGATTATGCCCATCTCTGTGTCAAATAAAAGCAGCAGCAAATGTATAACCCCCACCAAAAATATTGTTATGGCATGGCAATCCCTCCTCAACACTTGTCATGTAGACACACAGATTAACAGACAGACAAGGTAAATCCTTTATACTATGATACCTTTATTTGCAAAGGTAAAACAACATTAATAAGGGAACACTTTTGTCAGTTAAAGATTATATTTTATTTCTCAAAGTTAGAAAAATGTGTCATGCATGATTTCATACACAAGACATATATATGTGAACATTCTTGATAGCTGTAATAGTAGTAGTATTTGAAAATTGTTCACAGAGACAAATAGAAAGCTGCAAAAACAGGTGACACACCTTATACCATCGCATACACTCTTCTGGTCTATGCAAACAGAGCTAAAAAACCAGAGGTACCATGAGAAATTAAACGTCACAGATGTCCTATGCAAACATAAGGGGAAATATACACTAAATGTAAATATTTGATGGGGGGTGCGTTCATAGTTCTACCAGTGGTACCAACTTTCAAATGACCATTCTTGCAGTTGAATGACAATGGTACAAATTGTACCAATAAACCCTGAACAGTTTTGTTATTGATGGCATACAAATGTTACTGATTTTACCAATGTTTCCAACTGGGGTTCAATGGAAACATTGGTAAAATTGATTACAGTTTTGTAAACACGTCAAACAACAAACATCTTTTTTCAGCCTAAATTATACATCAACATTTTTATCATATATTGCACCCCAATTATCATAGAGCGAAAACCGCTTTCCCAAAACCGGGAACTAATATCTTGATTTTCGCCGCCATGTCTATATTGAGTTGTGACGTCATATACCAATTCATCCCACACTCTAGATCGTCTGCAGAAAAATATGCCATTGGCAAAAAACATTGGTACCAATGGCATGCCAATGGTAGTTAATTTTACCAACAGCAACTTTTGTCTACCAATGGCAGAACTATGAACGCACCCACTAATATGATTGTCCTTTTAAACTATAAGTATTCTAAATTACATTGTAATATACTTTTAAAATATATGCAATACATATTTCAATCATGTTCACTTAACCTTAAACAAAAAATTAACATATAAGAAATTACAACATCTCATTGCTGACATTATGATTTTAAAACAAATAAATACTACAACCATGAGGTCACACCACAGGTACACATGTTGGAGATGGGAAGCAGAGAGAGTATACAGATATAATACATACACATTCAATCTTCAATCTAAAACATGAAGCATCCAGTAGACTCTTGTTTATAAATTTATAAATAAGTCCAAAGTATTCTATAAGGAGATAATCTTCCATTTACTGTTCCAGTTTAATGGGTTTATCACAGAATCATGTTTGACTGCACGACCAAACGTCTTAAGTCTCGGCATACGTTGCATTTTACTCTTTTTCTGATGAATACTTTTATCTTTTTTTGATGAATACTTCTATCAGCAAGAAATTTGTATTTGTTTTTTACTTTCAGTGCTTCTGCCTTTCCTGGTACACTTTTATTTTTAAAGTCCGTATAAAATTCAAATGACCTATTCCATTGTCCATTTTTTCTTTGATGGTAATGTGGAGCATGATGGTTTATCCACTGATTCTATACCACTTGGGACATAATCCCTGTGTTCCTCAATAGAATCTGTTAATCAAATATAAATATATTTTAGTGAATTAAATTCTACATTATTTTGTACATGAAACTTAAAATAATGTTTTACAATAACTTCAGAAAATGTGCACAATCACTTTGTGGTGCGTGAGGAGAATTTTTATATCCTTAAATACCAGTTTTCTTGAAAAGTATGTGAAATGGGATAAGTTTTAAGGACTAATTGTCTCAGAAATCCCTAACATACAATTTATCCCCTTGAATAAATCACTTTTCAACTTAATTAGAAATACTTTCATTCCTACCTTGATCTATTTCTGCATTGAAAGCAACTTTTCTTTTCCTGTTTATAAGTTGGTTTCTTTAAAAAAAAGAAAAACATTCAAAGAAGATATTCCTTTCATATATACATGTACAATACATATATCTTTCTTTCACTGATGAAGAATTGAATATAGATATATTAATTAATGAACAAACTATCACTTTTTCAATATATCAAAAGCACTTACGCTCAACAATTTTTACTACGCAAATGGAACTTAATTACAATAATTGTGTAGCATTTTATTGACAGATACAACAATTTAGCAATTAGCCAGTAGCATTAAGCAATTGGGATATCAGTGGAATATATTCCTATTTACAACAAAAATACGAGTACACCATGAGTAAAGATGAAAATTAAGGTCTCTACATTAATAAATTAAAACTGAACACTGCTCGTAAATACGCACCGTCACAAGGTATATATGTATATATACCCTTTGATTTTATTACACCCGATTGCACAACTGATACTTGTTGCCTTCGTATAGTATTCTTTTTTGGTCTTTGGATTTTATGCATTTATTTCTTATTGTATGTGCATATACTGTTGGCAAATAATGCATTAACCTGTTTATTTGATGTTAGTATTCTTCTCGTTTGAAAAAGTGCATAAATTTGATAATTTCATTGCGAGGCAAGATGTATTTCCTCACAGGTGAGACCTCTACAGCGAAATACTTTAAATTGTTTAGACGTCTGGGGCTTATATTAGATTTATAGAGGGATAGCAGTGATGAGAAAGAATCATTTTCATTGGACTTATAACAATCATTAGAAAATCATCACAATCATGCATCTTACAACCGTCATACTTATATTGAACAAAAACACATAATCATACATGTTTGAGTACAAAAAATCCCAAAACAGTGACTGAAATTCCATAAACATGTTTATTACCTAGTGATCAACAAACCATAAACACATGTAAGACTCAGAACTGCCACAGCAGGACTTCAAC
>WFKH01007768.1:52857314-52880736 GCA_016163765.1 Magallana hongkongensis | reverse complement strand
TCATACAGGAAGCATATCATATCATGTGAAAAATGACAATACAGTGCGAGTAACATATTGATCATATAGTTCATTTCCAATATGAATTTGATATCTCACAATTAATGTTTATTTTCTTTTTTTTTTAAATCTACATATTAACATGAATTTCATAGTATTTCATTGGTTAAGATTATTACAAGTTAAAATAAAAAAAAATCATCATTTACAATTTAAAATATGGAATGTTTAAAACATGCCTATTATAGACAAAAAACCCGCCCATTAAAAGTACCTGTTTGTGGGGGCAAAATAATTACAGCAAATGTTAATTATTAACCTGTAATGGTTGTGAATAAAAAAAAACTACCACTGAGTACAAGACTTTTTTTTACGTTTCCACAATATAATTACTAAATTTAATAATGGTTAAGATGGAAAATTTCAGCGCACTGATCGGTCATATTATGCATATGCAAGTTAAAAATATATTTCTGTAAAGCATCAACTTATATTATGTGGTCAAATTAATTCGATATCATAATTATGATATTTATCCAAGGCAACTGTATAGGAATAAAATCATTTGGGGTATTTCATGTTTTTAATAGCATGCCGTCAGGTCTTTCCGATAGTTATGTGTTTCCGATATTCTATTTTGGTCATGTGAGTTTTCTCCAAAATGACATCACCTTTTAAATTACTTATTACACTGGACGACCGAAATCTCCTTCCGTCTTTAAACTCTTTAATATACATATATACATGTATACTATCTATGTTATGCTGCAAGGAAATGTTAGATCACACATTTACTCAAGAGACCAATAAAAATGATTTTTTACTACCGGTATTTCTTTAATAAAAGTCATTAAAATTGCCTTAAATTATAAATATAATATCACAATATCAAAACCTGCTGATCGTCTAGTGATATGTACTTCTGATGACACATTTTCATGCTTTAACTATCACTGAATGTTGTGAAGTTTTTCTTACTAGTATTAAAGTCAAAGAGCGCTATAATAGATTAAGCTTGTTTTAAAATAAAAACATAACTAATAATCATACAAATAAAGGTATTGTAATACGCATCAGTGACTATATCTGAGGTTTAAAATGATTTGGTTTCAAAATTGTTAACTAAAGAGACAGTCATTAAAGGCGGTGCCTATTGTTAAATTATCGGAAAATCATGAGGCCATGAATACCCATGGAATACTTGTCATCCAAAATATTGCTGGAGGCAAAGTTCTTATAAAAATTCGATGATTTTCATGCTGTTCTTAATATACACTTTGTACGACATGTTTCTCATACGATTCATTTTTGTACAATCTAATGCATTTTTTGCACGATATGCTTCTTATACAACATGAAAGTCACATGCTTTTAATGCACCGACTCATAGATCTATTCAACGACATGTTCATGATGTGTGATGATTAATTTTTTGATTATCAAGAGATGCAGAGACAATCTGCTAGCATGAACTAAGACAGAATTATATGTAGAGACAATGTGAACCTACATTTTTGGTTGAAATAAAATGAAAACATGTTTTAAACCCAGAAAAAGCAGCAAAGGTAAGAATTGTAAACAAATTGGGCTGGCGAACTTTTCTCTTAAAATTTAAAGTGGGGGTAAATTTAGCATGGAATAATTTTTGCATTTTTTTTCTCAGATTTTTCCTATGGTGTGCATGACAAATTAGTGTAAACATAATTTAAGGAAGAAATGTCCATCAAGGCCCGGGGTTGATTATTGGGAGGGGGGGGGGTGTTTACTAGTACCTGTAAACAATACACGTATATGTATGCAAACGAAATCTAGTATGCAAAAGTATCTAACCGCTCAAGACAAGTTTTCTGACCTCGCAGACTTGTACCCCATGTACTGTACAGCTGACGAATGACACTTGCATTCCGAATCGGTGTATGGTTAAAAGGCAGCTGTTTGACGTTTCAGCATAAGAGCGTCCGCCACTTTTTCTTATTTGTACTTTTAAGATCAAACAAGTTCGACAGTCCTTAGCTTTCTCGTCATTTTTGTTTTAATAAACATGCCATACTATTTGTTGCTTAATAAGAAAAAGATACTTAGTACTTACCCAAGTTGCTGCTGCACCCCGCCATTGTTATCCAACAATGCATTGCGTGCATCACAAAACCGTTTTGTGGGACACTCCGCTTGATGTTTATAGATAGACAAAATGTTCAAAGCGAGGGACTTTGACGCGCTGTTCTAAAAATAGATTTTGAGTTGTGGGACATTTTTCGATATATCCGTGTGGGTCAAAAAAAATTTTTTTTTTGTTTTTTATGTTAGTAATACCATTTTCAACCTTCCTGTGAATTTTGGACTACATGGTTTATGGGTCAAAATATAGATGACCCATAAACCACCTAAGGATCCCACAACGTGAGTCTGAGAGACATAAAATATCCCACAACACGGCTCTTGTATAACTATATATATATATATATATATATATATATATATATATATATATATATATATATATATATAGATAGAGAGAGAGAGAGAGAGAGAGAGAGAGAGAGAGAGAGAGAGACATCGCCATAAGTTAATAGTTTTTATTAAAACTGCTTCTCCGACAATTATGATTAAAATATTGCTAAAAGTTTTATTAGATTTTAGCGCCACCTTTAACCAAGTTCATTTTTTTTTTATATTGATTCATTCAGTTAACATATGATTTTGGTGTTGGTTAAAGGTGGTTTTGCCATTCACACGGGCAGAATAGCATACCAATCTTCTTGTGTTTTCCCATTACTGTAATGTTAATGTGGACATATAGTACGTCACTTTGAGACCCCATATCATGAAATACTTAGTATACTGTAACAACATTAACCATAAACATTTATTAAAAAGTTGGATCTTTAGTCTGTTGATTGGTATAGTTTTTAACGGGGAAAATTCTATTTTAAATTTTGAAGCGATTGTAGACTGCAAAACGACCTTATAGAGGGTGATCCATTTTTTACCAGATAAAATTCTCCCATGAAAATGTACATTATTTTGCTAGAATCCTTTGAAACAACAATCTAATGTTATTATAAATAATATAATTATACATTTACAATGTAGCAGATTATCCCTTATTTGTCATATTTTCAAATATTTCTGTTTTAAAATTCATATGAAAGTGAAATGTTATAAAGTTTCGAAATGAAAAACAAAATAATAATGAATGAATATTTTATGATCTTTATTGGAATCCACATAAATATGAAGCTAAAATATAAAAAAAAATGAAATATAAACAATATTCGTTGGTAAATGAGATGAAGAAAAGAAACTGAATGAAATTGAAATATTAAAAGAAATACTGAATTATAGCAAAAATCTTGGTATGAAAGATCCTATAGAATAGAGTTGTCTTTCTTTATTTTACCTGATCTCAAATATCTTGGTACCATTTTTTTATTAATATAAAAATCACGAAGAAAAATTAAAAGGCAACAAGTCTTTGCTAAATATGTAGATATAAGATTAGTAGTGCTTATAATAATGTTTGAACCTGACAAATTATATTTTTGATTAATGCATTATATATATTCAACTCTTTGAAACAAAATTTTATTAGTTAAATTGCCTTTTACTTTTTAATATACAATAGCAATTATAAACAACAACCTTAAGCATATTAATACATACATTAGTTGTCCATAGTGATACACATGTACGTGTGGTAATTTAGTTCAATTTATTGGTGTATAGCTATTTTGTACCACGACAGAATGTTATCAATTCGGAACAAAATGGAGTTTCAAACGGATGTCAGACATGTTGTAACGATGTAGCATTCCACCTTAAAACATCGATAGATAATGTCCGGATTACGGGAGATAACTCTCATTAATTATAAGTACATGGCAATCGGGTTACAGAATAGACAAGATCCGGATTGCACAACATTTATTAAACATGAAATAATAAAGAAATGTCAGAGACTGAATAATTTCGCTGGATTGGACAACTTGCCGGAATGCACAACATCCAGATTCAACGAGTTTTACTTTTAATTAGTTTATGTCAGAAAAAAACCCAACAAAAATATCATTTAAAAAAAACAACGAAAAAAGATGTTAATACATTATTTCAAAAACCTGTAAAGACTACAATGAATACGGAAGATTGTGGCATTCTGTTCATTGTCATATGTACAGATGTAAAACATTTCCCTGTATTACTATTAATATATTCAATTAAACCTGCAAATAAATTCAAGATGTACTTACTTTATTTTGACGACGGATACTACGTTTTCAATTTCTAGTCACTGCTGTATATCATTTGTAAAGGACTGTCGAGTATCTAAACATCTAGTAACATTCCACTCTCCTCTATAAAAAAACTACCGGGGTATTTTGACCTGTGTAAAAACGTTTTTCGTCATATCGTATTTTTTTTATTTATGGCTTTTATTCAATTATATACAAACTAAGATATAACAGCCGGTATAGTAAACAGTTTAATGGGATGTTAATAAATGCAGTGTTTATTTAGCGCACACAATTCATTCCACAAGTGTCTTGAGGAAGTTTTGCATCAATCAATTAATTCTTGACAAATTAAAATAATTTTCAATATTTAGTTGTGAAGAATGTAACATTTAATTAAGTACGTGCTCAATTGTTATTTGTACCTGATATTTAATGTATGATAAATGCTATTAAATTGTGTGTGTCCGGCTTTCGAAAATGAATCATAGCTGAAAAAACAAAAATAGACAGATAAACAAAAATGTATAGATAAAAGAGATGTAGTCACAGAGGGGTTTTGGAAAATCGTATGTAAAGTCCGTGGCATACCTAAGCATTAATGTTAGGTACACCAGAAAAATTCCTCCCCATTCGTGAGAGTCAGACCTCCAACAAGATTGTAGAAGGGTTTCCATTTATGAGATTTGGCTGTTTTCGCCAGGACAACTAAAGTGATTAAATTGCTACCTTTTCCCAATGCAAACTGTAAAACTGGAGGAATGATGGTTCTGAGTGGTGTTAGAGACGTAAGAGTTTGTTTCCGTAACATTCATTCTGACGACTCGGTGTGGATTGATAGATGATAGCCCTGTCATTATTTTGATATATACTTCTGGGTAAGTCTCTAATACTTCCCCATCTTCTCCACTTACAACTCATAGTTAACATAAATTTGACTACTCCAAACACTACTGTATAAATGATTCAAATCAATTACCTGGGATGTAACCTCAAAACAAAAAAATTTAATTTTTGTCCGCGTGCTTCCATTAGATGGTAAGATATTGCGATAGATATTAGTCTTTTGTTACATTTACAAAAGTAAAACGCTACAATTGGGCAGAGTTATCATTGAGGAGAGAGTCAGAGTGGTTTGAATAGTGGTGTTTGCATTGTCCCTACAACAGGTTGTACTTACTTTAAATCTGCTGTTCATTTCGTCCTGGACATTGTTTTAAATAATAAGCAATCCAAATGAAACGTTGTTTAATCAATTTTTTCTCTTCTTAAGTGTATGGTCATTTCCATTTGCAACCTAAAACAATTCGGAAGTTTTGGGCCAAATTTAACCAAACCGAAAGTGTACGTGATATCCAGCGATGGTCAATGTCTCGTGTGGCAACCAAAGGTCCGGATTGCTTCATCATTCTTTACCACTTGATAATTAAGTGAGAATCAGTCACCCCAAAGGCAAGACAAACAAATGTGTTTATTTCATATAGTAAAAACATTATATTGAGTGAACACTTAGAACTTTGATTTAGTGTATGTCATGTGGTTAAATTCAATTGCAAATTCATTTCTTAAAATTTACTATGTGCCTGGTAAAATAAATATATATTGTTAATAATAATAATAAAACATAATTTTTTCAGTCATATCGTATTTTTTAATTGATGGACTTTTATTCGATTATATACCAACTAAGATATAACAGCAGAAATATTTAACAGATTAATGGGGTGTTATGAAAGCAGCGTTTATTTAGCGCACACAATTCATGCCACAAGCCTCTTGAGGACATTTTGCATAAATCAATTAATTCTTGACAAATTGAAATAATTTTCAAAATTAAGTTGTTGAGAATCTTATATTAAAGTACGTGCTCAATTGCCAATTGTACCTGATATTTGATGTATGATAAACGCTATTGAATTGTGTTTGTCCGGCTCTCATTTCGAAGAATAATCTAAATTTATGATATTTGTTTTGCGTAAGATCATTTTGCAATAATAATTTCCTATGTACAGTGCGTTTCATTATGTCTGTCCCCATTATTCAAAAGAGCTCAAATCTGAATACGGTTGTTGTCAACAATATTTGGGTGATCCTTTATCCATCTTGCCAACTGAAGCCTTTTTGTAATACCCAGTTGTTACAGATGCTTAATTGATACAGTAAAGGGTGTCAATTTCCAATCTAAATAAAGCATCCTGTAAACATGCACTTCTTTTGCTTAAACTGTACTCTGTACCCGGAGTCATTATTCATTTTCTGGACCAACCTTTGTAGAGTTTCTTCAATCACCCTCTTAACGTTTGCAATAGAAACAAATGTCTTCATGCGTTCTCTGTTACCATTTTCTGAAGATCTGGTGTTCTCAAATTCTTAACAAGTCGCTGACTCTGTCTTTTATGAAGTCTTTTATGAAGTTTTTCCTGATCTGGATACATTTTTAAATAGACTGTTATAATGGTGAATAAAACTTATAGTATTAAAACTTCCATATTTAATTCTTTAGATAGAGACATTGAAAAATAAGGGTTTCATTTATGACGTCTAATATGTCCCCATACCAGGAAATCTTATCCTTTTTTTATTATATGAAATAGATTCATTTCTTTTTAAGATTAACGTTTTATTTTTCAGGATACTATAAAAATTAAAGAGTTTACAAGAAATTGCAGTTGCTACAGATATTATGAATCACCCTATATAACTACAGCATATTAAGTCGGACGTATGTAACTTAATTGTATATTTAAAAAAATATTTCCCCGTCTATCTTATTTTCATTCAAATATAAACAAGAATTTAAATTATTTGATATATAATGATGAACAACAAAATCTTATTATGACTTGAGCAAATATTCAAGTAAACGGAAATCTCAAAAGCTATTATACTGACGGTATTCAAGTACTAAAACAATTTTTCTCATTATTTGACAAAATATTCTGATGGCTTTTGCTTAACAAATTTAAAGATTTGTTCGTCTATAGACATGCTTTATTTGGTGTACATTGCGAGGCATATGCTACGGTAGGAATGTCAGGTTTGCCAAACAAGTTTTTGCAGAGACCCTTGTAGTGTCTTTTAATGGCAATAAATTTTTTTTCCTGAGAAGGATATAAATCCATGGATCTATCATGGCATTGTTCACTACGAATCTAAGTACCAACAGTTCCCTAGAGCCATTCCCATGAATCCATTTTGCAGCATGGCCAAGCATTGTGAACTGTGTAACAAAAATAAAAGAAAATTGCATGATTGCATGATAGGGTTTTCAAAAATACAATTTTTATGGGAAACAAAATGAAAAGGTTCACAAAGCGCAACATTTTCAAGAGTAATTCAATTCTTAAAATGATCCTGTTTTTTTCCGAAGAAGCAAGATTTTTTTGACAGCAAAGGAGCTTACCATGAGTGGTGTCCAGATCACGCCAAAAACTGAAACAACAATCATCAGAAATATGACGATGAAGACGTCGTTCTTCTTTCTACGTCTTGCAGTCTGTTGTCTGATGTCTGAATGCATACGTCTTCATACAGTCACTATCACTATAAAGTTTAACGATATCGTTGTCAACAGAATGGATAGACCAAACAAAGAGAAATTGTACGAACAGACCCTGTTCATTTTTGATTCACTTACAAATTTCAGAAAGCACCAGGAGCCAGGATAGTAGTTAAAGATTTCACCGACTCCCATAAGCTGAAACTTGAAATCAAAGCTCCAACGACCCATATGGAAAGAGATAGGTAAAGTTAGCTACTAGTAACTGGCTACAAGAAGTAAGAAAAGCTAGCTAATAGTAACTGGCTACGAGATGAAATAAAAGTTGGCTACAAGTAACTGGCTACTAGTAACTGGCTACGAGGAGTAAGAAATGCTAGGTACTAGTAACTGGCTACGAGATGAAAGAAAACTTGGCTACAAGTTACTAGTTACTGTCCAATTGACAACATTCTATGCGATTTCTACCTGTGTTGTTAATATGTACATTGCACTGTATCATCCACATGATTTATCATCTTTGGTGATATCGTCAGCTACAAAATGCCTTACGAATATCTCATTTTTAACATCTTTGTCAAAACATTTCAAATAGCTGCATAATAGATAAAATATATCTACAAGTTTTGTTAATATCAACATTTCACAAGGTTATCTACATGATTAGGCCCTAAAAGTACTCATATTGCTCTCGTAATCTCAACAGTAATTGGTGCATTTCGTTTGAAATATCTCTATTTAAGACAATATTGTCCATTTGACTCAAGTAGCTGTACGTATAGATGAAAAATATCAACAAGTGTTATTAATTTGAACAATCTATCATGTCATCCGCATGATATTACAACAAAATTACTCAGATATCTATCTAAATGTCGTCAGGTACCAATGCATTTCGTTTCAAAAATCTCTATTTTAAACACAATTTTGTCCATGTAACTCAAGTAGCCGTACATATAGATTGAAGACATCTACAAGTGTTGTTAATATCAACATTCAATCAGGTCATCCACATTATATAACGATACAATTACACAGAAATCTCTCTTTTTCTCGTCAGCTACTAGTGGGTTTCATTACAAATATCTCTATTTTATACAGTTCTGTCCATATAACTAAAGTAGATGTACATATAGATTGAAGATATTCACAAGTGTTTATAATTTCAACATTCTATCATGTCCTCCACATGATATTACGATGCAGTTACTGTATACAGGGAATTATTTACCCCGTTTTACGTGTTTCAGCGAATTCAAGACGGAGAGAAACTGTTTGAGAGTGTAGAAGGTTGAAAATAACACGGGGCGAAAATAACCCTGTATACAGTATTCAGATATCTTTCTTAATCTCGTCAGCTACTAGTGCATTTCGTTTCGAATATCTCCATTTTTTAAACTGTTTTCTCAATATATCTCAAGTAGCTGTATATATAGATTGAAGATATGTACCAGTGTTGCTAATTTCAAGATTCTATTAGGTCATCCAAATGATATTTCGATACAATTACACAGAAATCTCTCTAAATCTCGTCAGCTACTCGTGCATATCGTTACAAATATCTCCGATTTTTAACAGTTTAGTCCATATAACTCAAGTTGCTGTATATAAAGATTGAAGATATCTACAAATGTTTTTAATTTCAACATTCTATTCGGTCATCCACATGATATCATGATACAATTACTCGGATATCTTTTTTAATCTCGTCAGCTACTAGTGCATTTCGTTACAAATATCTTTATTTTTTGGTCGTTTTTTCAATATATCTCAAGTAGCTGTATATATATAGATTGACAATATGTACCAGTGTTGCTAATTGCAGCATTCTATCAGGTCATCCACATGATATTACGACACAATTACTCAGATATCTCGTCTGCTACTAGTGGATTTCGTTACAAATATCTCGATTTCTAGACAGTTCTGTCCATTTAACTCAAGTAGCTGTATTATTAGATTGAAGATATCTACAAGTGTTGTTAATAACGACATTCTTCTGTTAGGTCATCCACAAGATATCAGAACAGAGTTTCCAAGACATCTCGCTTTATCTCGTTAGCTACTAGTGGGTTTCGTTACAAATATCTTCAGTTCTAGACAATTCAGTCTATTTAACTTAAGTAGCTGTATATATTGATTTAAGATATCTACAAGTGTTGCTGATTGCAACATTCTATAAGGTCATCCACAGGATATTCCGACACAATTACTCAAATAGGTCTTTTAATCTCGGCAGCTACTAGTGCATTTCGTTTCAAATATCTCCATTTTAAGACAGATCTGTCTAATTTACCCAAGTATCTGTATTGATAGATTGACGATATTTACGAGTGTTGTTAATTGCAACATTCTTTTAGGTCATACACATGGTATTACGACACAATTACTCAGATATCTCTCCTAATCTGGTGAGCTACTAGTGCATTTCGTTTCAAATATCTCAATTTCTAGACAGCTCTGTCCATTCAAATCGAGTAGCTATATATATATAAAAGATATCTACAAGTGCTGTTAATTACAACATTCTATCAGGTCATCCACATGGTATTATGAAACAATTGAAACAATATCTCTTTTAACCTCGTCAGCTACTAGTGCATTTCGTTACAAATATCTTATATCTTTATTTTTTGGCCGTTTTGTCAATATATCTCAAGTAACTGTATATATATAGATTGACAATATGTACCAGTGTTGCTAATTGCAATATTCTCTCAGGTCATCCACGTGATATTACGACACAATTACTAAGATATCTCTCTTTATCTCGTCAGCTACTAGTGCATTTCGTTTCAAATATCTCGATTTCTAGACAGCTCCGTCCTTTAACTCTAGTAGCTGTATATCTTGATTGAAGATATCTACAAATGTTGCTAATTTTAACATTCTATTATGTCATCCACATGATGTTATGAAACAATTTTCAAGATATCTCTCATAATCTCTTCAGCTACTAGTGCATTTCGTTTCAAATATCTCCATTTTTTAACAGTTTAGTCCATCTAACTCAAGTAGCTGTTTATATTGATTGAAGATATATATCAGTGTTGCTAATTGTAACATTCTGTTAGGTCATCCACATGATATCACAACACAATTTTTAAGATATCTCTTTTAATCTCGTCAGCTACTGGTGCATTTCGTTTCAAATATCTCCATTTCTAAACAGTTCTGTCCATTTAACTCAAGTAGCTGTATATATAGATTGAATATATTTACATGTGTCGTTAATTGCAACATTTACTTAGGTCATCCAAATGATATTACGACACAGTTACTAAGATATCTCTCTAAATCTCGTCAGCTACTGGTGCATTTCGTTACAAATATCTTGATTTTTAGACAGTTTTGTCCATATGCCTCAAGAAGCTGTACATATAGATTGAAGATATCTACAAGTGCTGTTAATTGCAAAATGTTATTAGGTCATCCACATGATATTACGACACAATTACTCAGATATCTCTCTTAATCTCGTCAGCTACAAGTTGTTTCAAATATCTTCATTTTTAGACAGTTTTGTACATACACCTCAAGTAGCTGTGTACATAGATTGAAGATATCTAAAATGATATACATAGATTGAAGATATCTAAAAATGTTGTTAACTTCAACATTCTATAAGGTCATCCACATAATATTATGACACAATTACTCAGATATCTTTTATAATCTCATCAGCTTTTAGTGCATTTCGTTACAAATATCTCTTTTTAATAATAGTTTAGTCCATATACCTTAAGTAGCTGTATATTTATATCATTCCAAATATGTTGTTAATTGCAACCTTTTATTAGGTCATCCACGTGACATTACAATATAATTACTCAGATATCTCTCTTTATCTCGTCAGCTACTAGTGCATTTTGTTACAAATATCTCTATTTTTAATTGATTTTGTGAATGTAATTCAAGTAGCTGTACATAAAGGTTGAAGATATCTACAAGTGTTGCTAATTTCAACATTCTATTAGGTCATCCCATAATATAACGACACAATTACTCAGATATCTCTATTAATCTCGTCAGCATTTCTTTACAAATTTCTCTATTTTTGATAGATTTTGAAAACTTTTGATAGCACTTAATAAGTCAAGTTGGATTAGTATGCTTATTTATTTTACATCAAAATGGACAAACTTGTTTAAAGCTAATTTGGAATATAATTTGCAAGCACGGATGAAATTTGGTATTTATTTTACTAATATGATTATAAAAAATTCAAACAATAGATTTTGGAAAGATGTTTTACAATGTTGGAGAACAATTATTGATGTGCAAAAAGGAAATTGTGATGTTTAATAAACACATATGGTATAATCCAAAGATTAAAGTCGACAATAAATCAGGTTTCTTTAAGGTTTTATTAAAATTATTTTTTATATACATGTATAATGGTGATATGTATGAAAATGACAATCAGATGTTTAGTTATAATAAGTTAAAAAACAGATTCAACTTATAAACAATTTTTTTTCAATATTTCGGTCTAGCAAAAGCATTACAAAATTATGTGAAAGTACTGGTATAAAATAAACAGTTAACTAAGAATTGTAATATTGGGTACCCATATACAGTAGAAATATTTTGTAGATCTAAGAAGGGTTGTAGTGATATGTTCAACCTCTTTATATCAATGAAAAGAACTTATTCAAAATCTGAAACAAAATGGATGTCAGAAAATCGATTTAACTTAAAAACAATGGAGGAAAATTTATAGTCTGCCCTTTAAGTGCACAAAGGATTCAAAATTACTGTTGCTTCAATACCAACTATTACATAGGATCTTGCCAGTTAATAATTATTTACATAGGGTAGGGATAGTAAGTTCTTCATTGTGTTACTTTTGTCAACAGACCCCTGAGACAATAGAACACATTTTTGAATTTTGAATTGAATTGGAGAAATGGATGACAGATTTTTTTGGTTTACAAACAAATTAAGATAAATATTCAATCCTTTTTGGAAAATATGATAATAGAGATATTCATAGGCTAGAAAATCAAATCATTCTTTTCACAAAACATTATATTCTGTAAAGAAAAATGAAAACATCAAGGTTAAATGTAAATATCAATAAGAAATTTATAACCAGAAGACTGTTTATAGAAAAGCTTTTGCTTCTGAAAAACTGTAATTATCATCTGATACTTATTGGAAAGATACATTTTAACGTTTGGAACATTCATCACCATCGATGTCCCTGTTTCTTGTTTTTTTTATTCTGTATCTTTAATTTTTTTTTCTTTTTCTAAAAAGAAAACCATTTTCACAGATATTATATACCACTACTTGTTCAAATTATATTGTAACTCTTTTAAGGGATAATATGTATATGTACATATACATTATTGAAGGAATGAATTTAATTTTGACGTATGTTATACGATATAACATAATTTGGGGCAGTTTACGCTTTATAAACCGCAAAGGGTTTTTAAAAAAGCGTAAACTGTCCCAAGTTATGTTATATCGTATAACATACGTCAAAATTAAATTCATTCCTTATATTTTAATACATAAAACAAAACTAACTCTCCGTACCATTTTCATGCTTTTGTTTTAACCGTAAGTGACATTTTAAACTACCCGCGCATTAGTACAACATCCTTAGCAACAGGTGACCCAGATTAGAACGAAGCGAGGGGTGGCGGCCATATTTGAATTTGGTGTTTGGACGCTGGTTCGCGACTTCGCAGTTTACTTTTCAAATTTAAGGGTGCAGTTGTTAAAAGTTGAATTAGACATAAACTCAGAACAGAGGAAGTGTGAAGATTGCAGGGGCAGGCCTCTTGGGGCCGTGGATGCAGCACACGAGGCAAGTTCATGTTCGCAGATCGCCTCGGGATTGGGTGCGGTGTGTGACCGAGCATGCTAAAAATGGATTGTTTGTATTTTGCGGTTTTACAGTAAATACACTAAGAGTGTCGCTTATTTGTTTTCTCTGAGCCGTCGAGCAATCCCGATTGTAAATGCTAACAGAGGATTCAAACACACCAAATTACCATCATAAACCTAGATAGCTTAAAAGTAAAGCGCTCTGAAAAGAGAGATTTGGGTGCAATTCCCATTCTGGGTTAAAATTTGGTGTTTTGGTAAATAAGGCGTTTATTTTTACTATGGTATAAAATTTATTGATATTTTTTTTCATTTATCTTTTATATACCTTGAAAAAGATTCAACTCCCCTCCTCCCGTTTTGTGCTTCTTTTCGTAGAAATTCAAATTTTTTTTAGTCTTGAAGTTGTTTCAGTTCCATATGTGAGACATTTTTAAATTATCTTTTTTTTAAATTTGGAAAGATTGGAGCAGATTTTTTTTTAGATTAATAAAAAAACTAAATTATTAACATTTTATTTTTAATTTACACTGTATATTATGCAAATGAAAAGAGATAAACTTAATCATATTTTATTTATTCACTCTGGTATACACATGCATGCATGTGTACATGTAAGGTTTACATGTAAAAAAAAAAAAAGTAGTTCCGGATAGATGTTGTCAAGGGGGTGTGTCCCCATTCAAAGGTATGTTATACAATATAATACATGTCCCTCCATCTGTATCAGCCAATCAAATGAGGCGTTACAACCAAAATTAAATTATATCTAAATATTGAATGTATCAATCAAACAAATACTATAAATGTATATGTAAACATTGCATTATCTATGTTTATGCGCTATACTTATACTCTGATATGTGAATATGTGACAGTTCAAAAAAAATCTCTATTTTTAGATGATTTTGTCAATATAAGTAAAATAGTTGTACATAGAGATTGAAGATATCTTTATGTGTTGTTAATTTCAACATTCCATTATATCATCCGCATGATATTACAACACAATAACTCAATTACACAATTACTCAATTACTAAATTACAACACAATCTGAGTAATTGTGTTGTAATATCATGCGGATGATATAAAAGAATGGTGAACTTAGCAACACTTGTAGAAATCTTCAATCTTTATGTACAGCTAATTGAATTACATTGACAAATCAATTGATATTTGTAACAACATGCGCTAGTAGCTGACAAGATAAAAAGAGATATCTGAGTAATTGTATTGTAATATCATGTGTATGACTTAATAGAATGTTGCAATTAACAACACTTGTAGATATCTTCAATCTATCAATGCAGCTACTTGAGTTAGATGGACAGAATTGTAGAATTGGAAATATTTGAAACGAAATGCACTAGTAGCTGACGAGATTTAAAGAGATATCTAAGTAATTGTATCGTAATATCATTTGGATGACCTAATAGAATGTTGCATTCAGCAACACTGGTACATATCTTCAATCTAAATATACAACTACTTGAGATATATTGACAAAACTGCCAAAAAATAAAGATATTTGTAACGAAATGCACTAGTAGCTGACGAGATTAAAAGAGATATCTGAGAAATTGTGTCATAATATCATGTGGATGACCTGATAGAATGTTGCAATTAACAGTACTGGTACATATCTTCAATTTATATATACAGCTACTGAAGATATATTGACAAAACCGCCAAAAAATAAAGATATTTGTAACGAAATTCACTCGTAGCTGACGAGGTTAAAAGAGATATCTGAGTAATTGTGTCATAATATCATTTGGATGACCTGATAGAATATTGCAATTAAAGCACTTGTAGATATCATACTATATATACAGCTACTTGATTTAAATGGACAGAGCTGTCTAGAAATCAAGATATTTGAAACGAAATGCACTAGTAGCTCACCAGATTAGGAGAGATATCTGAGTAATTGTGTCATAATACCATGTGGATGACCTAAAAGAATGTTGCAATTAACAACAATGATAGATATCTTCAATCAATATGTATAGCTGCTTGAGTTATATGGAAAAAAACTGTTAAAAGTCGGAGATATTTGGAACGAAATGCACTTGTAGCTGAAAAGATTTAGAGAGATATCTTGAAAATTGTTTCATAACATCATTTGGATGACATAATAGAATGTTGAAATTAACAACACTTGTAGATATCTTTAATCTTTATGTACAGCTACTAGAGTTATATGGACAGAACTGTTTAAAATAAAGATATTTGTAACGAAATGCACTAGTAGCTGACGAGATAAAGAGAGATTTCTGTGTAATTGTATCGTTATATCATTTGGAATACCTAATAGAATCTTGCAATTAGCAACACTGGTACATATCTTTAATCTGTACATACAGCTTTTCGAGATAAATTGACAGAACAGTTAAAAAATGGAGATATTCGAAACGAAATGCTTAGTAGCTCATGAGATTAAGTAAGATATTTGAGTAATTGTGTTGTAGAATCATGTGGATGACCTAATAAAATGTTGAAATTACCAACACTTGTAGATATCTTCAATCTATATATACAGCTACATCAGTTACATAGACAGAACCGTCAAGAAATGGAGATATTTGTAACGAAATGCACTTGTAGCTGAAAAGATTTAGAGAGATATCTTGAAAATTGTTTCATAACATCATGTGGATGACATAATAGAATGTTGAAATTAACAACACTTGTAGATATCTTTAATCTTTATGTACAGCTACTAGAGTTATATGGACAGAACTGTTTAAAATAGAGATATTTGTAACGAAACCCACTAGTAGCTGGCGAGATAAAGAGAGATTTCTGTGTAACTGTATCACAATATCATGTGGATGACCTGATAGAATGTTGATTTTAACAACTCTTGTAAATGTCTTCAATCTATGTGTACGGCTAGTTGAGTTACATGGACAAAATTGTGTTTAAAGAGGTTCGCTCCTCAGGTTTTGGGAAGCCATTTTGGGTCATCTCTAGTCTGAAAATGCTGCTCCACATATTAATTCTAGTAGTATATTTATATTTTACAATGCCAAATAAACTATATTGAATAAAATTGTTTTCAAAAAATTACATTTTTACAGAGTTTAGTAAGGGACTACATTTTGTGGCGGAAGGTTTTCAAGAAGGAAATGAACAATTTTCATAACTCACTAGTTTTAGAGTACTGTTACTTTAGCTTCCTAATTTTCAGCGCAAACCAAACTTCTAGATGGTTTGTGTATTACGATATATTCATAATATTCTGAAAAACATATTTTAACAGTATTTTGATATTTCTATCGATATATTTTGGCATATTTAGCTTAAATTTCATAGAAGTTAAGAAAAAATTAACTTCAATTTTGGCCTAAAATTAGCTTATTTCATGCTATATCTCAAATTTTTAAGATGTGACCCCTACTTATTTTACTTTTAAATGAGACATTAAATGTATTTTTATTTGTATGCAAAGTTTTGGAAAGATGACATTACTATATTTTTTTTTATTTGCGTTATAATTTGATTACTCCAAAATTTTGTAACATCTGTTGTTGTGTTCATTATGTACTGGCCTTTGAAGCCACCAGTAAAGAAAAAATTTTTTAAACTTTGTCTTAGATTTTACTTTTATAGTCATACATGTGTTCAACTTCATACTGTATTAAAATCATAACTAAATAATAACTATAAATGTTTGTTTGATTTCTTCATATTATCAATTTCTATGTCAAATTTTAGCGAACATTTCAGGAAAATTATCATTTCTGTTTGGGGCCCTATATTTCCAAAAAATGGCATGTGACATGGGTCACAAATAAAATAAATGAACATTTCAGGTCCCCATCTTTATATTTAAGTGGTTTTCGGATGATTGACATTACTATTATTTCAGGTGCCAACCTCCTTAAAATAGAGATTTTTGAAACGAAATGCACTGGTACCTGACGACATTAAGTGAGATATCTGAGTAATTTTGTTGTAATATCATGCGGATGACATGATAAATTGTTCAAATTAATAACACTTGTTGATATTTTTAATCTATATGTACAGCTACTTGACTCAAATGGACAATATTGTCTAAAATAGAGATATTTTAAACGAAATGCACCAATTACTGTTGAGATAACGAGAGCAATATGAGTACTTTTAGGGCTTAATCATGTAGATAACCTTGTGAAATGTTGATATTAACAACACTTGTAGATAAATTTTATCTATTATGCAGCTTTTTGAAATGTTTTGACAAAGATGTTAAAAATGAGATATTTGTAAGGCACTTTGTAACTGACGATATCACCAAAGATGATAAATCATGTGGATGATACAGTGCAATGTACATATTAACAACACAGGTAGAAATCGCATAGAATGTTGTCAATTGGACAGTATCTAGTAACAAATAGCCAAGTTGTCTTTCATCTCGTAGCCAGTAACTAGTAGCTAGCTTTTCTTACTCTTCGTAGCCATTTACTAGTAGCCAGCTACTAGTAGCCAACTTTTATTTCATATCTTGTAGCCAGTTACTAGTAGCTAGCTTTTCTTACTTCTCGTAGCCAGTTTCTAGTAGCCAGTTACAAGTAGCTAACTTTACCTATCTTATGGAAAGCAACATAATGTTCGATCGCCGTCTTTTCTGAGGATGTGGTTGTATTTAAACGGACATACAATTGCAAAAAAACCGGTCAAAGGACATTGCACACACAATCATAGCCGAAGAAATAAACAAAAATGAAAAGATAAAAGAGCTGTAGTTGCAAAGAGTTTAGGGGTAGTCATAGGTAAAGTCCGTGGCATACCTAACCATCACTGTTGGATACACCAGAAGAATTCCTCCCCCGTCCGTGAGAGCCAGACCTCCAACAAACCTTTAGAAGGGTCTCCATTTATGAAATTTGGTTGTCTTTACTAGAACAATCAAAGCAATTAAATTGCCACCTACTCCCCATGCAAACTGTAAGGCTCGAGGCATGACGGCTTCCCAAACCTTGGTTTGGTTGAGGTTCAAGCCAGAGGAGTTTGTTTCCGTGTCATCCATTCTATCGACTGTGTGTGGACTGATTGGTAATAGATGTGTCAGTATTTTTATATACTTCTGTGTAAGTCTCTAATACTTCCCTATAATTTCCACTTACCACTTAAAGCTTTTATAAAATCGACCACTGCAAACACTACTGTAGAATTGTATAATTATCATTGTTCGTAGGGCTATGTGATTTCTTACTTACCTCATCCTTATATTTTTTTTCCTAAAAAAATGTATAATCAATTGTATACACAAAAGCTTGTCTCTTGCTGGAATGGATACTCTCGAAATTACGTCACCGTGAACTAGTTATTTTTGGACTGTCCACGAAAATTGACTCTCACGAAATAAAATAATTCAACAGTAAAATGTTTAAATACGAGCGTAATTGAAGATTTTCATTCTATTCGCATCATTCAAAGATATACTTTGATACTTAAACTAGAATGAAATCAGAATTAAAGCAAAATGCATCCTTGATATAAAACATATCAAACGAGGTATCACAAAAAAGTCATTATATGATTAATATGATGATTAAATTCTTCATTTACAAACAGGTTTTTTATTTGCAATGCTCAAAAATAATATTTAATTTACGTTAAAAAAAATTGTAGTACTTTTTATGACATATTCTGACTTTGAACAAAAAGATTGGTGATTGAAATGACATGTGATACATTTTCTAGTAGAGTATTTTTCTATATCTTTTCCAATTTTAAAAAAAAAAATATATTGCTATAGATGAATGACTCACAAACATAAAAGCAGATATCTTTGGGCGTTAACAGCTGGTTCATTCAAAAGAAAAAGGAATATGTTTACCGTTTGGCCTTCGAAATGAAAAACACCAACTTATTTAAAATAAAATTTGCAATTTATTTTAAAGTTTGATTGTTTCCATCTGAGTTGTATAATATTCATTTAATATATTGTATAATTTTCCCATTTGTATGGTACAATTTCCATATGTATTGAATAATTTCCATTTGCACTGTATAATGGTCTTTGTAAAATTCTTCATTTTTATTGAATATTTTTTTGAGGTTTGTATAATTTTTCATTTGTTTTATATAATTTTCTAACGAAACGACGACAAACATTACATTCGTTTTTTTTTTATATTTGCTAATTATTGAATGATTCTCAAATCAAGATGCAAGTTTAATAGCCAGTTTTCCCTTCATTTACAGCAACGTTAAAACGAATTTGGTCTTATTTGATATGGTAAAAATTAAAAATTGTGACAAAAATTGGACACACATTTAATGATATTTATTCATAAGACAATCTTTTGTAAATGTAAGGCGAGTTTTCTAAATGATCACTGGTTGTAGCTCTAGTAGGTTTTAGTTATTAAAATTTTCCCATTGGATATTGAAGTGAATATCAAATTTATGAATAACATTGAAATAAAAAATTATATATATATATATATATATATATATATATATATCTCCACACACGTAGTAGTATAAATAACAAAGAAAAATCTCATGAAAGACAAAGCCCTTCTCTTAAATTTATTCTTACCAGAGCATCGTTTTCCAGTAAAAAACCAGGAACCATCCATCATCAAAAAATGCGACAAACCCAGATGTAGTACATGTCCATATCTGACAGAAGGATCTGCATTTCATTTCAAAACCGGAAGCCATTTTACAGTCAAAAACTCCATGTCGTGCACCAGTTCCAACCTTATTTATGTGATAATTTGCGCTGGTTGCGGTGAAAACAACATTTGTCAGACATGAGACACCTTGAGACACAGGATGACCGTACACCGACAGTAAATCAGGGAACCAAAATACCAATGTACGCCCGTCAGTGAACATATCAGAAATTGTGCCAATAATAAAAGTCCCAATTTTACCGTTTTCCCCTTTTACAAATTTCTGAGGGATACCAGAGAAAAAGAACGTGAGACAAAAGGAAAAACCGTTTATTAACAAATATAAACCTGTTTTAAATGCCTAAAATTATACTATGTGTCAGATATAAACTGTTTCCCGCAATATATATTTGTAATATTTACATTTGCAAATATGCTTCCTTATATGAGCCTAGAGAATAGCGAAAACGTTCAATTCTGTCTATTTACATTTGCAAATATGTTTTCTTATATGAACCTTTGGAATAGCGAAAACGTTCAATTCTGTATGAACTTTTTCATGACGTCACAATGCTCATAGCACGCGCCTAGCGCTTGTCGCTTGGATTATTGTAAACATAAAATCTCGGTAATTTTAACAGTTCTGAACGATTTGTCTTTTTCAAACGTAAATATAAGTAATAAACAGCAATGTTAAAAAGTTCACCGGGATATGAAGTTGGTTGGTACGTGATCATATCTACTGAGAAGCCCTTCGGGCTTCACAGGATTTGATCACGTGACCAACCAACTTCATATCCCGGTGAACTTTTTAAAGTGCCGTTTATTCCTTAATTGTTTTGCCTCGGACTAGAATGTCTCGATGTCATTGGATGAAACGCGTCACGTGATTGCCTTACAAATTTCTTTAAAAGGCGAGCGTCAAAATTTATAGGGCAACATGGCGGACGTAACGTTATTAGGTCTTTCCACCTTTCAGGTGAAAGACCTCTTGTTTTCTTTATGTTTTTTATTCTTCTTCTTCTTTTTTTCTATTTAGCTCGGAGTGATTTTTTTGTTATTAGGGTTATCCAAACCATTTAAACTTTATGTAATTGGTCATTAAAAGTTATGGTACCAATTGACCCTGTGTCAAAAAACTCCCAGAACTTACAGAGTTATTACCCTTTGAGAAGGAATTGCTTGTTATCGCTACTCCTCTGAAACCAGATAGAGACTTCGAACTTTTACTAATGTCTTTGGTACACTTAGAGGGTTATTCAATCTATTCATACCGAAAGGATCCGAGGCCCCCTTCTAGCAGTTATTGCCCCTGAAAGTATTTAAATTTCCATAAAATCACTTCCAACTTTTTTATTTCATAGAGACGTCGGACCACTTGTAATAGAAGCGTCTACCTTGGCCGAACAAAATGACATATAGGTCAAAGGTCAAGGTCATTTGAGAAGCTGTTAATTAATGAGTTTTCATATCATTTCAACAACAGAATTTTAGTAAGGGTTTCAATAGCTTGCTGGATTGCGCAATAAGGCATTCAATTAGGTCAGCCAGGTATCACATCAAGGCCTGTGGTTACTCAAGTGGAAATTGTTTTTACAGTCAATCCATTCATATTGTAAAAAAATAGCTAGCCTCTAGAACCGCTCTTCTATTGTTAGGTTTTCTGTTTTTATGCTTGTGTAAAGAATATTCACTTGGCGAGCTCATCAGTTTTGTTCAAAGTAAATGGGAAAAAATTCAGAAAAAGTAATTCAAAAAATATCTACGATAAACAACGGGTAATTCTTAAAGCAATGGCTTGATATACAAAATAATCTCTTAAAAATCATTTACGGCTTTGCATTTTTCCCATTTTCTAGTACAACATATATCACAGGTATACTATTTTTTGTATACCTTATTGAGCATTCTAGCAATTTATTAAAAAAATATTTGGGTGGAAAGACCTCTAATTGTTCGAGAACAATTAGTCTACTAGTTTGAACTGATTTTTTACACAAACGTTTGTTAACATATCAAACTTTAGGTCCTCGACAAAACAAAACACTTATTAGGTTTGTTACTGACTGTTTACAGAAATTTGTGGGGTCGGTAAAGTCCATAGAAGGCGATGTAACAACCGTTAATGATACAACGCAGCTTAATGATATAAATAGCATTAAGCGTTGCAATTGCAACGCTTAATGCAATCAATTCTTGCATTAACAGTTGACAGGTTCAACTGTTAATGATAAATCGCCGCTTAATGATAGAATTGTATCATTAAGCGGCACAAATGCACAGCAGCCTTAACGCTTAATGAAACAAGCAAATATCGACACCCTCAACCGCTAATGATACAAACTTTATATCATTAAGCGTTGCAGTCGCAACCGTTAATGATACAAAATTGTAAAAATGAATGGAATTAAATCTTTTTATTTTCTCCAATTTGCTCAATAATCCTAATTTTAAGTTTTTTTTAAGATCAATTCTATGTAGAAATCAAAATTGTATATAGGAGTTCCGGCACGCATAGTCACTAATTATCTTTATATTGCATACAATGATACATATTGATGTATTCAGTAGCTAGATAATCGCCGCTTAATGATGAATAGTAATAAATGACTTAGTTGTGTATCCATACTGTATTCATACTGGTATAAGAAAATTATGTATGTAGACAAAGTTTAATCTAATCATTTTACGTAATGGATTTAAACAAGAATGGTTCAATGATTCAACAAACATTTCTCTTAAATTTACATGAAAATACTAATTATGATGTTAGCTGAAATACTAGTACCCTTATTAATTAATCCATATTTTAAACATATTTTTTACAAATTGTTTGATAAAATTTATACCATGTACATTGAACAAAATTTTGAATGAAAAAAGCAGATGATACTGTGACCAAATAACAAGCGAATGCATACACACTTCACATGATTGTCTTTATACACAAGTATATTAGCGCATAAAACCTTGAATATGTAGATTGTTTGAAACAACTACATGATTGCCTAGGAGACCGGCTGCTTAAAGGAAGCGGGATGAAAAGAGCTACAGACAGGGCTTTCCTCGTCATATAACTCACGGACTGATTAGTATTCTATTATTTATTAACTAAAGAACTATTTTTATGGATCGTGTTATCAAGGAGTTCTAAATGTTATCTTTTAGTCTTTGTTTATTTATTCATTCATTTATTTTGTTATGTATTTTTTCTTTTTTTTTTTTTTTTTT
>WFKH01007768.1:52827709-52844120 GCA_016163765.1 Magallana hongkongensis | reverse complement strand
TAAAAAAAATCTGCTGATGTGTTAGAGTAGTCTTGAAATATTGCAAAAAACATGTCAGATCGATCATATTTTTTAATAGCAAAGGAAAAAAAACCCATGAAACCAAGTAAGCATCCATATGCGCGCAATCAAGCAAGTTATCGATCGATCAATTTATCTACCTAAACAGTAAGCACTGGTGCAGTACTCCGTCTGTTTCAGGAAGTAGACCCGGTAACTACCGCAGTTCTTGACACTGATGGTCCATGACAGAGAACAGCATTTCTGATTACCGGACATACAGGCGGTCCGCTGTACCTCACCGTCAGCAACCGTCGGGACGGTGCCTGGAAATAAAGGGACTCTGTCAGAACTGTTTATGAAGTGGAAAATTTAAAAAAAAAAAAAAAAAGAGGCCCATGGGCCACATTGCTCACCTGAGCAACATATTAAACATAATATACATAATTAAATCTGCTTTATGGAGTCATATACAAAATATCTGAATAATGTCATATAATAGATCCTGTATTAAAAAAATTCCCCTGCATATTCTTATGTTTATCATTGAGCCCCTTTGTAACAGGATGATTTTACAGTCATCACATATGAGCATTGCAGTTCTCGAGAAGATCTTAATTAACTGTTTATACATGGATTAATAATAAACCTACATCAAACTTTGAACCCCTTGTGAGGCCCAAGAATTTCCAGGGGCCAGAGAGTCTAAACAATTTTGAAGAATCAACAATATGTCAAAATCCTTGCAATTATAAGTAAAACCATATATAATAACATTTGAGTTTTTGGGAATGATTTAAATGTTTTCCTTTGAAAATTTGGAACAACCCCCCCCCCCCCCCCACCTCGATGTGGCCCAACCCTACTCCTGAAGATTATGATTTTGACAAATTTTAATCTACACTATCCGTACTGACTAAATTAAAGTTACAGCTTTTCTAAGCAAATTATGTATTCGAAGATGATTTTTAAAGATTTTTCCCTTTATATTCCAACGTAAAAATTTGACCCCCCCCCCCACCCATTGTGGCCCCACCCTACCCCGGGGATCATGATTTGAACAAACTTGAATCTTCCCTACCTGAGGATGCTTCCACACAAGTTTCAGCTTTTCTGGCCGATCGGTTTCTGAGAAGAAGATTTTTAAAGATTTTTCTCTTTATATTCCTATGTAAAAATTCGACCCCCCATTGTGGCCCAATCCTACCCCTGGGGATCATGATTTGAACAAACTTGAATTTACACTACCTGAGGATGCTTCCACACAAGTTTTAGCTTTTCTGGCCAAATGGTTTTTGAGAAGAAGATTTTTGAAAAATACCAACAAATTTTCAATGATTTTTAATTATCTCCGTTTACAAGAGGGCATGACCCTTCATTTTAATAAATTTAAATCCTCTTTACCTGAGGATGCTTTGTGTCAAGTTTGGTTGAAATCAGCCAAATGGTTCTGGAGAAGAAGTCGAAAATGTAAAAAGTTTACGGACAGACAGACTGACGGACGGACGGACGGACGCCGGACAAAAAGTGATCAGAAAAGCTCATTTGAGCTTTCAGCTCAGGTGAGCTAAAAACCCATTTTGATCATTCTACCTATATTACCAGGAACGTATAGTGTTAGCTGCAGCACTGAGGCTATATTGGGAATTCGGTCCGTAAACCCAATTTCCCGTACTTGACAGAAAAGCTAATGTACAGTTCTGCAGCTAGTACAGTTTATGTTTTGACGATTTTGTCCACTTTTTCTCTCAATTTGCTGTCATTGTATTACTAGCGTTGCAAGAATTATGTACATAACTGAATTCTCACCAATCATCCAGACAGGGTACTGTGTGTTACATTGGGAGGGACTGGGACAGGAGGTCGGGATATCGGCGCCGTCGTCCACCCTGTACCACCTCTCTGTTATAAATTTGTCACACAGGCCGAACCCAGACATCAGAACAGACGGGCACCTGCTCTCCTGGTTCCCGAGGTCAACATTGCTTGTACACGGGTCAAACCCTAAAAAATTAGCATCAAATATTTTACATCATAAAAACAAGATCATGCATCTGTTCGTTTAACGTTAAAAAACAATTAAAATCATGCATCCGTTCGTTCGAACCAAAGAAGTGCATCAGTAACCTATCTAATCGCTGTGTCGTTTTGGAAATTTTGATTTACTGAGTGGATGTAAATTTTTAAAAAATACCATTACCAGATATATACTTCTTTATAACTCCCTCTTTACGTCGCATACAGAATATCTATCTTTGAAGATAGGGAAAGAATCTTTTAGACCAGATCTTGTAACTGGGGCAACAGGTTTTTATAGTGTAGGTCAAACTTCTTTGTTTATGTTCTATGTTTTGTTTGTTGTTTTGTCTGTTTTGTTTTTGTCTTTAATTGATTTTGTTTTGTTGGTTTTTTAGGGAGGGTTTGAGGTTGGCGACGGTAGTAGTAGCAGTAATGGAAATGTGGAATGAAGTAGGATACACAATCTAAAATCCTTTGATCAATCAAGGATAATGCATAATTTCCGGTTTCACATTCGGTTTTATGAATTTCTTATTATGAATATATGTACAGCACAATCGATATTGCAATAAGCGCATTTTTAAGCAATGACATTTTTATACATGTATGTACTTAATGTAATTGATAAGGGCAGAATAAGTTCTTCCGTGACTTGTTATTGCGTACTGTAAAAAGTGTTTGAAATAATAATTACAAGTCCAGTTATTTGTATCATGTATATATATATATATATATATCTCCATTTAAACTTTCATTCCCTAGATCCCCATCCACCGTCTACCAAAACAAAATCGAAGCAAAAACCTAAACCTCGCATACAAAGATATCAGAGCGCTCAAATTTTCTTTATCGGATTTAATTCAATCTATACATTAGCAACAAAGAAAATTAAGAATCTTCTTTAAGAGTCGTACGATCGCAACAAGAACAGAAAAAATTATATAGATACGTATTCTTAAAAACTCCACATAATCGTATAGATATATTATATCCACAAGCACCTGGTGCGACCCTCTACCTAATAATACACCTATATTATGTGCTATTGTGTAATATTAGTTAGAGGGTAACGGGTATATATTCATTATGAGAAAAATATATATAACATCAGGTGCCTGTGATTATATCAATGTCAACTCTGTCTTCGGTAACTGACTCACTGTGGTTGAATCTAATTTAAATGAAAATGAGCGATTCTAAAATTTGCAATTATCCGTTGCACGTGAATTGCATAGAAATGCGCATATATATAGAACCCTCTGGCTGTTTATAATGATTGATTTCAATTCATAAAAAATTACTAAAAAACATCACGAATAGTAATAGTCTGATTTATATTTAAATCGGTGAATTTTTTACTTTATGCATGTACTGTGTACATTTTACAATGTATCAATTAATAGAAGCCGTCTATTAAACTATATTTTAGATTCGTTTTAATTTTCCAGAACAAATATACCACATTTCAGACTGAAAACATACATAGATGATTTTTTATGAAACCATTTAAGTTTAAAATAGCAATATATCGTCAAGAAAGAAATTTCAACTTCAACATGATTTCCCCAACTTAATTGTTGTAATTAACACACCGCTAATTAGTCCAAGATAAATATACGTCTGTACATGTGTGTATATGTGAATATTCTTTATAAATATACGAACATCAGGTTTACATAATTGCAAAAAGCCACCGATGTCAGCGGGGTTTGTATTATTTACTTTATACAATTGAATAGTTATACAATACCATGTCCCTCCAAAGTTGTTTTTTTTTACCTGCATGCTATTTTTTGTTAACAGCCTAAGATAGAATTCGGCTCTACAGTTGAAATTATGGACGTTTAATACAAAATTTCAAAATTGGTTTATTAAACATTATTTCTTTTTTTGTAATAAAGTCTTAAATAAATTGAAAAATAATGAAATACCTTTGACCATTGATTGTCCAAAGACAACAATGAGAGATACAAGAATTCCTACTGTTTCCTCCATTTTGTAAACTTAACGCGGAAAACTAGTGGGAAACACAGTATAAGGACGAAACTTCCTTGTAAAAAAGTTCAAACTATACAAAGTATTGTATACCGGCCATTTAAATCTCTAAAACGAGATTAACTTGGTCCTCACCATTCGAAGTCAACTAATATTTAAAAAATAATCACACGAATTTCCATGATTCAGAGCCGTGTATAGCCTGTATAAATTAAAAATGGTAATAAGAAGAACGCCAAATCCAGTGATTTGAAACAATGGTTGATTATAATTGTATGCTAATGATTCTGTGAAGATGACGCAAGTTTCCTTTTTTATAAATACAAAACACATGTAATGATTCGTATGCAATACACACTACTTAGTTTTACAATACTTTATGGATGAGGTTCAATAGCAAGAACGTCTTTTCAAAGAGGATTCCGTTAAATTTTTTTTTTGCATTTTTATCATTAAAAAAAGCATTGTGATGTGAATAATTAAAAAAAACAGTAAATATAAAACGGGGCTGTTTTGATTCATGTATAACAATGCAAAGCATGTATAGATATTGCATTGTTGTGGTAGAATCAAATAAAATACACTCGTAATATGTTGGCTTGTTTATTTCATTTCATGGAATATTAATTCATAAATAAAGCACTTCTCATTAAGAATAATTTACTGATCAGTCAAATATTATATAAAGTTCTACATTACTTGGTAACAAATTATAATCCATCACAACATCCTCATTTCATTTACGGGATGGCATGATCAACCTGGCCCAAGAGAAAATTAGGATGTCAAAATCCTTCCTCACGTACCCTAATGCACACAGAACACGTATTTCCATCCACTCTTTTTATATTGTTTACACATACTTTATATACTTTTTCATTAATACCCAACTTGAGTAGACTCAAAATCAATCACTTTTGAAGCAGTATATGTATGTCTTTCACAAGATCACTTGACAAATGCTTATAAATATGTATACCCCAGCTGGCGTGTGTATACTTGTACACTTGAATCAGTGCTATAAAATTACATAAAAACCTATATATACGTTATTTCCAAACTATTTCAACCATTCCCCTACATTCACAATCATCTCAAAATTCACACAATCATCTAAAATTTGGTTAACCAGAATGGTGCACATAAATGCAACGTGTTTTTCATTTTCTACAAATAATTTGACAGAATATGCTAATTCTTCGAAGCATAATTAAATTTTTTAAATGCAAAATATTTAAAACACCTATAAAAATGCCCTTATTGCACCTGTGAACAAAATGAAATATAAAGTTTATCCTGTCATATAAAAATCAAGTATTCAGCAAAAATCTATGGAAGGGAAGATATTAAGATCAGCAAGATGCATTTGTCAATGGCATATAATCTTTGCAGTACATGCAACATATTCTTGTACTAAAACAGGACTGAAATACTGATATATTTGATAAGAAACTAAATATAAAAAGTACCTAGTACATTCAAAAATTTGGGAATAAAAGTGTGGTTTCATTCTGTTGTTGTAGGCTTTTCTCGTAACTTTTTTAGAAACTAAAATAATAACATAATACAAAGCACATTCTTTATCTCTCTTTCACCAATCAATCAATAATTAAAATAGTGAATTAATTAAAAAAAAAATGTATATCATATTACTGGATTTTTGTGGGATGTTTATTTTTTTCAGAAATTTTGCTGTTAAAACTGATTCTTCTCAATTACAACAATTTTAAATTGCTTTCTTTTGTTTTAAAGTCATCAATTAAAAAATCACCAAAAAAAATGCAAAAAATAACCCATTTTGCCTACCACAGTATTCAAAACATTGCACCCACAGAAAAAAAACCCTAGTTGTATTTTCATATTTTAAATTTATATACATGTATCTAATGAAGAATATAGTTAAAAATCAGAAATTTCGCCCTCTTCAGAAGCCCCGTCTGATATGTCGGACAAGTAATTGTTGATGGAGGTGCTGACTGGTGACTGCCCCTTGTTGTGGGGGTGGGAGGTAGAAGGCTTGCTAGTGGACCCCTCAGAGGCAATGGGCTGATGTAGAAGGTTCATCTGGGAGTCCGTGGAACTGTCTGAGATTGGACTCAAACAGAGGTTCCCTTCCGAGATCTCCTGGATGATCCCTTCGTCTGGGGGGCTGGCTGGTGCCTGTTCACTCGGGCCCGACCTCTCCCTGCTTGTAGAACTCTCAGGGACCATGGAGGACGTCTTCTTCTTGTGCCCTGTTGGGTGCTTCTTATATTTCCCTGATTCGGTTGCAGCCCTTGAGGTTTTTTCAGCAAAGTCTTGCCTTTCTTGAGGTTCAGCTGGTGCTGGCTTAGGCCTCCCCACTGCTATGATGTCAAAATCAGAATCAGATGAAATGTAGGTTGCTTTATGTTTTTTATGCTTCTTGTGTTTTTTATGTTTCTTTGCCTTTTTAGACTTCTTGCTTTTATGGGAGTATGTATCCTCACTACTGGATCTGTAAGCATACTTCTTGGGACGATCATATTCAGCTTCAATCACCCTACTATATGAACGGCCATAGTCCCAGTCTCTCCTTTCATCTAGGAGTCTGGGTTTCGACATCCTCGAATAATATTCTTCTTCATAAGATGGTCGACTGCTGGAATAGAATCTACTGTCATAATAGTTATAATAATTTGGTTCTGGATGATAACCGTGTCTCTCACGTGAACGTGACCTAGATCGGTATCGTTCGTATTCTCGGGATTTGTGTTTCTTGTGGCGCTTTTTAGGATGATGGGCATGGCTTCTTTCTCTGGACCTTGAGCGGCTGCTAGATATATCATATCTGGGGTGGTAGCGCTCATGTCTGGACCTTGATCTTTTGGACGATGTTGAATTTCTATCATCATGCTTTAGTCTGTCTTTTTTCTTATCAGTCTTAGATGTATGCTGATTGTTTTGTTCTCCTTCCTCATCTGAAGATAAGACCACAGCAGGCCGTGCCTCCCAGGGGTTCTCAATGGATATAAAAATAACATCACTCCCTATAGAGGACTCATCTGAGTCATCACTGTTTTCTATCTTTATGGCTGTTTTACCAGCACTGTTGAACAATTCTGTCAGCATTGGAGGAAAAATTGGTATTCCACCTTTCTTTTTGGGTGGAGGCAGTGGGTCTTTTTCCTGGGATAGGGTTACAGTGGACAAGTCGGTGGAAAGGACAGGTGGAGTAGTTGGTAAAGGTATCTCCTGTACCCCTCCTGAATCACTATTGGTGTCCATCCATGATGGTCCAGGTATCGGGGAATCCCATCCAGCAGAAGGCAGGCTTGAAGGATGAGGGGGTGGTTCCTCAAGGAATCTACGAACCCGGTCCAGAATTGGTGTATAGTCAGGGTTACTTGTATTACTAGTTTTCCGCTCGGCTGGAGGTTCTCTTGGTGGTTGACGAGGTTCATCTGGATATGGTTCTTGTGGCAATGGTGGTGGTGTTTGGGAAGGTGGTTGAGGTGGTGAATCCATTTCTGAGAGGTCAATAGGATCATTGCTTGACCCACCCTGATCAATGATGATGACATCATCATTATCCTCCTCCTCTTCTTCTGTGCTTTCCCCTGCTGATATCACCTCAATAGGCTGCGGTTCATACACAATGTTCTGGTCATAAGCACTAATGTTGTATGGACTTTTGGCAAAAGTTTCAAACTCATGCATAAATTGTCTAGTGCGTCTACCTAGATAAGGATAAATATGATTGTAAAATTCTTCACTGCTGATTGGATAAGTTTTAATTAGCCCAAGAATATAGTCCATCAGAAACTGCTGACGATTATTAATGTCATTATTCAGGAGAGCATTTAGTTCTCGATTTAGCCATGGAACCAGCCTATGCAGAGTTGCTGGATTCCTGGTGAAGAACTCCGGAGTGATGTCCCTTTCCCGCATTCTTTGATCACGAAATTCAAGAGCTCTCAGTCCGTTCATGTACACGTTTCTCCTAAAGTCTGAGGTAGCACTCTCTCTTTGTCTTCTCCAATGTGTCCTTGTGGTTGTTGTTCGAGAGGGTCTCATCAGAGTGTAATCATGTTCAATATGAGATCTAGCTGCATCTGGAAAGTCCAGCATCAACCTTCTCTCCACCGTCAAGGTTGTCCGATATCTGAACCTCTGCTGGGGGTTCTCCACTTGATTGGCACTCTGAATGTCAGCAACACTTATCTGTTCGTATTTTTCATACGATGTAACGTTAAACAAGATACTGGTGTATTTTTGTTTGCATAGAGGACACTCTGGTTTCACTTTAGTCCACTCTTTCAGACAAGTGAAGCAGAACTGATGAAAACAGCTGTCTGTGAAGGAGGTGTTGTCTAGTTTACCCAGACAAATCGGGCAGCCGCCTTCTGGAGACCCGGCATTTGATTTCCGACTACTCTCTCCTTCGTTGTCTGCCACATCCTTCTCTTGTCCTGTTGTTGATAGAGTCTTTTCACTGGACTTTTCAATGTCTTTACTAGTTTTAATGTGTTCACTGCTTTTCTTTTTATGACTTCTGCTGCTTTTCTTTTTCTTTGGTTTTTCTTCTTCCATTGTATCCCTAAGTAGCCTTTCCCTGAAATAAAACATCAATCATTATTAATTATATTAAAAAAAAATATCAAAAACATTTTCTAAAACATGCAGAATTTTCCCCTACCAATTAAAAATGGCACACATTCTTATTAAATTGGGGAAAATAGTGTGAAATTCAAAAAAGTACAGATAGGGACACATCTTCCATCATTCAACAATATGTACACATATATTATTAACATTAACAAAGTAATTGGGGTTTTATTTACAGAGTTATAAACAAGGAATAGTTGATGATACAATGATATTCAGTATACCTGTAACATAATATTAAATATTGCATGCTAGTGAGGCTAACATGAAATATTTACGAAATTTTATCACACAGTAAATAACGAGCGTCTATGTAGTACATGAAATTGTCAACCCATGAAAAACCATCATTTTGCCTTGATCAATGATGGTTTTCACAAATGTGATAAATCCTAATGTTATCCTTGCTAGCATGCAAAATTTCTATAAAGTATGTTGATTTTCCAATGATTTTTTAAAACAATTATCCAGTGAGCATGAACCTATCAATATCATCAAAGTTGTCTCCATTTATGTCAAATGTTTAAGATTTTGAATAAAGCAAAAAATGAGGCCAGACTCATACATGATTTAGCATGATATTGGACAAAATGATTGATACAGTATGTGAAATCATTTATCCTCTAAGAACTTAGTTGTACAGGGTTAACATGTACCTCCACTGTCTTGGGTCTTACATGGTTAACAGGTCCAGTACAATCTCTCTATTTAGCTATATAGCTTGAATAAGACACATAGATTTATTAACCTATTCAGAATAGCTTGATTTAGCTATTTTGTCATACATTTTTCTTAAACATGTAATTTTCTCAGCATGTATAAAAGATCAACCTTTCAGGGCTTAATTGACCATTTTTGGTACAGGGTCCTGTACCCTTTCAATTGGGAATTTTTCATCAAAAAATTGCTCTTTTAGGAAAATACTTTAACAAATATGACTCATTGCAAGTTAGCAAAACAAAAATTCTATACAGTTTTCTTAGTTTTCATTTGCGTATTACACATATAATCATATATAAGGATGTCTCACTCAGCATAGTTACAAAATCAGCATCCAATCTCTTATAACACAATATGACACAGCTAATTTGGGAATTTTTCTATTAGATTTTGGGAAAAAACAGTCAATTTTCAATTGGGAATGGGTCCATTTACAGGACCTGCATTCAAGTGATATTATGCCCTGCCTTTAGTGCAGTGATAGTTTTCATCTTTGAACTGTTCTGTACACAGTGCATGGAAAGATTACTCATCAAATCGTGTCTCCTTCAGGATTGGCTGTTCGTTCGCCCTAAAACGCGTTCGCCCTTGACGCCGTTCGCCCTAGTTTCCGTTCGCCCAAGGTCCGCTCGCCCTCGAGGCCGTTCGCCCTAGGTCCGTTCGCCTTATTTTTATATAGGATTAATGTATTTATATATTTTTGTATTCTGATCAATTTAAACATTATGAAGAGATTAATTAATGAAAACAATACCACCCTTTCCTCTTTTACATATGTGTCTTATACTTATTGTTGTACATATGTTTTATACAGGACCACAGTGTAAACTAGTACATTGTTTAAATAAAAGACTTTATTATTATTTATACACAATTATCACCAACTGACTGACGGTGACCTGATATCGATACGAAGACTTGTGAATTGATTTAATGTTACTACATTTTATATTCTTCTGTTATTATTTTGTAATTATTTTAAAATTCACCTTATAATATAACCATGTTATAATTATGAATTCTCCGTATATATCTCATTTAGATATCAAAGGATTGTGTTATGTAAATTCTTCAAAGATAGAATAGATGATAATCATCTGCTTAGCTTCTGAATGAGCTAATTAAAGTCTCAATTTCTTTAATTGTTTAAAAAAAATCAAGCAATTCATTATAAAAACAACAAGACGGTTATCGACAATTTACGGCAATAAAATCTTACAGTTATACCAATTACGTCTTTTTTGATTAAGGAAAAACATAGAATATACGAATAATTAATAAAAGTTAACAAGTTTTTAGTTAAAATTAAATGAAATAACTTATGATGTGGTTTATCTAAAAACAAGGCGCGAACGAGGTATAGGGCGAACGATTATTAGGGCGAACGATAATTCGAGCGAACGGACCTTGGGCGAACGGACTCAGGCAAACAGGTAGATAGGGCGAACGAACCCGATACCCTCCTCCAGATACCTAACTCATCCTTGTACTGTTGAAATCATGATTTAACAAATATTTCAAATTAGTCTTATCAAGCTAATCATGTAATGAACAAAGTACTGTAGTTTAAAATATGGGAAACAAAATCCATACAAATTTATATTAATACTTAACAGTCTATTCCTTTGCTATACAAAATTATAAAGCAATGATAACAGGAATAAACAGAGCAGTTGAATAATTGACGTGTAAATAGGCCGAATGAAAATAAACAAAATATAGGGTAACAGATCCTATCGTTTTTCAAAACTTACCTTGTGATACAAAGCCGATTCCATTGACGTAGATAATCTTTTTCTTTTAAGAACCATGGACAAAAGATTTACGTTGTCCTATATTTCTTGTTTTGTCAAAAATCGTGAAGAAAAACCGGAAGTACTACTGCAATACTTTTGTTAAGTTTTCCTATGATTGGGTTAAGTTTATTTTTCCTAAAATATTAGTCTAAACAAAAATAACAAATTAAATATAAAAATTATATACAATGTCCCTTTTAGTGGTGATACAAACAAAAATTCAGCTTGATTCTATCGAAGCAAATGCTCCTCGAATCATCTCATGATCGATATAACCAAATATTCACCAACGGATTTTACCTGAATTTACTCTGCACCAAAAAACAAGGAATTGTAGCCTGTTAGCTTTTAAATTTCTTTATGTTGCGATTTGGCTTGGTGAAATATTACGCAGAATATCATATATAGGGGACTGCAAAAACAATTTGAGGGAGAGAAGCAGGTAAATAAACATAAACGCGAGAATATATAAACCATATAATGCATTTTAATTGTATTAATATTGTAATATTTGGGATTAGAGCCTAATAGAGGTTTAGCATATTTTTAATGATATAATCTTAATTTGCTTTTACATTTGCCTCTTAAATACACTTACATACTGTTATAAATAAAATATATAGTATTTTATTTACACTTTGACACTTAATAAAAAAAAAATAAGAACAGGGTTCTCCATCATTTCACTTTTTAAGAGACTCTACCAGGATATAAACCAGGTCCTGAGATCACGAAGTCTTCTAAACTTCATTCAATTTTTAAAATCGTTCAATCATGAATCAAATAGTTGTTCACAAAACATTCTTGGAAAAAAAACGTGATAGGGACACAACTCTTTTTAACTACTGAAACATAGGTTTTACAGGTTGTATATGATAATTAAGACTTTAAAACAAATTCAGAGGTAAATTTATGATTGTCCTATGAATTGGTTATCTCATCTCATAGTCTCAAGCCACTGTCCATAGTCTGCATAGTTCTCTCGTTTTGCATGCCAATATGTCACACAAGCAAAACAGTCTTTTACAATCCCAACTTGCCACATCAAAATGTCATTGATATTGAAATTATTTAAAGATCCATGTTACACATACATGTACTAATTGGTTGAACCAGGGTATAATGGCAGACTTTTTTTTGGTATTATCTAATTTACTGTAAAGTTAAACCAACATTTATTTGCATGTAAGAAATTTTCATGTGGTTTAATTGCGAGAACTTGTCATTGCAAATATTTCTCGCCATTAATCAGTCCTTATATATCTATAATATCTTATTGCCGCAAACTATAAGTGTATATTGTATCTGATAATCTCTGATAATTTGCGAAATAAAGTCACTGCCTGCTAATTAAAGTTTGTTTATAGTATATCTACCCTAATCCAATATAGTTCACCAGGAGACTTTGTCCAACATATGAATATGTTTTCTCTATTTTGTAGATATGAATTTCTGCATGAAGGATGTTTAAACCTCTAAGTGGGTCAGAGGGAAAGAAGTGGTTGGAGTGAGTATCAGTAGACTTGTTCTGTATTAAAGTTTTGATTGCATGCTCTCATGAATAATTTTATTTGGTTATTTGTCTAGAGACATCGCAGAATTATAAACTTTAATACTGGTACATCTCAATGTCTTAGGGAGAAGTATGCTGAATTAGACTGTGATATTGATGGCCAATATAAGGGGGTGCGGTCAAAAGATGATAAAACTGAAGCTGATGCAGAGAAGGCATGGTCTAAATGCAGTAGGTGGGTAGTCAGAATTCTATTTTATTTTGTGATGTTCATTCTCAGTTAATTAAAGATATTAGTTGAAAGAGACATACATACTTAAGTGGCTATTAAAGGGACTTGGACACGATTTAAGCTCAAATTTTTTAAAATTTATTTTTTCCTTTTTTAATGTCTTGAATGGTCAATATGGATGTTTTTAATGCTTTGTCAAAATTTGAAAGTCAAATAGCGAGTTACAAGCAAGTTACAGAGGTTAGAATTCTTTGTTATGTATATAAACAAAGCCCGAGTCCTGTTATTGTTTACATATGTGTTGTATTGGTATAAGTTTCAATCTAATGTTGCTTTGTTGTTGATAAAATTATTAATGAAAACATTGAATCAGTTATCTTGTTTGCCCCAAGTTATTTTGTCGAAGAAATGGTAATTTCTTTACTTTACATTATTTGTAAACTAATATAAGACTCGAGCTTTGTTTACATAACAACAACTTCTTTCCTCTGTATCTGGCTTGTAACTTGACTTCTAACATTTAAATTTTGGTGAATTATTCAAAATACACAAGTAAACTTTTTTATTCATGAAAATTAAGAATAAAATTTTCATCTCAAATCGTGTCTAGGTCCCTTTAAAATTATACTTGCATATCATGACTCTATTATCACATGTATTATGATAACTAAGATTAAACTGCTTTCGGGTTTAGAGGAAGGAGATAAACTTTTGTTCCAGGAATGTGTGGTTAAATTTCGCCAATGCCAAAAAAATCAGTTGTTCCATTTGTTAAACCAGGAAGGAATCTGGGATAAATCTTGAATGATGTTAAGAATTATTTGTTAGGTGATAGAAATAACAACCTCCCAAGCCATGAGTTTACAACCTTTTCTTCTCTTTGTGGAGAGTAGAGTGGGCCAATAATCCAAAAAGAGATAGGAATAGAAAATACCCAAAGACTTCACATTGTTTTTCGATTATCATTGCATGAATCATGATTATAATTATGTATAGGTTAGAAAAGTGTTGGAACAAATGTAGAGAGTACTAGCTGCTATCTACAGAACAGCAAATCAGGACTCAAAGATAACAACATCAATTTAATTTACCTGTAATATTTGTTCTGTAAATTGCAGCAGAGATAAATTTTCTATTGCTGACCTACAAGATAGGGCGAGAAAACATACTAGCATAACAGTTAGTTCTCCAAGGAAGAGAAACAGACAGAAAGAATCTTCACCAGGTTGTGGATTTACTTGTTTACTTGTTAGACTTTAAAACATTTGATGTCCACCAAACTTGTGGTCATGTTCATAATTATTTATGAAGATGATAATAATGAATTATTTAATATAAACTTGAATTTACAGATATTGAAATTATTGAAGAAGACAAAGATAATGTTGGCAATGAGAGTATGTTTAAACCATTCAGTGGCTTGGAGGAAGCAAAGCGACTAGAGTAAGATTAGACTTAAAATTGATTTTAAATCATATCTTCATTTGTTCACGGTGAACATGAAGAGATAATTTTTCCCCATCTTTTCTAGAGTCAAGTACAGTGAGGTTTTTGAAGAGAATGATGACTACAGCATAACGACCGATGATTTACCTGAAATCCACACCCCTAAGAAACCCAGACTGACCTTTCTATCAACAAAGAAATCACCAGAACAATCCAAGAAAGCTTCCAGGTATATGAGAAATAAAGTTGTCATGTTACAAACAATGTGTTTTATGTATACCATTGAGGTAGTTGAATATTTTTCTTGCAAATCATGGTATACAAACTTATAAAATGAATCTACCATGGACATTGACATAATGGATACAGGGATACATAAAGCTTTAAATTGAGCATTGATTGAACACTATAAGGTTCAGTTGTTTCATTCTTGGTCCGGCCACATGTTTTCTTTATTTGTAATCATATTTTTTTATTCTTTGTTCTCTACTACATGTACTATGATAAAACACACTTGAACATGGGTTCCTTATTCTCCCTAAACCTCTCATGTTAAGTGAAATGCTCTTGGTTAAGATATGACCAATGAAAATTAAATTGAAATCCTTCATTGTGGATATTATTAGTAAAGGAGTTACCGGTACTCCTTTTTCTCAACAAAACCACTCTTTGATTACTGCAAAACCCTGATGATTTAACTGTATATATTGACAGAGGCAAATCTAAGAAGTCTGGTGCTCCACAGCATCCCCCCAAAAAGAAGCAGAATTATGGTGGCCATGATTTCAGCTCTGATTCTGAGAGTGATGGAGATGAAAGATTTACAAACATAAAACACACTGAAAGCGATACCAATAAAGATAGGAAAGCTGAAGGTCTCGCCACTGGAATAAATTGTCCCACTACTGATAAGGAGGCCAGTCCTCTCACTGAAGGTACCGGTATTTCTTGTTTCCTATCTGTAGCTTTCCCGAAAAATTTTTATGAGACATACAGAAGCTACACATGTAGGCTTCTGCCTGAAGTGACTAATCTAAAAGATGAATATATTGATTGAAAGAGGTTTTGCTTGTAAAGGAAACATGAATGTAACATGCATATTTAAAACTCAAAGATTTTAACTCTCTATATCTCTCTCCATCTATTGTTTAATCTGTGTTAGTAACAGAAATATTTTAATTAAAAGGAAATAGTTCTGTTACATATATGTGTATTTCTCCCCTTTTAATAAATAGTTAAAAGTACGCGTACATATTGTTGTTTGATAATTTGTATAGGTTACAATGAAGATTTTGAGAAACCAAAATTTAAAGGCAGAACCCCCTCAGCAGCAAAAGTTCCATTCAAGTTGTCTTCCTCGGCTGATGATAGACAAGTTGAGGTACATATAAACGTAGATTAGTCAACTCAATAGCCTACTTTTATCTATCTTCTAAACACAATTAAGTTCTTTCTGAGGTTAAATACACAAGATTACAATACAAGTGATTTAAGCATCTGAGAAGTATAACAACATATTGTTATGCCCTTGATGTGAGGGTCGTGGTGTTGTTATGTTGCTTATTTTGTCTGCCAATCTATCTACTCTTCTGTTTAAAAATTTCTCATAACTCTTGAACCAATGAAAAAAGTTAATGCCAAGATCAAAAGTACAGTAAAGTACAGTTGATGACTTTTAAAGGTCAGGGTCATTAATCATGTTCAAGGTCTCTCTGATCATGGTGATCACCATTCATTTAGTCATATTTTTGGTTAAAGTGTTACATGTAATCATCAAAATTTGTCTTTTATCAAGGAATATTCAATGCTGTAATGACCATAACTAATACATGATACTTACATGTACCAATATTTACCATATACAGTTGAACTTTGATATCTCGAACACTGATATCTCGAATACAATGGATATATCGAAGTGATTTGTAAGTCCCAACCACTTATTTTTTAACTATTTTACTCTTGATATCTCGAATACTCGGATATCTCAAAGTTTTTAAACAGTCCCATCTAGTTCGAGATAAAGAAGTTTGACTGTAACTGATGAATATGTTACTGTTTAAT
>WFKH01007768.1:52809286-52821889 GCA_016163765.1 Magallana hongkongensis | reverse complement strand
GTATTATGTGCACCAACAGGTAAAGCTGCTTACAACATAGGAGGGCAAACTATACATTCTCTTTTCTGCATTCCAGCAAACCAAAATTTGAAGTACAAACCTCTTGATGTACAGCAACTTGACAATATGAGAGTAAAGTTTCGCAGCTTGAAAATAGTCTTTATTGATGAAGTTTCGATGGTAGGAAATAAAATGTTCAATTACATTAATTTAAGGCTGCAAGAGATTTTTGCAAAAGGTGTTCCATTTGGAGGTATTAGTATCATAGCTATTGGTGATTTATTCCAGCTTAAACCTGTATTTGATGGCTGGATATTTGAAAATCTCACTGAAGGCTATGGACCACTAGCAACAAATTTATGGACTGATTTGTTTCGAGTCTTTGAATTGACGGAAATTATGAGGCAAAAAGAAGATAAAAACTTTGCTGAATTACTAAATAGACTAAGAGAAGGAAAACACAATGACAATGATATAAACATGCTGAAGACAAGAATCTGCACAGAAGAAATCCAAAATTTAAATTCAATTCCACACTTGTTTACAACCAATATCAAGGTGAATTTTCACAATAGTCAAGCATATGAAAAAGCAGATTCACATGACAAATGTATTGTGTCTGCACTTGATGCTGTTACTGGAGATGTGTCCTCTGAAATAAAAAATGCAATACTCCTTCAAATATCTGATGATCCATCTAAAACAATGGGACTATGTAAAGAATTGCAATTGGTGACTGATTTACCTGCTGAAGTTTGCATCAATATCAATGTCCAAGATGGGTTAACAAATGGAAGTCCATGCATAGTAAAGAAATTAGATTACAGAGTAATGGGTTCAAACAGGTGCAGTATTGTATGGGTATTGTTTGATGACCCAGTAATAGGATTTTCTGCACGACAAAAATACTGTAATCTGTATACTGAAGATATCTCTAAAGATTGGACACCCATTCTTGAAGTGACTAAAAAGTTCACAGTAGGAAGACATAAATCGTGTCATGTCACAAGAAGACAATTTCCACTGCGACTAGCATGTGCAAAAACAATACATAAAGCACAGGGTTCTACATTAAATAATGTTGTGCTAGATTTAGGAAAAAGGAAATTAGATCACATTCATTATGTCGGTCTAAGTAGAGTTCGAAAACTGCAAGATTTGCACATATTGTCTCTAAATGAAGAAAAAATTGGAGTTTCTAAAAATGTTGTTTGTGAAATGGAACGTTTGAGAAATCATGCAGCATTGTGGACTTGCCTGCCTATTCTTGAAAATATAACCTCAGATTTGAAAATTATATATCACAACAGCAGGTCATTGCATTTGCACATAAGTGATTTATTGTCAGAAAAAAACATTCTGTCAGGCGATATTTTAGCTGTTACAGAAAGCAGACTAAAAGCAGGTGACAACAGTGAAGATTATTTGTTACCTGGTTTTCAAATTTATCGTTTTGACGAAGAAGAATCCTCTCATACAATGCGGTCATTTTATGGTTCAGTTATTTACTCCAAATATCCACTGATCAATGTGTCAAAAGTAGTTTTAAATGGCATTCAAACAGTTAAGGCAACACTTATGAAAAACGATGATCTTGTTCAAATTGTTTTCATATATTGTCCCCCAAAGTTTGCCACCATCACCAATATTTGTTGTTTTCTGGTTTCAGTCTTGAACTTATTAGATACTAGTCAACCTTTTCTTATCATGGGTGATACAAACATAGATTATTTCTCCCAAAGAGATCTCTCTTCAAATTTGAATCATTTAAATATCCGACAAATAATGCATAGCTCTACAACTGACTATGGAAGTTGTTTAGATCATATATATACCAACTTAAATAGTTCTGATGAAATTTCATGTGCTACTCTCGAATCATATTATTCAGACCATAAACCCATTGTTGTGTATTTGCCATCTTAAAAACTTATTATACGTGTTACTGTATTTCAGCTCAAAATTGTCCGTGTACGTAACTCAACATGATATTAACGTTAAAAATCATCCAATATTCATAATCAAATCAAATTACAAACAATTGTACATGTATTGAATTTACCATTATAGTTTACTTTTCAATTGATTTTCTTTGCAGGATGAAGCAATTAAAACAGTAAAAGTTGCCCAGAAGGACACTAAGATAAGAACATTGACCTTGGAAGAAAATGGCCAGACAATGGAACTCACTCTTTGGAGAGAACTGAGTGAAAAAGACTTGAAGATAGGGCAATACATTGAAGTTACTCATTGCCTTGTATCAGAATGGCTCAGAAAGAAGAGCCTCAACTCCACAAGAAACACCACCATCAAGGTAACAATAGATTGTTACATTCAACTGCATATACATGTATTCAAAATCCAAACATAGTACCAGTATATTGTAAAACAATAACACATTTACAAAACGTAGACAATAATAATGCACTTTTATCATGCAAAAAAATATTGGCAATGCATATTATGTGTAATGACAAATAAATACTTCATTGTTTCAGACTGTACAACCTAAAGATATGGTTGTAACTGGAAATTGCGAAGCTCTGTCAATGACAGACACACATCGTGAAATGTGTGTCAACGAAGATGACATATACAAGGACTTTATTGTGGATCTGGACATCATCCGTGCCCAAGTTCAAAGATATGTGGAAGAAGCTGGAACGTTCAACTTACAACAGCTAGAAAATATGATTGTTGACAAACTTCCCTTCCCTGTGAAGCTTGTCGTCAACGGGACAACAGTCATTTCCTTTGAATTGTTATAATCACTTATCAACTTTCCTACATTTGAACCATCTCAAAATTAATACATTTTGTAAGAACTGAAAAATTGCTAAAAAAAAAAAAACCTCAGTATGATTAGCTATCATTACATCTCTTCAAATTGACCTGCTATTGACATATATACTTTTGCCATTGTTTTCACATATTTTATGATGAAAATTTACCATTTTGATTATTTGGCGTACATTTCATCTTTATAGCATAATCTTTTTTAAAATATTTGTTACGTAATTTTAAATTTTGTACGGGTACTTTGAAACAAAAAATAATTTCCTTTGTATGCTTGTTTTCCATTTAATGTGCCAGTGCTGTACTAAAGATTCATTACTTGCTAGTCATTTCTCAGTAACTAAATGGTTTTCTTTTTTGTTGCACTCCTTTTACAAAAATGTTTGTACAAAAACATTCGTTGTCAATCATAAGCCAATTGTTTACAAAACGATGTGAACCATACTCTTTTTACCATGGGGGCATCTTCTTTTTTACCTTTTTTGATGTGTTCATCTCTTATAATTTCATAAAACACTGGTTTTTTATATACAAAGTAATTCAATTTCCCAGTATTTTTATTTTTTTTGGCAAACCACAAAGTTCATTAAATATGTAAAATTTTACTTACCACATTTTTTCCCTTTTCTGAAACACCATAACTGTACATAGATCTAGTTTAATATTTGGTTGTAAATATCTCAGTAACAAATGCAAACACCAGCTTCTTAAGTTGTTTACAAAAATACATGCTATTCTTACTTTACATGCACACAGTGTTTATACAAGTTAATCCATTTTGTTTATTTTGATAATTGGTCTACTTTTATTGTTTTTGTCTTTAAAAACCAAGTGACCCTTTGGTCCAATCTTCAATTGGCATATACATGTAAATATGGATTTCTGTTAATTTTGTTGCTTTTTATTTTACTTTTCCCATTTTAGTAACAACCCTTACTTGATGCATATAGTTTAGTTTTAGTCGATCTACTTTTGTTGTTCTCGTCTTCATAACCATATAACTCAATTGTCAAATTTTTAGTAGACATATACATATAGTTATTTCCTTGACATAGATATATAGTGTATTTTTATAAAACATGTTTGTTTTTACTTTACTTCTTCTTTTTCTGTTACTACCCTTACTTGATGCATATACATGTAGTTTAGTTTTAGTTTACATACACAGGACACTATCTGAGCAATAACTATCTCGCTGAAAGATAAGTGCAATGTTTTGCAACTTAATCCTGAAATATGCTACAGACTATAATCTTTATATATCATTTTGCTAGTCATCCATTTTTTCTCTGTGAAATGTGTACATGTTCTCAATATAAAAAGTACATACTGCCAAATAATTTGTGCCAAGTTTTCCATTGTCAGTATATCCAGTTGCCATTCAGTTCATCTTAAAAATACTAATTCTCCCACTCCACTCTCATGACATAACCAAAATCAAAAACCTTTATGAAAATCATTATATTGTTAACAATTTTTTAATAGACATTTACATATGGTTATTTCCTTGACATAGATATATAGTGTATGTATATAGAACATGTTTGTTTTTACTTTACTTTCTTTGTTTCTGTTACTACCCTTACTTGATGCATAGAGTTTAGTTTTAGTTTACATACACAGGACACAATCTGAGCAATAATTATCTCGCTGAAAGATAAGTGCTGTGTTTCGCAACTCAATCCTGAAATATGCTACAGACTATAATCTTTTTATATAATTTTACTTTTCTGTGAAATGTTTACATGTTCTCAATATAAAAAGTACATACTGCCAAATAATTTGTGCCAAATTATCCATTGTCAATATATCCACTTGACATTAAGTTCATCTTAGAAATACTAATTCTCCCTCTCCAAACTCATGACATAACCAAATTCAAAAACATTTAAGAAAATCATTACATTGTCAACATTCCTTTATGTATATCTTATAATACATAAAATTCCATTCTTTTGTTTTTCTCTATTTTCCAAACTGATATATTCTCAAATATGTGAAATTTTGTATTGTTATTTAAAAGTTCTACATCTGTTATCAAACCTAGATATGTGTTCAATAAAACATTTACCTCTTCATTTTATTCTGTTATTAAACCATACTTATAGAAATCAGAAAACAGTAGCATCTTAATAAAACAACCCAACTTCTCATGCCACCGTCTTTCAGTACTTTCAGTACTTTGATTCTTTTCTGTGTCTCAGCTGTAGAACTATTACCTGTTGATATATCCAAAAATGGTAGGTACCTTCTAACACTAAATAAGCACAAGTAAAAATCAATATTTTAATTAGAAAATTTTTAAAATTAAACTGTAAATATTGTGTTCAAATCAAATGTTGCCTGTATCATGTCAAAAAGTCACTGACTATACCTCCATTTCTCTTTTCAATTTCTAACCCATTTTTGACTCTACATTTTCAACCTTTTATTGAATCTAATTTTTTTTTTTTTTAACCAAAATTTCTAACCTTTCTTTGCGGTACGTTTTGGCGTTGTGGTGACCGATGCTCCCTGGAAGACTGGAGAAACATCAGGATGTACATGTGTGTAATAAGATTTTAACAGGTCCCTCCTTTCATCAGGGGAAGATCTCAAAATCTCTTCAGCAAACTCCTCCATTGTTTGCTTCTTATTAAATTTTACCATTTCCCCAAACTGATTTCTAATGAAGAAAATGGAAACTATGCTGATTTTATTTTAATGCAAAAACTATTAACTATTTTTCACAAATAACTTTACAGAATTGTTTTTTTTTTTTAAAAACCTGGTGTATTTCATACATTATTTTTAATAATGTTTTACTAAGTAATTTCAGTATCTGAAACACAATACTGATATAAGTTGCATAATTAAATTATAATCAAAAGTAAACTTACATTCTAATAGCTGGTGGAGTTTGACCTACAAGAACATAGTTCCTTCCAATAGTGGTTGAATAGGATTTAAGTTTCTTAATTTCTTTTATCTCTTCTTCACTTTCAGGCTGAAAAAAAATTCTCTGTCAAGTTAAACCCATAAAGTTCAATTAATTTGTTCTTACCTCAGACAGAGTCTGACAGTGAGTGAATGTGTGCATGGTTCTTACCTCAGACAGAGGCTGACAGAGTATACATGGTTCTTACCTCAGACAATGACTGACAGAGTATACATGGTTCTTACCTCAGACAATGACTGAGAGTGAGTGATTGGTTCTTACCTCAGGCAGAATCTGACAGTGGATTTGTGCTTGGTTCTTACCTGACAGAGGCTGACAGTGCATTTGTAAGTGACAGTGAATTTGTGCTTGGTTCTAACCTCAGACTGAGGCTGACAGTGAATTTGTGATTAGTTCTTACCTCAGACAGAGGCTGACAGTGAATTTGTAAGTGACAGTGAATTTGTGATTGATTCTTACCTCAGATAGAGGCCGGCAGTGAATCTGTGATTGATTCTTACCTCAGACAGAGGCTGACAGTAAGCAGCTGGTTCCTGGGAGTTCTGGTGAAGCTCAAACACATCCTGTATGGCGCAACGTGACATGTGGTCCTCTGCCCGACTTCCTCCCACAATTTGTCGATTTTTTAATACATGGAGAACATCTTCATCTCCTAAACACAGATAAATACAAGTTACAGACAAAATATATTACACAATTTTTGCATGTATTTAGGAGAAAACATGATAACCAATTCATTATATCATTCCATGTCATAAAATTTTAAGTTTATAAAGTGAAATAAACCTATAGCGTTACCTTAACAAATGAGAGAATCTAACCAAAAATTAAACCTGTTAGAGTTCCTTGTGCAATGGGAGAGTTCCCTCCCTTACTTGCTCTTTTTCTGGTAACCTGACCCTCCGTCTTTTTACTTTTGACCTCCTCTGCCTCACTATCACTATCTAATGGATAAATAGTTAGATGAATAGTTAGAACATTATTAGACTACTGGGGTTGTTTTTTACACATTACAAAAATTTCTCATAAAGAAGTGATAAAAAATAAAGGATGATTTTTTTTTTCAATTTTGAAAGGTTGCAAAACATATTCATGTATAATCTGTGAAGCCCAGTTTGGACTATTTGATGAAACAATATGTGCCTTACGATGTAAATCCAGATATCTAGACAGGTAGTCTTCTTCCTCTTCCTCCTCTGACTGAGAATCTTCGCTCTTGTCCTCCAGAAGGCTGTCTTCCTCGCTGACTCTGCGGCCTCGGCCAGGCACATACTCTGCCATCCTGAACTCTGTCAAGCTCCGCTCCAAATTCTCATTTTTCTAAATATCAATAAAACACAGTAGAGACAGATATTCCCTCAGCTGGGGTTTGAACCCAGGTTCTAAGATTACAAATCCTACACTATACTGATTTGGTTTAAAGATCTTCTGGCCAAAGAAAAAGAGTGCTATATATCTGAAACACCAAATCCCAACCCCCAGTGCCAGTGCTGAATTCATTGATCTTAATTTGCATTTAACAGTTTAATTGATTTTACATATACATGTCATTGGGTTATTTCACACTATTTAGCAACATCTAAATAAACAAAACTGATTTAATTGCATTAAAACAAACAATACTAACAATATCATATTAACAGCTTAAACATGATATGCTATTAATAAAGTTATGTCCCTTGTTCTGACCTTAAGTATGTCCATGGTTCTAGTGATATCTCCTGCATGGAGTTGGAACATGTTTTTAATCCCAAACAGCTCTCCATATCGCTTCCTGTTTCCAGCGATACCCTTAAAGTATCTCCTGGCATTCTCTGTTCCAACCACTACACTGTCCAATTGCTGAATAATACAAAATACACCCATATAATTGTATACTCGACATTCTAGGAAACTATGCATTCCTTAAAAGAGAACAATGTCTTTTTAAATGATTACTGAAATATCAATAAAGGCCTTAAAAATAAGATACATACCTGTTTATACACCTGTCGCAGGTAGATGTTTTCCTCAATAGTACCTGCCGATATCAGCCTGTACACATGGACGTCTCGCCACTGACCAATTCTGTAGGCCCTGTAAAATTATTGGTACACAGATATAAAACAGGCTAAAAAAACCCGACAATCTAGATTCAGGTTCAGGTAATAATTTGTGTATAATAGTTTACCTGTCCTGGGCTTGAAGGTCGTTAGTAGGATTCCAACTGGGGTCAAAGATGATTACTCGGTTTGCCCCTGTCAGATTCAAACCTAATCCTCCAGCTCTAGAGAAACAAGAACATCACCCTACAGCTATGGTAAAGCTTTATTGCAAATATGCAAAAATATTGTTACTACATTTGTAAGTATTTAATTAATCAAGAAATTGTAGTAAGAAAAGAAGGTATGAGCAAATAAACAATGAAAATATATGGCATGACCCGTGCTTTACTAGTCAGGAGCTCTACCTTCGAGCTACCCAGGCCAATATCCAAGGTCTATATAGCCCCAACTACTACAATATAATACCCCTACAGAAGTTATTTCCAGCAGCTTTACTTACTTTGCCGAGATAAGAAACAAGAAGATATTGGGATCTCTATTAAACTCTCGGACCAACATCATTCGTCTGGCCATACTGGTGCTGCCATCTAGACGCCTGTACTCGAATCCAGTGGTGATCAAATACTGGTCAATGATGTCCAATACCTACATGTATGTACAGAAATGTGTCAGCTGAATGATGAGGCTTTTGATAAAGAACAAGAAATTTCAGTGTTATCTTACTCCTCAAGCTGAGTACAGATATTGAAGAACTTTAAGTTAATAAAACAGAGGAAATTTTTTAAGTATAAATAGATGTGCATAGAGTGATAGAGACAGTCAGACAGCTTTATCTTTATGTTACTCTGGTGCTGTATTTTCTTTACAATTAACAAAGTTCACAATACAGAAGCAATTTTAAGGTAGCAGTATATATGTAGACATATGGTGATAGAGACAGCATTAACTTACCCTGGTGCTGTAGGAGAAGATCAGAACCTTGCTGTGGTCCTTCTGGAAGACTTTCAGCAATCTTTGTAGAATCTGTCGAAGAAAATGGGATATAGAGATATAAATAGTGTCCACTATCCACAAAATTAATGAAATAAATGTAAAAGTATAATCGTATACACCTTTGTCAAAGTTTGGTGATGTCAAGTTTTCTGAACATCATATTTAAAAATTCTGGTATGTGAATCTGATATAAAGAAAAGTAACCTGTCTTTACCTTTCTTCTACTCCAGAGTCATAATGTATAGTATAGTTTTAAAAAGTAGTTTCATTTTCATGGCCTGGGAAGGGGCCGCGCCATGTTTCATATGTGCATAATGCCAAATAATGGCACAATGCACATATGGTGCACTGCGTCAAGAGGCACACCACACAATTATATTGTAAAGTGCGCAAACACAACATTTGGAAATTTGTGATTTTATCGTAGTTGGCATTTTTGGTAATCTTCTAAATCAATGGAATTGTCTGAGGATTTCAGAATGGAATGATCGGAATGTCATTTAAATCCAAGACACATTTTTGTTTTGGCTTTATTTACATAAATTTTTATTGTCAAAGATGCATGTACATGTCAAAAATGGCCTGCCCCATTGTATTTTTTCTCGGCCCCATAAATTTCAAAATGGCCGCATCTTTTATGAAGCATGAGGCCATTGTTTGTTCTTCACAGGCACTGCATTTTGTTATACATGTATAAGCATTTTGGATCAAACACTGTTCTCTAAATTTCAGTGTACTTTAGCACAACCTTTAAGTATTAGGATAAATGTTTGTGTTCATTCTGTTAGTTTTAACAATTATCAAAAAAAAATATTTTATTTCATCTTATTTTATCAAAGTTCTCAATAGACTTTATAATATGACTACTTTTGGGTAGAAAATGGGATGATAAAGTTTTTTTTAAAAACATAGGTAATCACAGATTACAAAGCTCACCGAGACATGGCTTCACCTTTATGAGGCATCACCTGTATGAGACCACCTTTCTCATATTACATGTATATGAAAATCATAGTTAATGATCTTGGATATTCATGGATACTGTTTTGACACAATATCGTATATCATATGTTAAAAATTGTATGAATCATATGTTCATTTTATATGGTATTATAAGATACAATGATTATCAATACAATAATATAAAATACGATATTGCATCCTATGATACTTACAATATATATCATATAATACAATATAATACTGTAATAAATAATGATGCCATATGATATTGTAACATATGATATGACATTGTGTCATGTTATACATTGTTGTATTTGATCACATAATACAATATCATACCATATAATATATGATACAATATAGTATTACATGATACAATATCATATCACATAAAACATCACAATATTGTAACATATGATATTATATTGTATAATATAATATGATATTGTATTGCATGATATTGTATCATATTTGAAACATAATATGATATTGTATCATATGATACAATATAATTTGATACAACATTGTATCATATCATATGACACAATGTGATATAGTAATATATTATACAATACACTTTCATATTATAATACTGTAACAATATATTACAATATCATATAATACAATTTCATGTGATTTTATAATATATTATATAAACCACTATCATATTATACAATATCATATCATATAATATGGTATTATATATTATACAATGATGTATCATAAGATACAATTTTATATATTGCAATATCATATGAAACAATAGCATGTGATATAATAATATTTAATAAAATATCATATTATTCAATATTGTATCATAATATACAATACTATACATAACAATATCATGATACAATATCATATCATAATGTACAAAAAATTGATACAATATCATATTGTATCATATAACTTTTTACAATATAATATATGATATAATATTGTATCATATAAAACAATAGTGTATCATATGATGCAATACTATATCATAGGAATCATGTTATATCATTTAACAACAAACACATCTATCAAGCAGGTTTGAGTGAGGTAGGAGATTTTTTTAGCATCCTTGATAATGGAGATCAGGCTCTGCATCTGAAGCTACCTCTGCGATTCATTTATATTGTAGTTAAATCAACTATGCAAGTTTGAAATAGTACTATTACGGGATCTATAAAACATGTGACCTGTTCCAAAAAACTAAACCTCATCCAGCATCCGAAATCTATGGCTCAGATTCATCATCCAAGCCTGTCAGGTGCATCAGTATCATAAGACGCATCATCCATGCAAGTTTGGTGAAGTTAGGACCAGTAATAATTAAGATATAATCATCAGAGGGCACCTGCTCCAAAAACTTTAACCAGCTCTAAAAACCTTAACCTCCTCCAGCATCCGAAATCTTTGGCTCAGATTCAGCATAAAAGCCTGTTAGGTGCATCAGTATCATAAGACGCACCATCCATGCACGTTTGGTGAAGTTAGGACCAGTTATAATTAAGATAAAATCATCAGATGGCACCTGCTCCAAAAACTTTAACCAGCTATTAAAACCTTAACCTCCTCCAGCATCCAAAACCTATGGCTCAGATTCAGCATTCAAGCCTGTCAGGTGCATCAGTATCATAAGACACACCATCCATGCAAGTTTAGTGAAGTTAGGACGTGCAATAACTAAGATATATTTTTTAGCATCCTTGATAATGGAGATCAGGCTCTGCATCTGAATCTACCTCTGCGATTCATTTATATTGTAGTTAAATCAACTATGCAAGTTTGAAATAGTACTATTATCTATTAAACATGTGACCTGTTCCAAAAAACTAAACCTCATCCAGCATCCGAAACCTATGGCTCAGATTCAGCATTCAAGCCTGTCAGGTGCATCAGTATCATAAGACGCATCATCCATGCAAGTTTGATGAAGTTAGGACCAGTAATAATTAAGATATAATTATCAGAGGGCACCTGCTCCAAAAACTTTAACCAGCTCTAAAAACCTTAACCTCCTCCAGCATCCGAAATCTATGGCTCAGATTCAGCATAAAAGCCTGTTAGGTGCATCAGTATCATAAGATGCATCATCCATGCAAGTTTGGAGAAGTTAGGACCAGTAATAACTAAGATAAAATCATCAGATGGCACCTGCTCCAAAAACTTTAACCAGCTCAAAAAACCTTAACCTCCTCCAGCATCTGAAATCTATGGCTCAGATTCAGCATAAAAGCCTGTCTGGTGCATCAGTATCATAAGACGCATCATCCATGCAAGTTTGATGAAGTTAGGACCAGTTATAATTAAGATATAATTATCAGAGGGCACCTGCTCCAAAAACTTTAACCAGCTCTAAAAACCTTAACCTCCTCCAGCATCCGAAATCTATGGCTCAGATTCAGCATAAAAGCCTGTCAGGTGCATCAGTATCATAAGATGCATCATCCATGCAAGTTTGGTGAAGTTAGGACCAGTAATAACTAAGATAAAATCATCAGATGGCACCTGCTCCAAAAACTTTAACCAGCTCTAAAAACCTTAACCTCCTCTAGCATCCGAAATCTATGGCTCAGATTCAGCATAAAAGCCTGTCAGGTGCATCAGTATCATAAGATGCATCATCCATGCAAGTTTGATGAAGTTAGGACCAGTAATAACTAAGATAAAATCATCAGATGGCACCTGCTCCAAAAACTTTAACCAGCTCAAAAAACCTTAACCTCCTCCAGCATCTGAAATCTATGGCTCAGATTCAGCATAAAAGCCTGTCTGGTGCATCAGTATCATAAGACGCATCATCCATGCAAGTTTGATGAAGTTAGGACCAGTAATAATTAAGATATAATTATCAGAGGGCACCTGCTCCAAAAACTTTAA
>WFKH01007768.1:52792012-52802864 GCA_016163765.1 Magallana hongkongensis | reverse complement strand
ATTTGGTTTTGCTTTTCTGCACTTTTTAAATGTCAACATGTTAAGACAATACATCGAATCATTTTGATGACTTCTCTGTTTAGTTGGGTCAATCCGAAGAATGATTCACACAGTAATAAACTGCTCCACAAAATTCATTATTTATGAACGTTATTATACATACAGTAAAGGTTACGCCTCTCATAAAGATTTGCAGTGCAGGAAACCCAGCAAAAACAATTAGTTCTTCGGAGAAATAACGAAAAAGCATTTTTCGAAGAAAAAAAATACCGCGGAAATACTATGCTTTGTCGCAGAAAACTTATGTCCATTTGCTGAAAATTGGAACTACGAACTTGATATCAATCCATATATTTTAACTATCATTATTTTACCATATGTCTAACTATATTTTTTGAATACCGATATATCCAACATGGATTTCGGATATCTAACTAAAAATCTTACTAATGTATTTTTATTCTATTATAAAATTGCTAGAATCTATGAATATTCAACTCTATGTCTAAATGTATCTTTTTTTCGATATCCATCTGGACACTAGATATTTAGCTAAAAACAAACTGTACATTTTCTGAATACTTATTTTAGCAATATATCTTTCGTACACCGTACGATTTTAGCTATATAGCAATGTCGTTTTGAAAATCCAACTGTTCATGAAAGGCCATTTCTACATATAATTGTAAAGGTTTGTTTTTTTTAATAGATAAGCTACTGCTACATTAATATGACATATGTTCTCTACAATTTCTACAATTATTATAGAGTTTTACTTTTTTCAGAAAAAAAAAATGCTTAATTAATTCTTCTGTAGGACCTACGGACATTTATGGAGTTATATTATACAGTGACTTTGCATCATTAAAGAGGATACACACTTACGCCTTTAAATTAATGTATGATTGGATTTCTCTATAGATTATAGGTGGGTCCCATAAAGCCGTCATCATGTATCAATTTTCTCCGTATTTATTAGTGTATTTAATGATTATTGTGTTGCATCTGTGAGGTCATATTTTATAAGGTTTGGGATTTAAATGTTTACCACTGTTCATAATTGATAATTGGTTTAAACTCAACAAGATATATAATTAGATTCTTGAAAATAAAGGACCATTTTGTCTTTGTTCAGATTTAAGACGCAAAAATTCTCTATTCGGTTTAATATATACCAGAATGCCTGAGCAAAAATTTATCGAGATAATGGATGAACACCCCCTTCACCGTTTTTATTTTAAAAAATCAAAGCATTTAACAAATGAGTTACATATTGAGGATAGTCGGATCTCTGCTTCTTCGATCAATAATTCCTGAAACTCTCGCAATGGCCGTGCGTTCTTTCGATACTCCTCTGTTACTATCCTCATAATTATACCCGTTGTTTCGGGTGATTTATCGAAAACTCAAACGAAAGACATATGCATTATAGGTTGAGCCTCAGAATCAAGGGGAAGCTAGATTTGTATTTAAAAAAAACCCCAGTTACACCAGAGATATAGGAAGCAAATCTAATAATATTGATTTTATAAAATATAGATGGCGCGGAATGAGAGCTCGGAGAAAGCCCCCGTACCGTTGGTAAGAATTTAAGCAGCAAATATTCAAACAATAATTAAAGTTTAGACAGCCGGCAACGTGGATCGATGGACAGAAACACTATAGCGCCAGATAGACGATGCGCTGCCTTATCATTGTAGACAGATGTGGCTTTATATAGAAATTAAACCGAATTCGAAGTCTCTGAAACATTGATAACGTGGTGCAATAGACAACGCAAAATATGCGAAATACATGTTTATTGATTTTTGAATTAATTATATGTATTGATGGGGAATGTACTTCAAGGTAACTTATTGTACATCCCGAAGGTTGGAGCAACCTTATAGAGATCAAACCACAAGATTCTAGGTCAATTGCGGAAAAGGCCTCTCTTTATTAAAGTAATTTAAGAACGTGTAAGGACTCTGAAAAAAAATGATGGGAGCGTGCGATTGATTAAAGCCAGCAGATGAAATAACTGTTCATGCAACATTGATGTGCATTAGCATGCTGCTGGTAATAAGGGTGTAGGAGTCGGTGAAATAATAAAAAAAACAAAACCAGGTCGATTTCCATCCTCTGAAAGTCATCTTGCCCCGGCAATCAATAAAAGAGAAAATTAAAAAAAAACTTACTTAGATTAACAAAAACTGTCTGAATGCAAGATTTTTGATATATTGGTATATGTGTGTGTTTTTGTTATATTTTTTTTAGCTGATTCTGTCATTGTGACCAATCAGTGCTAGCTGTCGCCTGCTCCGTCAGAGAAATATCGATCCGTCGTACGACTGCCAAAGAGAGAGAGAAACACTGAAAAACGGATGACGAAAAAGCCTCTCTTTGATTTGGAATAATTTTCATCAATGGATGAACATTTTGTGGTGTTTTTGGTACATTTCACTGGGTAACACGGAGTACGAGTGGAGGGGTTGTACTGCGATGTCGAAGCGGGCCATCAGTTGCATCAGCATGTCATTACAGTCGGTTTGAGGTTGGTGCTATTATATATTCTGTGGCTTCTTTAATCAAACCATTCTATAAAACAGCATCTTATTAAGAAAATGAAGGAACACTTTCATTTCTAGAGAAAACTGTTGTGTATACTACAATATATTATATGAACATTGCATTGTGTTTTAGCGAGATATGAAACACATGCTCTGAGAGTTTTATATATTACTTAGAGTCCACAAGCACGTTTTTTGTATATTGTCTTTCATTTTCCACGTGTTTATGCCATGGTCGAAGTTTTTAAGAACCAATGCTTGATTATGTAAGCAGAAAGTCGGTATTCCTAGGGAACATAAATAATTCGAGTCAATATTTAACTGTCGCGTCTATATGTCTATTACAAATAGTTAAAATACAATAAAATACAGATTTAATCATAGACTCGAACCAAGTGCCTCTGGCTAGTTTCTAGCTACCACTGAGACCAAAATAATTAATAATGTCTCCGAGAAAGCTATAGCTGAAGGCTGCACCTCATCACGTAGAGCAATGTGGAAGCATTGTCTTTGAAAAGTAACGTATTGCCATTGAAAGCCCCTCCACCCCCACCCCCCTCCCAAATAAAAAACAAAAAAACCTCAAAAAACAAAACACTAATCCAATCTTGCCGATAAAAGCAAGTATGAAAATGCTTTCTTTATGAACACACACACACAAAAAAGTTATCGGTTGAGTCGTATGCTTTATAGACTATTGTCTTTTCTGGACAACGAATTTATTGGGGTTTTTTCTGTAAAATCACGTTAAAAGTGAGGAAGTACAGGGCTGCCGATATAGGCGCACAAAATTGTTGTCCAAAAAGACTATCAAGAAAATGATACATTCGAGTTCTTACGATTTTTACTACAAGCCCTTCCCATCCCTCCATATCAGCGGCGATAAAATGTTCTTAAAATTACAATAGTTTTGGAAAAAGAATTGCATGGCAATCATTATAAAAACAATAAAAAATATAATAAATGGTAAATGCATGTAAATTAACCTAAAATGTAATTGGTCATCTGTTTTTATGTTTATTACATTAAACTGTTGTATAAAAAGATCATTAACCAGTGTTCGTTATTACAAATGTTGTAACTAGTGTTTATAATTACATGTATCTATGTTGCAACCAGTGTTCATAATTACCTATGTTGAAACCAGAGTTTATAATTTTCTATGTAGTAAATAGTGTACATGATAATCAATGTGGTAACCAGTATTCGTAATAACCAATGTTTTAACCAGTATTCGTAATAACCGATGTTGTAACCAGTATTCGTAATAACCGATGTTGTAACCAGTATTCGTAATAACCGATGTTGTAACCAGTGTTCATAATTACCTATGTTGTAACCAAATATAATCACCTATGTTGTAACAAGTGTTTATAGTTACCTATGTTGTAACTAGTGTTCATAATTACCTACGTTGTAACCAGTATTTATAATCACCTATGTTATAACCACTATGTATAATTACCTATATTGTATCCAGTGTTCATTATTGCTATGTTGTAAATAGTGTTTATAATGTGTGCAATCAGTGTTCATATTTTCTTATGTTTTGATCAGTGTTTATACTTACCTATGTTGTAACCAGTATGTAAAATTACCTCTGTAGTAACTAGTGTTTATAGTTACAATTGTATCGATGTTGTAATCAATGTTCATAATTACCTATGGTGAAATCAGTATTTTATAATGACCTATGTTATAAACAGAAAATAGTTATCACTATATGTCTTTATACTTAAGTTTACGAACCTCTTTAAGTTAGAAAAAAACACATGAGAAAATGGTAGTCTTATAAAAAACAATTGCTTCTATTAATAAAAGAGTGTATTTTATAAACACACTAGTTATATTAATGCCAATACCAAAATTTGCTAAGACTGTTGTTCAAAATCGCATCAAAAGCACACCCAACTGTTTTGAAGACAACAACCAGTCGAGTTGTTATTTTGTGATAGACATTTTTTTTAAAATGAAATACAAGTTGTTTATCTTGATTTGACTATAAATGTGGTATTTAAAAAAATCAAAATAAATAGATTAACACACACTACTGTTTCCAAAATCTAAGTGACAAATGCTTTTCAAATTGATTAAAATTCGAGAAAGAAGTGTGTTTTTAAACTAGAGTACCAGTGTGAGGATAAAATGAATTCAATCACTTTGTAACACTTGTCATTTAACACTGAAATACACCCTCGCACACCTACGTCTCCCACCCTTCTTGTAAAGCCCTAGGTAAATGACACATCTATATATGAAGATGCTCTCTATAGTTACAGACACTACAATACTAAAGCTGCAAAATCTTACAACATATCAAATAGTATATACTTCACTTTCACACTTTGCATAAGAAACTGTTTATTTTGTTTTAAATGGTGTGAATACACCGTTTCTCCGTTTTAATAATTGCCTTGTTTGGGGTAAATCACAGTGTTCAGAAAAGTATATGATATGATTAGTGACTAGATAGTATTGATCAATACACTAGCTAACAACGTATATTTTGTAAGCCGACCATTACACGGTGGGGACAAATGCCTGTATACGTTTACGTAATTGGCATTATCTGGAATTACCAAACCTTTTAATAAATTAACATTGAAATCCCGACTTGACCTTCGTTCTACGACACAAGTAACAAAACATCGGGCGAGGACATGGCGGCGTTATCAGAATCGTCTGATATGAAAGTAATTTTCCAAAGAATGAGACAATTTCCGATCTTGTCCGATTAGTACGCAATCAATGGAGACTCCGGCGTTCTATTTCTGTACAAGAGGAGATATCTGAGATTGTCCTTTATCTGTACGAGATTTTCAAAATTACATACAGTGTATATAATTGTATATAGGATTACATTTAAACAAACGAATCTGATGATTAAAAAAACCATACTATGGTAAAAAAAAAAAAAGAAGAGAAAAATATAAGTATATTTGGTGGGTCCAGTTTGGTTCCCAACTCAATTTTTTTTAACTAAGATGTTCATATAGTCACTAAAACAATAACGAAATATAGCCTTGCTTTGAGAAATTTACCCCTTCTTTAAGATGGTTGGGATTTGCTCCCATAGATTTGTAACTGTCATGATTCTGTGTTTCTGCGTTGTCTTGTATTTCATGATTCACAAGTCCTTGGCATTTCAAATAGCAAGGACACTTCGTATAGAGCCCGTAAAGAAATGTGCGATTTTTATGTGATAGGGGAGGTTTGGTTCCCATAAGGAATATAGTTTCGTTGATAAAGTCTTTTGATTTCTCTCCAATAGATTTGTCGATAGATAGATTGTGTAACAATTATCCTAGAGGTGCGTTATTTGTTTACTCTCGGAGTTGCGGAAATGAAGCCGATAAGGTTGCAGTTGGCGGCAAATTGGCACATTACGCGCCAAGTATACTGTGACATTTCTGACTATCCGCCTGCCGCGCGGGTAAATACGGCGCGGCCCACGCCAACTCTGCCCTGCCCTCACCAGGTGACCAAGATAAATTTCCGAAGACATCCAAAAACACGAAAATCGATACGACATTTCTGTAGACAATGCGGGCGTTTCACTCTCCTACAATCTCTCCGATATTAAACTGTGACGTCACAGAAGCGTGGGAGGCCCTTAAGCTCTAGTTGAAAGTCAGTTCTTAATTTCTTTCCTACAAAACAAATTAACAAGCATTTTCCGGGAGAGAGTGGGGAAATACATTTACTAATATATTTTCCATTCTCTATAGCAACTGATGACAAGCGACTTGCGTGGGACGGGGGCATTAGGTATTTGTCCTTATTTGTTGTCTCAGACGATACGAATTGTTAGCTTATGGGTGACTTGCAGATAATCAGCTCTGTACTGTGAATCCCATCAGTTCAGCGTTTTATAAACTCATAAAAATACGTGAATATTATTATCTTAATAAACACATGTCTGCTCAATATGTGATTGACAAGCAACACATTCAGAGATACCTGTGAAAAATGAAAATGGTTTTCAAAAGCTAAGTATACGACGTCAGCGGTTCAATCTTTGCAATTACTTCTGTCGCTTTAATGCTAACGCCAACCTGATATTATATAATTAAGGAAATCGATTTTAACGTTGATGTATTTGTATGCAAGAAAGCGGTTATTATCCAGTGCCTATTCGGTTTATTAATATGTTTGGTAGAGTCCACACCGAAAACAAACGTCACAAGCTTCAGGTATTTAGGTTACCTGACGGAGGGCTCTACGTAACTCATTGTGAGATTTACACCTGGTTGTCTGTTAATCTGTACGTCAAGACTTTGTTTGACGTAACTAAGACGTTACTACGACTTTTCTCATCTAACCATGGTGTCTGATAAAAAGCAGTCTGATATTAACCCCCCCCCCCCCTCTTCTCCGTACGCCCGACGACTGTAAGGAGGAGGGATGGTTTTAATCTCACTGGGTAAAAAGAAGCAGAAATGATCTAGTATAAAGAATTTTCAATTCGTGGACCTTTCGTAAAACGTCATTGAAACATTAGGTTTTACAATTCAACATATTCTTCGTGAACGTTGTTAGATGAAAGACAATTTCATGAATTATCTAAAGAACTGATAGTGTGAAAAGATTGTATGTATTACACATGTACATGTATTTATACTTATTGCACATGTAGAAGATTGATTGGAGAAACAAATTGGCATAGTTAAACATAATAATGCACCGTTCCATTTGCGCAAAAGACACAACAATGAAATACCGCATTTACTGTTCGCATGTCATATGCAGTTACTGTATTGATAAAGTAAAGGAAAAGAGTTCCAATAAACTCAGAATAAATTTCAAAATATCTAGTAAGACACCATAGTAGTATATCACAGTCAGTATGTTGCCATCTTTTGTTACAGTTGTTCATACTAACAGCATAATTCCCTGACCCGTTAAGCTGTATAATTGCAATATTACCAGGTGCGTTTTACACCTATCCCATTGTTGACATTTACCGTAGATTTATTTAGACCTGTCTCTGCGCGGTGATGCTTCAGTAAAACATGCTATATATTTATAGTTGAAATGCCACTTGTTAAGTACTTGTGTAATCAGGAAAATCATCAAAATTATCCCGAAAGTAAAATCAGAAACATGTCGGTTTCAGAACACAAATAGATTGATTCTGCTACAGCAATATGGAAACTGAATCATTAAACACTTCAAAAGTTTGGCTTCACACCTTAATGTTGAGGAAATCTGAAAGAATATGAAACAGTTATGAAATATTCATACGTCTAGAGAGTTAATTGGATAAGGTAAAGACCGCGCCAACTACTGATGGCTAATTATCGCCGTATGAAGGCAATCACAGTTTCTATAGAATTAGATTCTCTAGCTTATGGTCTGCTGCTCAAAAGAAATGTACGAATAAAGATGATATTTCAAATTAAAGTACATATTGGTGATTCCATGCAACGGTACAATCAATACGATAATTATTGTTATATCAAAGTTATGTAACTACACAACAGAGAAGTAAATTCGACATTTCCTTCAGAGAGGTTCAGCCTTTATAAGGTCCTAATGATTCCATCTTTATCACAGCAGATATAGATCGGATGTAGAGACAAAATTCTGAATTGCCTCTGTGTTTGATTTTTGATGTTTTATTTTTTGGTCGGACAACACGAGATGATGAAATTATTATTCTAGGAACTTGCGGTAAAAACCAAAAAAAAAACAGTTTGAAGTAAAACTTTTTTTTTTCACAGAAACAGTCACAGAATGCCTCAAGGAAAAGACTTTACAGACACCGTATGTTAATTTGATATCAACACTTACATTAATCAGCGAGATGTAATTAGTATAATGAAAATTACATAACACGTGTCGAAAGAAAAAGATTAAAAAAATATATTTCTTGTATAAGCGTTACACAATTTCCTTGTCATTCCCTTATACAATGTAATTTCCTATCACCACTATAAAAAGGCATGATTAAAACGTAAAAACGCTGACCAGATCTAGAATGGCTCGCACTATAAAAAAAAACCCCAATTGTGTTGTATAAATATTGCAAAATGTGGCTTTGATCTTTTTAGAATTTTAATTCCGGTTCCGGTCAGGCAGCGCCACCTTACGTCACCTTGAGTATTCTGGTGGCGGGAGTGGTAGGGGGCGTGGTCATTGTGATAGCGGTTCTCTTTTGCTGTAAATGCTGTTCAGAGAGGTCGAAATCAAAGCGGAGGTAAAGTATTTTCTTCTTGAGGATACATTGAATGGATGGAATATGACACATATCTAAATTGCAATTTACAATGTACCTGAACAAGTGTTGTCATTTGAACGGCTGACACAATTAAAATACTCAGACGCGTTCAAATGAAATAAAGAAACCCTAATGGCAGGAAACATTGTTATTTATTTTTCAATTCGAGCCGAATAATTTGTTTGACTTTTTTTCAGATTTACCCTTAATGACTCCTTGCACATTACTGACATTGAAAGAAGCGTGACGTCACCAACCTCCAAATACGAAAATGTTCACTCTGACCTATTTTCAGATCCAAGCATTGGGTCAATGGAGGGGATTATTTCCAGTCCCCGGAACGAATTCCATCAAAAGTTATTATTTTACTTCTAATGAAGATGATAATGCAAAAGGAAGTTGAATTGATACGAATGTACAACATTAAAGAAAAATTTGAATTAAACTTTAAAAGACTGCATTTACATGTAAATCGATGTAATTTTCCTATATACATTAGTAGGGATATCGGATATGAAAACATTTAACAATGTATCGTTGCTGTTAAAGTAGATTTTAAATTGAAATATTTGATGTCTGTTATATAAAGCTGTTTATTACACAGGGACACAGATCAACTCTTTTGTGAAGCATCCGAAACAACGAAACTCAAGTCCGACTTCGAGAAAGGTATCACCCGGTGATATTATTACTGTTCTTAATACAGACTATAATTAATCTAAAAGTAAATAATTAATAATGACCCTTTCAACGCAACGTCAAAGACTAATGTCATGCACATTACATTAAAAATAAAAAATATTCAACGCGTTTCTTTGAAATATAATTTGCAGAAGAATACAAGAACGACCTGGGTAATTTGGAGTACTCCAAAGAGGAACCAGTTTCTCCTTCAGAAGAACCAGTTAACGACAAAGCCTCCAGGCGAGTATCCTTCCAACTGGAAGACCTTCCGCCCAGTCAGCACCTGCGCAAAGGAAGAAGGTTTGATCAAACTGCTCGGTGACTGTGCCTTCCCATGATCCCTCTCTCTGCACAACTAATCATTGCCTCCTTATTGACATCCGGGTTTTTGACCAGCAGTGACGTCACACAGCCTGATGTTTCTTTCATATATCATTTTTGTGTTTTGTGTGTTATTCGATTTGTTTTGACCGCGGGAACTCTGTTTGTACTTTATTAACATAATGGGACTACACTGTGTGCGTGGTATATTGCATGTATTGGCATGGAATGTCGTCATGTGCTGTCAATCACTTGCACATAGGAACAGATGATCGATTAAAAAACTGAACAGAGAGAGAAGACCATCCGCCGTTTATATATAGCTCTGCAACAAAGAAGTTGTTGCAAATACATGTATTTATCATTGTTAAAAGCTGCATATATATAATACTTCTTTTATGACGCCCCGATCAGTGTGTTTTTATAATATATATTAACATAGAGAGATTGTTTTATATAGTGCAGTGTAAGGCAGAAATTATAACTTTTAGTAACGTTAAGAGAAATCCAATCAGGAATTTCTGTCTTTAACCCCCCCCCCCCCCCCCCCCAAAAAAAAAAAAATTAAGGAATTATTTAATTCAAGATCACAATTATATTTGTTCAAAAGCACAATTTCGTCATATAATGCTTAGTCCTGACCACATTCGCACCACATGCATGATATAGGCTACTGCTGTTAAACCACACAATTTTAAGCTATTAAGCTATTACTGATACATGTATACCAAGAAACCTTAAGCTATTTGCAGATTCCACCACAAATTATTGTCATTTACTTATATACTACAAGCTGTTGGCAATTACTAAAACACCACACGCTTTTAGGCTGTTACTTTTATGGCCACACTACTAAGTCTGTCTCTGAGTGATACACCGCATTTTGTCGGCCATTACCTTCACTGCAACACGTTGAAGCTAGGCTGAATTACATCTTTATGTAGGACGTGGAGAGGGAGATAACTCGGCAGTTTGATCACCTTTATCACATTGTGCCTACCCATTTTAATCTGCACCAACTCTGTAAACGTAGAGAGAGAGAGAGAGAGAGAGAGAGAGAGAGAGAGAGAGAGAGAGA
>WFKH01007768.1:52744521-52792002 GCA_016163765.1 Magallana hongkongensis | reverse complement strand
AGAGAGAGAGAGAGAGAGAGAGAGAGAGAGAGAGAGAGAGAGAGAGATTTGTTACTACGTCTACGTTTACAGTGTGAGTTTGTATTGTATGTGTAACTTTGACTAAATTGATAGTAATTTTTTGTTTTACACTTATGATAAACTATAATTCCTATTGCATCAATTAACAAACAAAAAGTTGTATTTTCTTCTTAATCACAAAATTTGTTCTATCAATTATGTTTAATTGTAATGAAACTAGTCTCAACTTTTATTATTAACATAACTATTTAGGCAAATGGATAATAAATCTGAATTCGTATAAACAATGAATGAATTTTTATATAGGTATACCGATGGTGATTTTCATCATTTGAAAAGGTCAAGGATCGGGAAGATGACCCCGCGCCAGTATTCCCTTGGAGACCGACATCCCGATTCTTCCACTGGACTTGGTCCTCTTGAAAAACCCCTCTCCGAAAAGGTTGACCTGGACATGGCTATCGAAGTCCTTCCGGTCCTTGCTAGATGTGTTGAAAACGAGGTTCAACCGGTACCGTTTAAAACCGAAGTAGCAGTAGAGATACATCAAAATCCCCAGGAGAGCATCCCCGTGAAAAGTCTACCGAAGCTGAAACCTTCCGTCTGTGAGAAGAAACAATGGCGCTTTAAGATGTATTCCCAGAGTCTGGACACGACGTCTTATGATGGCGAATACAAGCAAGAGGAGAAGCGATCGAGGAGCTACCACGATATCGGGGACTACGACGTCTTACAGATCACCGAGTTCAAAGGACCGTTCTTCAATACAGATTTCGATGCTATATCCGAGTTAGGGTCCTCGAGCAGTAGCAAAGTTCGATATAACGATACAGGTAGTATTGAACAACTAAACGACGAAAACTTAGATAGTTCGGAATTTTTCGAAGAGTTTGAAATGGACACATTAAGAATTGATGATAGCGATGATAATGAAACAATTAACGGTACGCAGAAATACCGCGAGTTGTGGAACCTGAGGACTACGTTTGAAGAAGAAGAGGAATGTAGTGATACTATCAGAATGGAGGATATGACGTCACCCGATCAGTCGCCCGAGACAGATGTTAAAAATATTTTTGATCCTCGAAGAAGTCCGGACGGTGAAGCGAAAGGTAGCAAGTTGGCTTCAGCTGATCCCGAACCTGCGAGAGAAATGATCCCAATGGTTGAAAATCCCTCTTCAGAAAAGAGACGCCAGACATATAAAAATATTCTCGAACGTCGAAGTGAACAACGTTCTGTTCACAGTTCACATAATACTGAAAACAGCTTTGATAGTGTTACAACAGCAGACACTGACGGCGACCGATCGGACACCAGCCGACCGGAAGTGACGACAACTTCCTTTGAGTCGACGACTGATAACACAGACAGCACGACAGAAAGCCAAAACCACAAACTGATTCAGATGAAAGCCGACAGCGGCTACAAGTCGCTAGAAACTCAACATCCCTCAAACCTGTTCAAGAGAAACCACAGCACAGGTGAGATTGAAGAAGAAATCGTAGAATTAGAACCAGTCAGTGAAAAAATCTTTGTTCACGCTCACTCCCTTCCAGAGAGCGGTACCTCCGGTGAACGCGCCTTTTTTGACAGGCGCACAGGCAAAACTGCCTCTCGAAAGAGACGAGAATATCGGCGAGAGCGACAGATGGTACAAGTGTATGAAAGCATAAACGAACCCGAGAGTGATTCGAAATCTGACCAGCAATCAATTGATAGTATGAAAGTTACTTCCCCATCAAGCAAATTCTCGATGTTTTCGCGATTTTTTAAGTCAAATAAGGACCAAAAGGAAAAACTATATGCTACCCGTGACTACTCTATAGATGAAAAAACCAATAAAGTGTTCCAGGAATTCCTTAGGTTTGATCCAGCTTTAGAGACTAGATTCCGCTCGGCAAGCCAACCAAAAATACATGTATCTAAACACAGACTACATAGAAAACACTCAGATGTAAAATACTTTGAAGACAGGCGAAGAGACAGACTGGCCCCCGACAAGCGGAGTTTAAGTCTTGGTAGTGACAGTAGTGCAAGCTCCATTCGGAGACTCTCTCCGCAGGACAGTATTGAAGAGGAAGACTATGAAGATATTCGAAAGGAGGAAGAAGAAAGCGCGGCACGTGATCCATTGTTACACTGCGCAGTATCCGGTCACGTGGTTCAGACATTTCCTCTTCCTGAGGAAGAGATTGGCGCAGAAGATGCGTAACTAATTTTCATATTCTACAAAAAAGTTTATCGTCTTACTTATTTCGTCTAGATTCTCTACAAAATCGATTTCTATTGTTCTAAGGTATTGCTTGTGTACAAAAATCATTGGTGCAGATAACATCTCTGTAAAGTAGTTTGACTTGTAGAGATTAGAATGACGTTTTTATGGTGCATTGAAAAACTAATTGTTCGTTATACAAATTTTGCCAAGGAACAATAATATTTATTGTAGTTTTGACTTTAAAAACCAAGAATTATATTTTTACTGTGAATTTGTTGTTCACAATTTTATATACATGTACTACCTTCCCGTACATTTGTTTCTTTTTTATACATTATCTTTCATAGTTATTTTCTTTTCATATTTGATTTAGACATTTTATCAATGAATAAATGTTGAACTTTTACATATTGCATGTGTTTGGTTTTTTAAATATGGAAATTTGATATATAATTTTTTAAGGAATTAAATTCAGATGCTTATTTTATATTCACATGCAGGTTTTAACAGTAGAAAGCTCCTGCATATAAAATGTACTGTAATGGAGGCTTTATTTTAAAAAATATATTTATAAAAAATTTCTTTAAATCAGGAGAAACAAAATGCAATTTGGTAAATAGCAAAATACCAATATATATTTTACTTATACTTTTAAGAAGAAAATCTGAATACAAGTTTTTCAATGTCAGTGTTGATCTATCTATAAACCACCAGTCTACCCTAGGTCCGCACGGGAGCATACACGGCAAGCTAAGATGTCGGGTAACAGCCAATAATTGAAAGTGAAGGCGCTACACAATTATAAAGAATATTAAAATCGTACTAAATTCTGGAAAACGTCAACCTATTTTAAAGCAGATGCCCCTGATCTCAGGATATGCTTGCTAGCATAGAGAAAAAAATGAAAAAAGTTGAGGAAATTCTTACAGATTCCCCAGCCATTTCTTGGCAGAGCATATTTTTTGTTCGATTATCACATAAAGTGTCAATTGATATGAGGTAGCAGTGTTTTTCTTTATTTGATATATGAAAGTGAAGCTTTGAATATATGTAGCCAACTTCCAGTTTTTAAAAATGTACTATGTATTTTCAATTAACTCTCCAATCTGAGCCCGAATAACAATGGTGTCAAATTTGTGACACCGTATATACACTTACGAGTTAGTGTATGCGTACCGAGTGTTTAATGGTGTGATGTGTACAGGTGGGATTAAGTATTTATCGAACATGCAAAGAAAACCACTTCAAGTGGGCTGACAATATTGTTATTTAACGTGCTTAACCAAAAACGACCCACAATTTTCTTTAGAATCTCATTTGATCTAAAGATGCCCTTTGAATCGTTTGTATCGACAAAGTAAAGTTGAGATATTTACAGACATACATTTTACATTTAATCGCAGACTCAATGACATGATTTTAATGTATTATCGTAGCCTACAGGTCTAGATCGATCATCCCCTCTGTTCTAATTTCCCTTCATTTTCTAGCTGCAGATCTGTAGCTTTCCGGAAAATTTGGTTGTTTCCCATCCGATTTTTTTTCTGACCGGAAAGCGACAACTCTGCAGCTATTCAACGCCCTGACTCATCACTTTTAATTCATTTCTGATTTTATATTGGATTACATAATGAGCTAAAAAAACCCTGATATTGATATGTTTTCCTAAATCAAAAGATGGGATTAATTATTCATCTCTGAAGTCCTTGTTCCATTTAAATGTACTTTTCGTAAGCCAAACCATACAATGTTTGAGAGTTATTCCCCTTGTTGACCATATGGGGCTGTTTAATTTTTCTCTGTGAATACTATTAATATACGTATATAATTATGTGCGATTAGAAGATATGGACAAATATCGATTTAGTACAAAATTCGCAGGACTGCAAAAGATGCATATTGTGCCTACCAACAATTTGCTCAATACTCTCAAGCCGCTCTCTACAATTTTTTTATTGACAAAATATTCAGAGGATATGCTATTTGTAACATACCTTATAATTATTATCTAACTCTTTATTTCTTTAACAAATCTAGCCTTAAACATGTCTACCCTGAAAACCACTCGTTTTCCGTTTGCACGTAAACAACATGCAGACTACTCGAGAAGAAGGTGCATATGCCTTGGTAAAAGTGCATGCAATTCCTATGAAAAGTGATCATCTCACAAATTACATAAAATGTCGCTGTCGATGGTTCAAAAAGCTGCGAATTACGTAACAGTAATGAATGAGACATATTAATTAATTGCAGCTGGCAGCATTAAACATATAGAGTAATTCAATAAGGAAATGTATTTCTGAAGTATTTTTTCAAGAACAGAACTCATGAAATACATGTACTAAAACACTACAACAAGATTCAGGCAACCGTAGCTCTAGAAATGGTGTGTGTATTATAGATATTGAACTTATGTGGGATTCTATTCTTTTGATTTTCGTTGTATATATATAACATACGACAGGTGTGATGGAGTTATAAAAAGTAATCAATATATCATTCTTCACATTTCAATATATATCTACTATTATTTCAATATTTAATGTTGTTCAAACATTAATAGCGGTATTTACACTTTGGTAATTAATATATTCGTATAAAATGGTATTGGAAATTGATGGTTTTTTGCCAAATTGCATAAAACTATAAACTACATGTATAGACTGAAAGTCTATAGTTGTTTAGAATGAAAACCCTTAAAAACCTCATAGATTAGATATATGGAGATGTTCAAATGACGTTAAAACGGTATCCCTTTCATAGTCTTGTATTGGGTGAAATCAGGCATAGATTAATAGATTAACATTTCCGACATCAAATTTTTGTCGGAAAATCAGATTTATTTGTTAGAATTGTAGACTTCGCTCTGACGTCCATTATATTTTATGATGAAAGTTTAAGAGAACGCAAGAGAAGAAAAAAAACCCATCACTACCAATTTTTGTAAGTTATGTTGAAAAATGATATATGATGTAGGTCTAATTCATTACGCAACTCTCATACCTTGATTCTATAAGTGACCAATGAAAGCCCCGCACAATATCTAAACGTGTTGGATTTCTATTAGTTATAAAAAATCGGACAGTTTATGTGTTTTTCTATATTTACACTTTCCCTCTACTTCGTGCGGAAATGTTTGTAATTCATAAATGCACGACTAGACAAAAAAATCTACGCTATCCAAAGCACGATCTAGCTGTCGGCGTTAGAATATATACGCATTCTTCTGATTTTCAAAAACTGAAATAGATGCATTGTTTAGCTTTTCAAAGGTCAACTTTCAAGTAGCTTATAATTAATAATTTTTACAACGTTCACTGATTTGTTGCTTATTTGCGTGGATTATTTTTTGACCGATAGAAACTATTTTTTGAAAGCTACATCCATGGACTTGCACGGACTGACTTCAGACTTCCAAGTAGACTGTCATTACCATGGCAACTTTAACATATATGGAAAATTTGGTGTTCCTTCTGTGTAACGTTTTAATCGACAATAATAATAATTTACATACTTTTACTCACTTCTTATGGATATTGATTAAATGATTTAAATGTAGATGTAAATATAAACAATGAAATGCTTTCTTTGGTGCTTCATTCAGGCTATGAAGGTAGCTTACATCGCAGGGAAAAATTACATAACCCTTTAACGCGGATTATGTATATTTGCTGCAATGCTTGCTACCTTCACACCACATGAATAACAAAAGAAATCATTTTATTGTTCATATTAATATTATTTTTCGGATTATTTTTTCCGGGGGAGGGGGGGGGGGGGGAAAAGTGTATGAAATTACAGCAGCAAACAAGGAATATTCAATAAAATAAATGTGACTGTTTAATGTGAACAGTAATCAAATCAAACTTAATTTTTTCAATTCTTCTTCTTTCAATCTAAACGGATTGGAATAAGAATATAACCTTTCCAAATTCTACTAATTTGTGATTGAACCTAAGTCATATTAATTAATTGTATATTATATTCTTACAAAAATGGCTATTGAAAAATTTGAAACGATTCACTTCACGGGATTGTTTAGTCTTTTGTTGAAACGGATAGCCTGGTTCCCGAGGCCTTCCGATTGGATGGCCTCGGGAACCAGGCTAATGAAAAGGACATCCTAAAATTTGACTTGAATACGGATTTACACCAGACGTAAAATTACGGCAGGCGTACACGTTTTTTAAAGAAATAGGCTCCTGGGGCCCGTTTCACAAAGCATACTTAGGACTAAGTTATATCTTAAGAAAGAACTTTTTCCTAAGTTCATTACTTATCCGTTTCACTATTCCAGTCCTATCTTATGAAATTCCGAAGTTATGTCATAACTTTAAGAAAGGTAAATCGATGTCTTAGGAACAAACCTAACATGGCGACTGTTTATGTCACTTTGACATGAATTATATGCTTAGTAAAGTTGAACAAAAAATACTTGAATACACTAAGACCTTTTTCACTTTACTTCTTAATTGAAAACTTTAGAACTATCAAAATATACAAATATTTCTTCAATTAATTTATTTGGTGTAGACTTAAGTATTTGCTTTCAGATACCAATATTTATTAGTTATACTATTTGTATAGTGACAATCACTGATCCCCTAAGTAGTTTGATGAAACAGGAATAAATACTAAATAAATACTCAATTACTGAATGACTGGATGATTTGTCCTATTCCTCCAATAATAAGGAGTAAGAAATAAGCTTTTCTTTTTCGTAAGAAATTTAAGGTAATTTTCTGTCGGGGAGGGGGTAGAGGTGACCGGGAAGTGGTTTAGGAATGTCGATGCTAAATCCTCCATGGGAATGCTGTTTCATTCAGAATATTTTGCCTTTTATTCTCGCTTCTTCTATCAGCCGCGATGTTTTCTTTTTTGTGAAAAAAAAATCCCATCTTTATATCACCCATTACAAGAAAACACGCGCTACGTAGTTTAAAAGTTCCACATCTCTCCATTCTAAATCCTACTTGTCTCTGTGACTAATAGATTCCATTTGGAATATACCGTATGATATAGTAAAATCATAAAACTTTGATTTCTCAACTAACATTTTAATTTAGGAATAAGCATACCTGTATAATTATGTTAACACAGGCTATTTGCAATGGACCAACTAGACAAAACATGCACTCGATCATTTATTAATGATAACAGAAATTCTAGCAGTGAACACTGTTTTCAATTAATTCATGCGGTCATATTCAAATAATATTTGAAATAAAGAAATATATGTACATTTAGTAAAAAAAAAAAAACAAAAAAAATAATGCATCAATGCATGCTCTATCAAATTCAGAAACAAATACAGTTTTCCAAGAATATAGGACCTACGGGTTTATAGCGTAGTTTTTATCTACTCGTGTATGCATGTGAATGTAAAATATACAAAATTTCAGTACATGTACATAGACAATACATTATTTACACTCTATCTACACATTTTACTTTTCCAAGATGTTTCTAGTTGATTAAGGGAATGAATTGTCACATTCACGTACAAAGTTTACATTTGTGTCATATTAATAAGAATTTAATAAGAATAATATAAATTTAGAATTAACAATATGATTTGAACGTGGCTTACAATGAATTTAAGATAAGTCAACCCTAAGAAAGTTTTGTGAAACAGCTATGACAAATCTTAGGAGCTTCCTAAGTTATAACTTATGCATATCTTAAGTTCTATCTTAGGAAACATCTTAGGAAATCTTTGTGAAACGGGCTCCTGCTGTCTATATAGATGTTTCTAAAATTTCACCGATAAACAAACAGTTCGCCAATACACCTCTTCAAACGTCAACCAAGCGTTAACGTCGCAACCTTACTGACGTGGCCACAAAATATCAACCGTTAAACAGTGTGTTCTCACGTGGAATGGCCGACGGTTCGCTCCTTGTTCCTGTACACATGTATTGCGACAATGCCCCTCTCTGAGTGGTAGAGAGTTTACAGTATTAGTCAATACACTTAATTTTCAATGGCGAAATTTTGTTTATTCGGCAAAAGAAATAACGGTGACCAAGCAAACAAGATTCAAATTGAACGAAAGCAGAGAGAATTTAATTGTCCGTGGTCCATTTAAAAATTGGTCAATTTTAAAACGCCTGTCTAAATATGTGTTGGTTAATCACGGAGAATTAGCGGTCAAACATTGCACAGAGATGTTGTTTGAAGTTCCATAATGAGAGAAGAAAATATGATCAATACCAAATCACGGCCATTGTATATAAACAACTGAAGCTTAATATCTATAGACGGAAAACGCGGTGATTGCCATATATGCTGGCTCTATACATACAATGTGAACCTTCATTTTCATCATGGGATGATAAAAAATGTTCCAAAAAATGAAAACGATGGATTTACTTGGATTTATTACACTAGTCTTGGTCAGTTTTGACAACTTTAGTAACATATTTAAAAAAAATTAAATACAATTATATTTGAAGAATATCAAATCGTTACAGTAGTTGTAGCTTTTTATTGTTGTTGACGAACTTTATTCTTTGATGTGCGATATATTTCTCATTTCGTCATATCTATATATTTCTTTGTTTTTTATTTTATGATTAAAGAGGTTCGCTCCTTAGGTTTTAAGTAGCCATTTTGGGTCCCCTCTAGTCTGAAAATTCTGCATCACATATTAATTCTAGTAGTATATTTATATTTTACAATGCCAAATAAACTATATTGAATAAAATTGTTTTTAAAAAATTACATTTTTACAGAGTTTAGTAAGGGACTATATTTTGTGGCGGAAGGTTTTCAAGAAGGAAATGAACAATTTTCATAACTCACTAGTTTTAGAGTACTGTTACTTTAGCTTCCTAATTTTCAGCGCAGACCAAACTTCTAGATAGTTTGTGTTTTACGATATATTCATGATATTCTGAAAAACATATTTAAACAATATTTTGATATTTCTATCGATATATTTTGGCATATTTAGCTTATATTTCATAGAAGTTAAGAAAAAATTAACTTCAATTTTGGCCTAAAATTAGCTTATTTCATGCTATATCTCAAATTTTTGAAATGTGACCCCTACTTATTTTACTTTTAAATGAGACATTAAATGTATGTCTATTTGTATGCAAAGTTTTGGAAAGATGACATTACTATAATTTTTTTAATTTGCGTTATAATTTGATTACTCCAAAATTTTGTAACATCTGTTGTTGTGTTCATTGTGTACTGGCCTTTGAAGCCACCAGTAAAGCAAGAATTTTTAAACTTTGACTTAGATTTTACTTTTATAGTCACTACCTGTGTTCAACTTCATACTGTATTAAAATCATAATTATATAATTGTTCAAATTATAAATATTTGTTTGATTTCTTCAAATTATCAATTTCTACGTCAAATTTTAGCAAAATCTTCAGGAAAATTATCATTTCTGTTTGAGGCCCTATATTTCCAAAAAATGGCATGTGACATGGGTCACAAATAAAATAAATGAACATTTTAGGTCCCCATCTTTATATCTAAGTGGTTTTCGGATGATTGACATTACTATTATTTCAGGAGCCAACCTCCTTAATATGATCTGTAATTGAGCTCATTTATTAAACTATACGTTTTTTGTTTATCTTCATTTAAATTTCAAAATTATCTTCAAAAATTCTTTATAAAATTATATATATTAATTAGAACGGCAATCTTCGTCATGCCATTTGTTAATATCTCTTTTTTTCTAATTACGAAAGATTTTGTTTTAATTTTCATCTTGTGCATCTGTTATTATAGATTGTTTTCTATCGTTTGTTAATTTTGTTGTTACGTTTCGAAGCTATTTTCAATGCATTTATTTTCAGGATATATGAACTTATAATATTCTTAAATTCATCCTATTTTAAACTCACTAAAACATTATTCAGGAGAAGAAGACCAATAATTATACTTGATCATTAAAACAAATAAATAGCATCTGTTTATGTAAGGTATAATTAAATAATATATTATGTATGTAGAAACTATGGTGAATTATTTGGGTTTATTGATTGATTGATTTATTCTTTTTTTTATAAAAAATGCTTTATCGTAGTACATGCACTATAAATAAAAAAATAATTTCTTTGCTTATACATCATCATGTAACCCCCTAAACGTAAAAATGATACAGATCATTATTTCAGGATTTTCAGGATTTAGGTTCCGCTAAATGGATTAATTTAAACCAATTCACAAATGGAATAAATGGACATGGACTATATCCATCAACATTATTGAAATAGTGATAATACTGTCTAACCCTCTTTAGGGTCTTTCTTACTCCCAGTTGTCCAGCAATGGATTGCAATGACCAATGACTAAGATAATGCCGAATTATCCGGGTTTTTTTAGCAGTTATATTTGATATTATGGTTAAAGAGTAAAATCATATAATAGGTTTTTGCAAATGAAGTCAATTTTTTCAAGTGTTAAAACAGAACGAAGATATACTTCTTTTTTTTTTAAATCGGCAGTCGATTAGATACTTTTAGAATAAGTAATTCTTGTGCTAAACAACAACTACCGGTATGACAACATACGTATACACGATATCTATAAATAGATCAAACTAATAATGTACTTATTTTGTTCAGGTTTCCGTGGAAACTGTGAAAGGATATCACGGGTTTGACAACTCGCTGTATCACTGCTGGCCGAAGGACGCCTCCGCCGATAAACCCAGTCCGTTAGGAAGTTGTTCAGGTGAGGTGAGACGTGACGTCATGGTCATCAACGCACTCTAGTGTGTCAGACTCTAAAAGAAAACGCATTGATGCAGCACGTTATGAAACAGGGAATTGTTAAAGTAATATACAAATATTCTCGTCGTTTGTACTTATCTCCTAGCTTTTTTGTCGTCACCAATTTCTGCACGTAAACAGATATGGACCGGTATGTGTAATTTATCAAGCATAAATATTATAAGGCCTCTATCGCGAAAAGTTGGTCGTATCAAACCCCTTTGAAATCATGGACAGTAATTCGCAATAATGAGTTGTCTCTCATAAAAGTTGGCTAAATACATGATCCAGTGATATACTTATAGGCGTTTGAATAGATACATTCTTCAACAAACGTTTTTAATTCATCCTATTCAGTTTGTCTTCATATGGTTCACTATTCTTCTGAAACGTTCCTTTATTTTGCGAATTTGAAAGTGATTTTTACAAAAAGAAAAAAAATCATGATGAGACACACAAAGTGCACCAATTTACGGTTTTGTAGCTGAGTATTGCTAGCTCTTACCAATAAAATCTTTTTTATTCATTGTTAGGAACTACTCTGAGATGGGTGGTGCCACCGCCCTCCACCCTTAAAACCGAGACCGCATTCAACGTCACATACGAACTGCTCCTGGACGCAGATTTCTACACGTGGGCCGTCACTCAAAATTTCTTCCAAACTAAAGGATTCACGTGAGTAAATTATTCGATGATAAATTATCGAGAGAAGTCATAATTATATGCTTCCTAGAGGATGAAATGAGACGGAAATGTGTTAAAATTACCACATCGTTGCTCTCCAAAATTATACAAACATTATTATATTTTGAAGTCTAAAACACCGAAGAGCAAATGATTTAATGTCAAATATAAGTACAAATGAAGTAGAAATGTATGAAGAAAGATATTGCTTGTTTCTAGTGATGGACCGACTGCGCAGGCGTGGTGTGAGACAACCCCGTGCCCCTCGGCTGCTACGGCCACGGCCGACAACTGCTGCGTTCATCACGTGAATGTCCACTCGTGTCCCAAGGCCAAGACCAGCTTCTGTGGACCCTGGATTCCTCACGACGGACAGGTCTTCACGCACTCGGAAGTCCTCGTGGGTCCGGTACAGACCGGAAACTGGACGAGTTATGTTCCGGGATTTTACGAGAGTGGATTAACGTCTCTTATCGCCCATTTCAAAGTGGCGGACATGCACTATGCTTTGGAGACAGAAATCAACGTCGTTCCAAAATCAGGTGAGTAAGAGAGATTTCAAGAAGAGCTTGTAAAAAAAAATAGTACGGGGGGGGGGGGGGGGGGGGGGGGGGGGGGGGGGAGAAAAAGAAATATTAAAAAGGTTTTTCATTTTTTTTTTTTTTTTTTGAAATCTGCAATTGAAGAACCTTTACCATCAAAATCTCATGTTATTAAATTTTTTTTTTAAAAACCCCTATAAAGTGTGTAATGATCCAATCTTCTACATATGATCGTTTGATTACTACATGGGATAATATATACGTAAATACATGTACTTGAATTGGGAAGTTCGATGATATACTTATTTAAAATCTTTGATCATAAGTTTGTTAGTGTGACTTTTCACATTGTATTTTTTGTATCTATTCCCACCCAGATTATGTAAACAAATACATTATGCCAATTGATTTGATAGTTCCTTTGTATTTGATCGAGTGTTGTATTTAAAGAGATTTCCGAATTACTAATACTAGTGATGAACAAATCTGGCTTCAACGTAAACGTGTTGAAAGATTAGAGCAATCCGAATTGAAAACTCTCAATAATTGCTTGGATATTGAGATTGATCAATCAAACTACTGATTGATTAATTTAGTGACTGGTATTTTTCCTAACGATTTGAATTTAACGTGCATAAATTTAAAAAAACTAATTCTCAGTAGCTTTCTTGTTTTTTCGATTTCTTGTGCTAAAATCAATATTTTCCTTTATAAAAGAAATAGGTTTTTTATTTGTATTATTTTTTACATTAATCTTTAAGATTCGCAGCGCCACGATGCGTAAAACGCAAACAATAAACACAAATTAACTCAAGTGCCATAAGTAACTGTTTACCGTCCACCACGAAGAAGTCCCCAGAAAAAATCCCCTATATCGATTTTATATCCCTAATAACTTGTGAAATATCAATCGCCGAAGCTCTGTTTATTTCCTGATTTAAAGTTGGTTATCATGGAACAAGATTTCTTAATTTTGGGGAGGTTTTAATTTTGATTGTAATTGGATTATCTAGTTTTCTATTACAGTGAACATTTGTTTATTCATTCTAGCTTTATTGTTCGGTTTTTAGGACACTTCGTATGGGTTTAATCAGAATCCTCCCATAATAAACTGATCTTGATTTTGTAACATCATTCATTATATCAAAACAAGTTTGAGTACATTCAAACTAACATAAGCTTTGCGTAAAAATTGGTTACTGGCTAAATACATGTATACATTTGTACAGTAAAAAATAAACTCAAAAACATCACATAAAAGAAATCGGATTTCATGGGGAAAACATTAAGGTTATGGTAAAGTTAATAACTTATTGTGGCGTAAACTTTCGTATTATTTACGTTTTTTCACAATTTGCCTCATTTCTTCCGGGATAACGCCCTTAATGACAATCATCATTAGTCTTATTGTGCCCTAACGAGTCCATGTTCGTCAGGTATTATTCTTAGAGTTCAACTCGGGAGAAAATGAAAACGGAAGACTAGTCTTAACGTTAATTGCCTCGCAATTACGTGTAATTCAGAGTTTTTGCTGGATACTTATTATGCATCTCTGTTTGTATTTATTTAAATCAAATACCATTTCCCGTTTAAAAACACTTTTTTGTCTTTACCCACTTTTGCTCGCTTGAACTTTGACTACTTGACATCTCTGGCGTTTGGATAGAAAATATCGATATGATTTGATCAGACGACGAAAAAATAATTAATATACTTCGTAATCTAATTTACACGCAATGGTAAATGCACTAGTTGTCTACAGTGTATGCGTCTTGTTGTCTACAGTGTAAGCGTCTAGTTGTCTACAGTGAATGCGTATAGTTGTCTACAGTGTAAGTGTTTAGTTGTCTACAGTGTAAGCGTCTAGTTGTCTACAGTGTATGCGTCTAGTTGTCTACAATGTATGTGTCTAGTTGTCTATAGTGAATGCGTCTAGTTGTCTACAGTGTAAGCGTCTAGTTGTCTACAGTGAATGCGTCTAGTTGTCTACAGTGTATGCAATGTCTGGTGACGTGTTTGCCAGCGAAAAGCATCGCGTGTTCATGCATTATGTTTTTCTCTCAAACAGGTGTTATTCAACTGATTTATCTGAAACTGAAACATGATTTAGTTGCATCGTAACGCCACATACTTTTGACACATTCATTATTTATACACCTTTTTACGCAATGTTGTGTATAAGTAAAAGATGATTCATTTGTTTTAAGAAATGCTTCGTTGTTTATCTTAACATGGTTATGCATCAATACGACTTTTAATAAATAAATATCTATTAGAGTGAGAATTCATCAGGACCAGTGATATTTTCCCCTCAGAACATAGGTTCTAGAAAGGTTAAAATAAATGTCAAAAAGTAACTACATGTACATCTGAAAACATTCTTTTCTTTAGACCAACTTTAAACAAGTGATTACTTGCTCTCTCGCGAACTGATGAAAAAATTACCAGACTCAAGATATTTTTTTTAATAAAAAATTCTGAGCATCAGCCTTTTTTTAAGGGAGGGGTTTTTGTTTCATTTATTTTCTATTCATATTTTTTCTTTCATGAATCAGTAGAGGGCAAAGACACGAATTTTTGAAGGTTACCATTCGAAACAATTACAATTTTTACGGGTAATGTCTCATTACGTCAATTTCGTGACAAATGCCAAAAATATTTGGGATCATTGTTCCCCCGAACAATTCAACCCCGGTAGCCTACAATGCACTGAACCAAGTACTCAGTGAGAGTTTCGCCGCCTTTTCCCATTTAAATCTCATTTCTCACACGGCGGGGCTAAAATATGAGTTATTATTTTCTCATACAGAGTTTTGTATGTCCCCATTATCCGTGTTTGAAATCCATTTTGTAAATAATTGTTTAATTTGAAGTTCACGAACCAAGAATAAAGTTCCTCTATTCCAGATTTACTCTATGGACTTGCTTTGTTGTTTGTTTTCATTGATTGCGTAGGGTGCTACTTGTGTACCTACCAATTGTTGACTAATTTGGTTCTGAGTTGTCCGTCCATTTAATTCACAATTAATAGGAATTCATATAGTGTTTAATCTCCTATTTATTGCTCAGAGGGTGTTCAAACAGTTACTGGAAGTTGTTTACCAATAAATATTATCGAACCCAAACGATTCAGCAAATCACAGTAGAAAAAGATAACTAAAGGTGAACGTTATATAATATCTTTTATGAGGGAGTGTAGGTTGGAAAAAATAATTCATAAATGCAGATGTAATTTATTAAAGTTAGAAATGATACGCAATTCCATGTTTCACAAATTGTATACATGCATGTATTATCCGGAAGACAGTTAAGATCTGGCAATTTATCACAAACATGTTTCATCCATTTATCTTAACCAATCAAATTATGCATATGTTAAGTTTTGTTATTATTCAGAATCCCTCTCAGGGTTGTAATATTATATTCAGGTGAGCATAAAGGCCAATGAGCCACTTGTCCTGCTAAGTCTAGTTTAATCAATGAAAGTAAAAATGAAGATTTACAAACATATACACACGACAAGGAATGCTTACTTTATTGAAAAAACCAATCACTGAAGCTAAGAACTACACACGGTCTGTTCCATGTTGGTTTCAGTTTGCGGCGATGGAAGCTGTGACACGGACCAAAGAGAAGACTGCTCCACATGTCCTAAGGATTGTGGGAAATGTCCGCTACAGGCACACGAGATTGCCCTCATCGTCATCTTCATCTGTCTCATCGTTATCGCCGGAGTCATCGTTGTCATTGTAGGTTTATTTTAAAGAAATTGATATATTTTTTCTAATGTGTGTAATTATTGCAACATTCTTAAAGTGGTTTTCTTTTACTTCGATTAAAACTACCCTTATTATGTTCTCCAGAAATTTGTATCGTTTTGGGTTTTTTATTAAATGTAAATTGACAAGTCTTACTCAATCATAGTTGTTGCGTACACTAGTAAATAATAAATTTAAGTTAAATTTATTTATTTAAGGTACAACTATAAGTTAACATATACATTACATTACATATACATTTCTTGAATAATTTCAGTATTTCCAGTACCAGAAACGAAAATTACTCTGGGATGAAAGCTGGATCATTCCTTATGAAAATGTTCATGAAGGTAATATCATACAGGAGGGGGTCATATTAAACAGTCCATGAAGGTATGCTAATATACAGGATGGGGTTATATTGAACAGTCCATGAAGGTATGATAATATCATACAGGAGGGGGCTATATTGAACAGTCCATGAAGGTATGATAATATCATACAGAAGGGGGTTATATTGAACATGAAGGTATGATAATATCATACAGGAATGGGTTTATTGAACACTTTTTTTCAGGCATACTTAACTGGCCTATGACCAGATCTCGCCATGCAATTACCATTTCTCGCCTTTGCAATGGAACGTTACACTTTAACACGCAAAACTTCGCGGTGATGAGAATTGGTACTTGGCGAGAACTGGTCTTAGGCCATTATATAAATATGATGTAATTTCTTTTGGTAGATGAGGGTTTGCGGGGAGCATTTGGCAGTATGATCAGTGTCAACATGGGAGCCAGCACGGACCTGACCGCCGGAAACACTAACAACATGGCCATGTCGGCTCAGAGGAAACAGGTCTTTGCCAAAACGGCCATTGTGTGAGTATCTGTTGGTGTAAGAAACATTGAAAGAACATCCATCATGTATACATCCTTTCCCATAGTTTTATCTTAAAGAATATATAATGTGCTTTGAAATGGCATTCTTTATTCAATTATGTTTTTCTTGCATACATGTATACAGTAAGATGATTGCTGCTTTCTTTCATTTCAGTGATGGAAAAACCGTTGCAGTTCGTTATGTCAAGAAAAAGGAGTTTGGCCTTACCAAAAATATCAGAATTGAAGTCAAAGCTGTCAGGTATGCTACATTTTTGGTAAAAATTTTGGTAAATAAAATTTCAGATATGATATGTACATGTATTCCATCATTAATTACAATATTTTTGACACTTTTTATGTTTTACAGAGAACTAGATCATCAAAACCTGTGTAAGTTTGTGGGCTGCTGCACGGACGCAGCAAATTTCTGTGTTTTGATGGAATACTGTCCCAAGGGAAGCATCAGCGATGTACTGTTAAACGATGATATTCCTCTCAACTGGGCTTTTAGGTACTCTGGGCAACTTCTTGTAACTCTTTGTCGCCTCACCAATGATGCCGTTAATTTTTATATAAAAGTTATTAATATCAATTTTGATGATATATAATGTTAAAGTTTATTGATTATAATTTTTACAAAAAAAATATGCTGCTGATGATGTATACATATCATTATTAACCAATATGTACTTAAGGTGGTATGGGACACCTCCATATTGTGACGTATATCCGATCGAAATAATAAAATTTATTCTACCTTTCTAAATCTTTTCTTTCCCGAAATTGTTACCAAACAGCGTAGCGCAATGGGTTCGAGTGTTAACTACGAATCTGTAAGTCATGAGCTGAGGCTTTTATAATTTTTACCTTTCTAACAATTTTTAAAACATATTTTTTGGTAAAATATTGTGAAATTTGAAAATTCTAAAACGGTGAAAGTATTTTAAATTTTTTGTACTTTTATCCGCATTAATATCGACAAGCGTCCCATACCACCTTAATTGTGTTCATGTGTGTTGTGTATTTCGTTGCAGCATGTTACAAATGTACATGCTATGTACACTCTGTATACGCAGGTTTTCGTTTGCCACGGATATAGCAAGAGGGATGGCTTACATACACTCATTTAAAATCTGCCATGGACATCTGAAAAGCAGTAACTGTGTAGTGGACGACAGATGGACAGTTAAGATAGCAGGTGGGTTGTCACTCTTAAATTAACTCTCAGTCCGGATGCTGTCCACGTGGTATATACGCAGGGGAATTCAATTACACCCAATAGGCGAAAAAAAAAGAGAAAAGAATTCGCATCTTTTTAAAAAGATAAACATGCGGATATAGCGAAAATAACTACTTTACGTGAGCGTTGTTTTCAATTTGAATTCGCTCAACACACAACACGCGGAAAAAAGAATCAGTTTTATGGTTGCACTATTCATATTGATGTACCATGTGTATTGACTTTGATTTAACCAAGTTTTGGCAGATTTTGCAAATACGCAATTATGTAGTGCACTATATCATTTTTTCTCCTGTTAACTATACAATATATTTAATTATGCAAATTGTGCGTTGGTCCTTTAACAGACTTCGGTCTGACCGAGATTAGACGTGAGGACGACATGATGCTGACAGAGGATGAGAAAGAAGATAAATATTACAAGTGTAAGAGAGCCGAGGTTTACAACGCCCCGGAAGCTAAAGATGGGGCCAGCGAAGGGAATTTCGCTATAGATGTGTATTCATATTCAATCATTCTTGTTGAAATAGCCACGAGGAATGACCCTTATGCGGTAAGTAATTGTTTGATTTTAAATTAGATTTTATGAGTGAAAATTTTTAATTATAAAAAAAAGATAAACAGTTTAAATTTATGATTTTTTTAAAGGATGAGGATCCATTTGACATTCCTAAATATTGGAAACCCCCTCTTCCCGACCTCTCACCGGAAATGGCCGAAGATGCAGAGAGCGCATGTCCATGTCCAGTAGACTATACTCAGGTGTGACATTTTATCATACAAAGGAGCTGAGCATTCATTATCAAAATACATGTAATAATTTTGGGTTTTTTATTAATATCTGCTTTACTGCAGTTCTACATGTATGTGTATAGCTCGACGCAAAACGGTTATTAATTTTGTACATTATCTATATAACAGTTGATCACCGAGTGTTGGGATGATGTGGCCCTAAACAGACCTTCGTTTGACCACATCAAGAAGACACTGCATAGAATTAACCCCCACAAAATGAGTCCTGTCGACCTCATGATGAATATGGTAGTTTTTTGGTCACTAAAAATATCTTGTCTTTTTTAGGCAATCATCATTAGAAATAACATAATCTATATTCTCAACAATGTTAACTATTATTTTACAGATGGAGAAATATTCCAAACACTTGGAGTCCATTGTAGCAGAGAGAACACAGGAACTGGTAGTGGAGAAACAAAAGACGGACAGATTATTATACAGTAGATATCACTACGATACGTTATTGATATGTTAACAATGTGATGATTTTAGCAGAGTAAATAAAAAAAATGAGTGTGGATAATCCCGTTTATTTTCATTGAAAGTTTTTTTTCATGATCCCAAGACCAAGATGATTTGTATCATTAGCAGAACTCGATGCAAAGGGGAAATAAAGATTAATAATGCCGATTGAGTTTTAACATCGTGTTTTCCTATTTGCTCATATGTTAATCTTTAAACCGACAGAACAAAAAGTGCAGTTGCTCTTTTATTACTATTCACATTTTGTTTTACAATTGAAAACTGTGCTTTAATCTGCCTATTTTTTCTAGGTATGCTACCTAAAAAGGTGGCAGAAGATTTGAAATTGGGACGAAGAATAGAGGCAGAGACCTTTGATGCGTGTACGATCTACTTCAGTGACATTGTAGGATTTACCTCCATATCCGGCGGAAGTACTCCCATACAGGTGGTGGCGCTACTGAACAAGTTGTACACAACGTTTGACGCAGTCATCGACAAGTATGATGTATACAAAGTGGAGACCATCGGAGACGCATGTTGGTTTATAGCATTTCAGAAATAAAATATCAAATTCATAGAATCATAATTAAACCGCATTTGGAAAATAACTTGCATTTCAATGCTTATAAGGTAACATCGTACACACTTATGGGGAGAAAATAAAAAAAACTACTCTTTTCATTTCATGTCAACAGATATGGTTGTTTCTGGAATACCATGTCGAACACCCTTTCACGCTCGTGAGGTCGCTAATATGGCGCTAGATTTAGTGGACGAATGCACCGTGTTCGAAATACCTCATCTCCCGGATCAACCGCTGAAAATCAGAGTTGGGTTACATTCAGGTTTGTCGTTATATAAGAAAAGGATGAACATTTTTGCATATGATTACACAAGTTACTTATGTACACCCTTAATATATATTAAGTTATTTTGTTTGTGAACATTTTGTATTTATGTATATTCTGTTTTTCAATAAAAAAAATATTCGTATTGTTGCATTGACTGCATATCAATAATGATATTATTTGATATGTTATGTGAAAACATGACGTCACTTCCAGGTTCAGCCTGTGCCGGTGTTGTTGGTCTAAAGATGCCGCGCTATTGTCTGTTTGGTGACACTGTGAATACTGCATCTAGAATGGAGTCCAACGGAGAAGGTATGTCTATCATTGCTAAAAGTCAAACTGATAATGCCAGAGAAACGTAGTTCCTTTAAACTTCGTTCTGCAGTTATTGGATCAACGTGTACGCGTGTGCACGTGTTGCAGAATTTTCCCGAGAAATCTTTGCATTATGCCATCGATTTGATGTTGACACATTTACATGTTGAATCTCTTATTTTTATCATTTTATAGAGCATGAAAACTTTAATCTTGATTTTCAGAACGTAAATATTATAAGTTAACTCTTTAAAAATGTTTGTATCAATATATTTATTTAAATTGTATATCTATTTAATTAAATGGTGATGTTAATTTAACCTTTCGTGGGCAAACTTGAATTTTTTTTATTGTGACACTTTGAGAGAGAGAATTTTAAGAGCATTTGAAAGAAAACGCACGCAAAAAAGTAAAGAAAGTGAACGCGTACCTGCTCTTGGTTTTATAAATAAAAAAATTTTGCAACATTTTGAAAGATTTATTAAATGTGGTTTATTAAATGTGCTTACACGCGCACGTTAAATAAAGGATATAATTTGACTTTGTATTTTTGTTTCAGCATACAAAATACACATAAGTAATTTTACCTATCTGGAATTGAAGAATATTGGTGGATATAAATTTGAGAGAAGAGGAACAATACCTGTTAAGGTGTCTTGAAAAATTAAAATAATATCGTTTTCTCAAGTTGATATTTAAAATACCTGTAGTTAAAAACCCTTTGGTAAAAATATCAGAACTTCATTAGCAAAATTAAATTTCTTGCAATCATTTTTTATTATTGTCTTTTATTTACATTATTTGAATACTTCTTGTAAAATTGATGTATCTTGTTTTCGACAGGGAAAAGGTGAAATGGTGACATGGTGGTTGCTAGGAAAAGATACACTTAAGGATAACAAAGATAACCCACCAGAGAAGGAATACATTCCACTCCCTGATGATAAAGATCCGCTCCCTGAAGACAAATATACGGAGTGTGTCCCAGACAATACGGAACAATATGGCGGGAAGGAACATGCTGACCATATCACTATGGGAAATGACAACAAACTATTTACTCCGGTCGAATTGCCAGGTACCCTTAATAATCACTCAACCATATATTGAATGATAATGCCTTTAATTATAGATATGTGCGTGTACCCTGGTCATGCAATAAATAAATGTTTGAAAATTTGAAAAATAAGGAGTTATCTGGAACAAGACTGATATTTTTAAAAAATTCTAAAAAACAGAGTATTGTATTTTGAGGTCTTATATTGTTGAATACTGGGCCTACTACTGAGTATTAGTAACAAATGCATGCAGCAAAAATCTCCTACACTTATTTGGTGTAGAGATACTATTGATCATGGACTAAAAATCTTTCCATCCGAATTACATTGTGCATAGTACTATATTAGTCCTATATTACAATTTACATATAAGATATTTTACGTATCCAGTTTACCTTTTACAAGAGCCCCGTGCCTTTATTTTTCCATTTTTTTTTTAAACTTGTTACAGTTGAGTTTTTAGATTTTTTTTTAAAGAAGTTTTTACTTTTTATCAGATGAAAGTCCCAAAACAAGAAAGATAAGTCAGATAAGTACCTCCAACGACTCAGGATATAACGAAAAACAGGGATCCGGAAGTCTAAATGACGTCAACGAAATCGTTGTCAACAGCTATGTCTCCTTAAACGGTAACTATAGAATACCAACAAAATTGTTATCGACATGATATGCAGTTGTTCTAATGTCCTATTGTGGTAATCGTAAATATCTGGCTTTTCCGTTTATTCAATTGTTCCACTCCCCGTATGTATACAGTTTCTTCATTATAATTTTATTGATTTCAGACGCACTTTCTGAAGAAAAAAAAGATGGCAGTGAAAAGAAGACACCATTTTTGACGCCACCCGACTGATTAGCTGCTTTAATTAGAATGATGCATATCCCATTTCGAAATCTAGTTTAAGCTTATTTACTTTATGCAGGGAAATATTCGCCCCGTTTAATTTTCGCCAAATTCAAATGTCTCAATTTATTTCCTTTTAACATACCTGTGTCTGGGCGAATTCAAGGCGAAGCGAAACCTTTTGCAAGAATAGAGCGAAAAAAAACGAGGGGCGAAAATAACCCTGTATACAGTATAATGTCAACTGTTTTTGTTACACTTAAATATTTTATTTTGTTTGTTATGTTTATAAAGCGATCTATTAATTCATTAATTAAAAGACGATATTTAATATTTTGTTTCTTCAGAATCGTTACTGGGTTTTTTTTTTAAATTACAATTCTGCAAAATGATAATTCAATTATATTATTTTGCAGAAATGTAAAACTACACCTATATATGGAACATTTCTTGTTAGTAATAATAAACGATCATAATGCACATATATCTATCACAATTTTAATAACATCATCAAAACAACCATTCCAATCATAGCAACGTAACAGCAATATTTAAGCAGTGTGTAATGTGGCACATTATAAAAAACAACTTCAGACACTTGATTTTGGTCAATGATTTGTTGAGTGTGTGACGATAGAAAAATATTTTATTGCTCTTTGTTTACGGTTTTCAAGCATTTCATGAAATTTTATAAAAATATCCTGACTTCCAAACGCTACATATAATTGTTCATTTCGTTTAACAGACTATCCACAGAGACTGTGTTTGATATACTTCCATTTCGTAAAGAAAACGCGCGCAGGTTGCCGGGCTTTGGTGTCGATTTTTCGTTGACGTATTCAATATATACTTTGCTCTCAGCCGGGCTTTCTCTTTCTTTAAGAAGCCAGTAGGTCTGCATTTCTCCTTTACCCTATAATTAAAGACGTACGAATTTCAGTCTCAATACATATAAAGAAAGATGAACTTTTTTTCATTTTCTGCACTCCTCATACTGAGTTATGTTACTGAAAAAAAGCAATTTTTCAAGAAAACTTCATACTCACTTTCACTGAAATCTTATCCCGCGCCTCGAACTGAAATGTCCCCGTTTGTAGCAAGTCGTAAGTATCTGCACTTATGTGAATTTTATAAGCTAGGAAAGGTAAAAAATGAAATGATCTAATTATACTATACAGAAACTACAAATTGTAACATTGCGGTGAATATTATCAAAACCGCTTTGGTTGGGATTTTCCGATAGCGTCACGATCAATTCTGTCAGCTACGTCAAGCATAAACAAAACACGCCGCCGGTGTGAAAACTTTATGATTGGTCAACTCCTTTTCTTAGGCGGAGTTATCTGTACACGCTTATGCAATGCCAGAGCTGAATGATTTCTCAGAACAGTTCATTATTCCCCAATATTGAGTCATTATCGAGTTCTAGAATCCCCTACGTTTAAATTCTGCGCAAAACTCTCTCTCTCTCTCTCTCTCTCTGTAAGCGGGCGTTAAACCATAGTCTCAAGCTACGGTCCTGAGTGCGGCGTTAAACAAAATATAATATTTTAAAGTTGCATGTGCTCCGCGCTCATTTCATGTATATACCGTAAATGTATTATATAATAATGTACATGTATTACCTACTAACTTACCAGTCGAAGTGAAAGATACAGTGAGGTTGCCTTTAACGAATCGTCCCCATTAACGAATCACTTTCAGATAAACAATTCTGTATTTTTCCGATCAAGGTCCAATACTTAACTTAACCTATCCTGTCATGTAGAGTTATTCTTGTTTTAATTATTTATTATGAAATTATTTAAATTAAACTTGTTTTATGTCGTTATTTTTAAACAAACATGAACAAGCTTTTTGAAGACGCAGACTAAAAGCGTGCGTGCAGCTGACTATTTTCATTTTTCGACTGAGCTCTGATGTGAACGGTACAGTGTCTGTAAGCATATTTGGTACAGATGTTTAATAAAATTATCTGTCTACAAGCACTGAAAGCGTCAAACAATTTCTTAATCAGAGAATAATTATATTAGCTATAAAGTTGTGGGTTGTCAGGGTTCCAATAACGAATCACTGAGATGTGGGGATCATGGAGGGATCATGTCAAAATTTATTCATTCGCCTGCGATTATTTGCACACCTGTTACACAATAAAAAAACCCCCACACACAACAGATATAAATGTTAAAAATACACTTCATTCCCATTTTCTAGAACATTTTTCCATTCGATTATAATTTAAACCATATTTTGGTTTCCCCAATTCCCTGTAATGCTGATATTTATTACTGATTTGAAAACATACAATGTAGACCTTACAGTGTTAACTTAAAATAATTCCTTTTTTTCTTTCTTTTAATTTTTTAAACGAACTGATAAGAAGAGGGTGCTGCCACTGTACAAATCATGATTAAATAATAAACAAAGTTAGCTACCCCTAGTACGTGGGTTGTCCCAAAATAGCATATCTGTTGACTGCAATTTCATTCCACTTCTATGCTTTGAAATCAATGCCCAAAGATTTAAATCTGTGCTTTATTTATTTCTTGAGAAAATGAATAATGTCACAACAAATTTTGTCAGGCGGCGCAATGCGCGATTGACGTCTTTAAGTCGTTGCTAAAACCTTCACATCGTATTCGATAACATTTAGTACGTTTATAATTATTTTCCAAAAATATTATTTTCCTTGAACACGTACCCAGCTTGCAGATTCACTATACATTTTTTAATTTTGTTTTAAAAACATTTCATAAGTACAAACAATCGCCGATTCCATACATGTACATGTCATGGAAAATATTATTTTCCTTGAACATACCCAGCTTGCACATTCACTATACATTTCTAGATTTTTTTAAAAAAAATTTTAAAATATTTTATAAGTACAATCGTTCGCCGATTCAAAACGTCTGTCTTCCCGCAATGTGTCGTTCAACATTTTTCTTCCATTTCTATCGGCGGGGGTTTCTTTTTTCGCTGGAAGTCAATACTGGTTTTTGGTTTTTTGTTTTTTTGTTGTTTTTTTTTTTGTTCCTTAACTATATATTTATTAAATGCATTTCTAAGCGATTTTGTGTATTTTATTTACTTTAAAATCGCCTTAGGATCTGTTTCTAGATCTTTACATTTTTTTTAATTAGTTACCGTTGCGCCGCCTCAAACGCTGAAGTCGCCATTTACTTCAAATTCAAACTTCAACTTTTCTCACGTACATTGTGCTAAAAAAAATCTTTATAAAATGCGTCATTGCTAATTTTTTAATTGGGTACATAAAGAAAACAATGCATAAATTTAAATTCTTTCTTTTTCTTTTTTAAATTTTTATTCGAAGAGTTATTTTCCTCGCGATATTCTTTACTATATGCTATAATTTTAATTTTTTGATATTGTCATTGCGCCGCATGTCAAATCTATGATGTAGAACATGTATGTTTTAAAAACTTAATCTCATACAATATCGACACATAATTTCAATGCAAATAACTTAAACCCGTTGTGACACAAACTTCATCTTTCTGTGTTTTCTATTAACTGAATAACGTCACTTGTCAATGCAATTTTGGGAAAACCCTCGTCTGTCGGTTTTTGGGGGGGGTTTTTTGTTTTTTTTTATATCCATTTACATGTATCTTTCTTTGTAATTGCGTGAAAAGATATTTATGTATCTCATAAAATTAACAATATTGATGACTTGTAATGACTAAACTAATTGATTTTCAATACAGTTTACAACTCATATAGTCATGATATATGTTTTTACCATTGAATTCATTGTTATTTTTTTTTTTTTCATCAGTTGTCGGGTTCAATAAAATGAACACTTCACTCAAAATAAAAAATATTAGCCTTTCTATTTTTCTTGTTTATGCTTTAAAGCATATTAAAACAAAAAAAATATTTCGACACTGTCCCTAACAAAAAATAATCAGCTGTATGTCACGTGATTCGGTAATGGAGAACATGATCCGCTAAAGGAGAAAACATCGTTCATCAAAGTACAGCGATAATTTTTATTTAATCAGTGGTTGTCGAGAAAGAAATATATGATGTTATAAGTCAAGCATGGTACAATAAAACAATGTTGTATTATGAATTTAACTCGGGCTTGGTTACGCACTATCAACGCGAATTTACTTAGTGATTCGTTAAAGGCAACCTCACTGTATGAATTCCTCGATTTCTACACCTTTCGATCGGCAATCGACAGTCAATAAACGAATTGAACGATGATATGAAAGAACGAGAAGAGTGGAAAGTGCAGTGGAGTATGTACATGTGTGTCTTCATTAAGCAAGTGTCCGAATCGTTTCTTCTTCTGTTACCCTACCGCATTCGGTGTAAATACATATACTAAAATATCCCTAAACATTTTACCGCAAATTTTGTTATTTTTCTTGTCTCTGAACCTCCGATCACCATGAATAAAGATGAATATTTACACAAAATGTGGTATGATATAATGTTAACTTTTCAAAACTAGCGTATTTTTCGTGCGCCGTATATTGCAAGTTTTTCGTAAGTATCGTATGCACTGTACGTAGCTTTATATTTACTAACCCAAAATTTCTTCGTAGAGCTACAGCTATATGTACCATATGTATGTTTTGTCACAAGTGTACACTTTCGAAAAATACCTCAATTTCGACAATCACGAGTACCCCGGTGAATTTTTCATTCTCTGATATGTTGTTGTTCTGTCCGTGCATAATTTAGTCTGAACCAGCAGCCAATCAGCGGTAGGCTGAATCCACCAATAAAAAAGTTTGTGATTAAGGTGCGTGTATTGTTTATGCATGAAGTAGCTGATAGAATTAAACGCGACGCCATCGGAAAATCCCAACCAAAACGGTGATAATAATATTAAAAACTCTGCTCTAACAGAAAGATACACCATTTCAAAGAAAATGTAAATGTTACTTTGAAATAAATTGTTAGAGAGTTCAACTTTTAATACACGATGCCTTTGTAATGTCTACAAAATATACTTGTATCTCTGTTATATCCAAATGGTCCGTGATTAGAAATAAACTATCTTCTATTCTATTCTATTCTATTCTATTTTGTATACCTTCCCCATTGGACTCCATCCTTGAGGCAGTGTTGACGGTGTCTCCAAACAAACAGTACCGGGGCATTTTGGATCCGACCACTCCAGCACACACAGGGCCTACAGACAACATAATTGCTAACCGTATATCAACTTAGAAAAATTTTCCTTTATAATACCTTTATTAAATTACTGGTAAGCGTTTGTCATATACACAATAGGCACAACTCTTTTTCTGCATACAGTATATATACACCATGCAAAAAATTGTATATGAAGTATTGCACAAGTTTAAAAAACTATACTAGTACTTGCAAAAAGATTAATAGATACCCGAGTGAATGCCAACTCTTATCTTCAGTTTTTGGTCCGGAAAATGAGGAATCACAAACGATTTACATTTGTTGACTAGATTGATGGCCATACGGGCGACTTCTATTGCGTGGGTGGGGTAAGCTTCGGGAACACCCGAGGCTACCATGTCTGCAAAATCCCATGCACAAAAATCTTCATATTCCTTGGACATTAAAATACGCGTTATGTTATAAATGAACAAATTAAAGATATCAAATAAAGTGTTTTTTGCATTTGTGCTAGCTTTTATTTTCTATACCCTGTCCCACTTATCCTCGATTCACATTTTGCTGAATTACTCGATATTTATAAATACCCCAGGGTTCAAACGATGTTCATTAAAAATTATAAAAAATTTCCAATATTTCTTCTTTGAAATGCCCCCTTTAGCATATCATGTTTCAATGCCCGGCTTAAAAAAAGGAGTCTAGGGGGATTTTGCATTACAACAGACCCGGATGAAAACGTTGAAAAATTGTGCGAGCTATTCCGAGTGACCTCCGAATGGAGAAAAGATGTCAACATTTCTCATTATAAATCTCCGCCATAAATCTATTTTCGTTCCTGTGATTTTTTTTCGAATGATAAATGATGTGTCAATGAAGTTATCTTGGATATGTTTCCTTTTCTTCTATTTCAATTGCACTTCTTTCACAGGTATGTGTATTTAAATAATTTATACAAATCGTCCAAATGTGCTTCATAAATATCTTGGGATAGACTATAGTAAATTTTCTTACATGCGTCCCCAATGGTTTCCACTTTGTAGACATGATACAGTTCAATGACTTCGTCAAAAGTGATGTATAGTTTGTTGAGGAGGTTCACAACCTCCATAGCACTACTGTTGGAGCAGAGAGTGGTGAATCCAACGATATCACTGAAATAGATCGTGACGTCATCGAGGTACCGCGCCTCTACCGGGCGTCCCCGCCTCAAAACGTCTGCCACCTCTTGGGGAAGCATACCTGGACAAATGAAGAGATGATAATTAACGATGTAATCTAAATCTGTCGATTGATTGGTCAATCTTTACCTTATTGCCGCCTAGTTGTCCTTGTATTCAAAGAACCGGATTTAGCCCAGTTGGATTTGAAAAAAAAGATTATAACAACAATAAAAAGCACCGGTAGAATGAAAAAAAGGTATCATTCACATGATAAGTCATTAGATCATACAAAGTTAATTAATTAGATCTCTGAAAATGTGCATAACAGAATGTTGATTCCAAAAAACTATAGGGAATTACATGTATATGCAATAAATCTTGTTTTTTGCATCGCCAAAACTGCAACTTAATGACAAAAAACGACAATAGCATCCCAGAAACTGTTGAAGAAAGAAAGACAAAATACTGAGAAAGTGAACTAGCACAAAGGTCAGTTTGACATTGTTTTGTTTTCATCTGCAAATTTAAATAAATGAAAACATCAAACATCCAAAAAAAAACGGATACCCACTGTATAGCAATCGATCCGTCCTCTGTTTTTCTATCGTTAAGTCATTAGTTCGTTCAGCCACAATCTGTTCCAAGTGTTTCGAGTACTTCTCCATCTGAAATCAAAAACTTATTACATTTATTCGTGGAAATGTTAATGTCGCTTTTAACGCGCCGTCAAATTCTGTAACATTAATGGAGCACAATCGGATTTACCATTTCCTTGTGTAAAAAACCAGAAGTGCTTGTAAATATGGAAATTCATTTTCCTTTCATTATCGGCGATTGTCAACATTCTTTATTACTTATTACTGTTTGCCTTGTCATTTGGTCCTCATTTCGGACCGACATTAAAGCTCTTGAAAGGAGAATTGTTTGTTTTGGGTCATTAGTCGCATGTCGGTCGCAAAATCAGTTTTTCTAATGCAATCAATTACTTTTTTGTTCACAAACAGCGATAAAATTATTGAAAGATTAATGGAATAAACGAGGAGAAATAAAATGAATTAAAAGAAGGGTACATAATTTTTTTCCGTTCTAAAAGTAGAGAGCTTAACTTAAGAAGAATATGCCATATTGGACCTCCCGCTATTGCTTTTTAAAAATTAACCGGTTACAGCTTATTAAGTTATTTCATATCGTTAATTAGGTTTGCTTATTTACCATCGCCATCATAAGGTCTACAGGATTCTGTTTATTTGGGTTGATTTTATACAGAATCTTTCTGATGTTGCCAAACGTTGGTCTTTCTTGTGATCTGGAGTCTAAACATTCGTCAATCAGCTAGAAAGAAGAAAATAGAATTATTTTTTTAATTTCAAAAATGGAACCATTTTAACAAGAGCTTGGACTTTGGTTAGTTGTGTCAAAGAGCAATGTGACGTAGGCCTGTCTTTTTTATTGCTGGCCACTCAGCCATGAACACTGTGCCGGATAATTATGCCAGTGCCAAGGTGACATTTTTGCACCCGTCTAAAGTGCATATATCGAAAAATTCAAATATGCCATATGATAGACCATTGCTTAAAGAGTTTACAACCACCTTTGTTATCATTGTATCTCATCTGTCAGGTGAGATATTTACCTTTCAAAACTACATTCCTACAGGAAAATAATTTTTCCCATAGGAAAAACAATATTCCTATAGGAAATTTGGAATTTCCTATCGGAATACAAGAACTTCCTATAGGAATTCCAATTCCGATAGGATTTGATAAAATCCGATAGGAAATTTAAATTTCCTATAAGAAAACTACCTGTCTGAGTCAAATTCCTACAGGAAATAGCTTTCTCCTATAGGAAATATAATTCCTATAGGATTTTTAGAAAATCCTATAGGATTGTCAATATTTCCTGTAGGAGAATCGTTTCTCCTATGGGAATTATCATTTTCCTATGGGATATTAATTTTTAAAGGTAAATATCTTACCTGTCAGGTGAAACACACTATAAACAAAAGTGCCTATATACTCTCTAGACAATGGGCTATCATTTGGTATATATGGATTTTTCCGAAACGGCATCTTAAGCGGGTGCAAAAATGCCACCTTGGCACTGGCATAATTATCCGGCACAGTGTTCATGGCTCTTTGAAATCAACAAGATTTGTCTGGCTTTTGAGCTAAGACTACGCAATCTGTGTATATTTCACTTGAAACCAGCGTCATTTTTAGAACCATTTTAACAAGGCCTTGGACTTTCAGTAGAACGTAACTATCTATTTCTTGCGTCAAAACAAGTTAAAAATGACGCTGGGTTCAAGCGAAATATACACCGACTGCGTAGTCTTAGCTCAAAAGCCAGACAAATCTTGTTGATTTCAAAGAGCAATGGCTGAGTGGCTAGCAATGAAATAGACAGGCCTACGTCACATTGCTGTTTGACACAACTACCCAAAGTCCAAGCTCTTGTTAAAATGGTTCTAACTTGTTTTGATGCAAGAAATAGATAGTTACGTCCTACCGAAAGTCCAAGGTCTCGTTAAAATGGTTCTAACTACATTTCATTATAATATAAACAAAGTGTAAGTCCCAGTGTCACAATGGGACACTATTTCGCAGTTTGTTTTATTACACATTTATTTTTTATAAGTGTTTTTTGCACAGAGCAAAATGCAGTTGGATTATAGCCAATGGCTAGCTCTCTACAGCTTCGGCCAATCAAGTTTCTCGTTACATACAGCACAGAGAGCCGTTGGCGAGGGGCAGTTTTCGTCTTCGTTGTCCCTCTTTAGATTCGGTAATGGCGGCTTCCACTGAGGCGGTAAAAGAGCCGGGTCTTCATCCTTTTCATAAACACAGAAAATCATAGATATATTACAAATAACGAAATAAACGGCACTCCATTCGTGTTTAGATTTAAGGTGGTATGGGACACCTCCATATTGTGACGTACTTCCTATCGAAATAAACAATAAAATCAAGTATAATTTTATAATTTTTTTATTTCCCAAAATCGTTACCTAACAGTTAAGCGCAATTGGTTAGAGCGTTAGCTACGAATCTGTAAGTCATGAGTTTGAATACCCCTGGGGCTTTTATAACTTTTACCTTTCCAAAAAAAATTATAACATTTTTTTGGTTAAATATCGTAAAATTTAAAAATTCTAAAACGGTGAAAGTATTTTGATTATAATGTTATTTTTATGCACATTAATATCAACAGGTGTCCCATACCACCTTAATGATTATTATTGAACCATTTATGATAACACATTAATTTATAATATTACATGGTGATTGTTAAAGCTTTTCAATTGACATCATATCAACATTAATATTTCTATTTGAAATTACATAAAATATTGTCACCGAAATTGTTTCCGGGAATAATTTGTTAGGCCAAGGATTAAAGTTTGTTTGTTTGAAGTAGCTAAGATTATTTAAACAAACTTAAACAAAAAGTATAGGCATAAATGGATAGCAGATTTTGGTTTATAGATGAAACTGATTTCTTTTTAATAAAATAATATAGGTCGAAAGGTATACAGTATAACAATTTCAAATTTGTCTTCAATACAATCTAATTAAAATTAAACTTTTAAGAACGCTCGTTACGTTATATATAGCGTATCGTAGAAGGGCGGTTTTACAAGTCTAATTTTTATTATTTAGATTGTCAATAAAAGAAAAAAGATAGGATCAGCAGTTTTAGGGTCGGTCGTGTGACCGAAAACAAAGAGATAATTTTATTATAGTTTGACCTGATATACATATGAATGTAGATATATTCACCCCGTATGGATCACTTCTGTTAGCTATTTCGACCAAAATAATCCCATAAGCGTAGACATCAGAGGACTTTGTGAATATTGGAAATGAACCGCAAACTTCAGGAGCATTGTACACAACTCGTCGTCTGCTTTGAAAATCTGACGTCATTTCCTCTGATTTAAAATCGTTTTTGCGCAGGATTGGTAGTCCGTAATCTATAAAGCATAATTTGAATGCTCATTTCTTGGCTTTGATGCATGGTGTGATATTTACAAAAACATTTTTCAATTAACTCAACCTTTCATGTTTATAGTGCCAATGTTATGTTCCTTCCAAACATGACAGCTATTGCATTTGATATCCCTATGAACTTTCACTGTTCCAGAAATAATTATATCTAACTCTATTACTAGTATCTTTACTAGAAATCCTGGAAATAATATATCGTGATGCTACTGAAAATGTACTGATACAAGAAAAACCTGTTTCAATTCATTATTAACTTATTTCATATACAATTTTATGTTCATATACCAGTAATTTAAGAGATCAATGTAGCAATTTTTGCCTGTAATGGAGCTTGAGGTCGTTAACACTTCATAAGGTATATACTAACGCCTTTCTGGTCTAAATGTAATCGTCAGTAATCGATCACTTTCAATTAATATCTAAAACTCAGGAACATGTTGAGGGGCAAACGATCTTCCTCGGGAAATTTCATAAGTGAGAAACGCTAATTATTTCTTGATTAATTATTCACACGCTTGATAGAGTGCACTTGACCGTTCTCTTGCGATTCATCCATCAATTAAATCTCATTAAACTAACCAGATCTTTACTTTCACGGTTAAATGACTTCCTGGTTCTAATCAGTTCCAATCAGATCGCTCTCGCGTCGTCCCCCAGTGACGTACCTGTAATTTTCACCGACCATCGATCGTCCACCACGCAATTACTGGAGTTCAGTCGAGCGTGAACGAGTCCATGGCTGTGGAGGTAGTCCATTCCGTTAGCGACGTCAGCGGCAAATGAGAACCGGAAGGACCACGTGAGCGGGATATCGTCATTCAGGAGGACGTCTGCCAGCGCCCCCTTGGGACAGTACTCCATCAGGATACACACATTGGGGGTCTCTGTACAGGCTCCCACAAACTGACACAGGTTTGGGTGCCTCAGCTCTCTGCCGCAATGGAAGATACAGATTTCATTTCATTTCTTGACGCATTTATCGTTGAAAATCCGCATTCAGTCTCGCACACGATTACTGGCCGTCTGCCAACTCACTGAATTTTAACTATTTTCACTAATACATGTATCTATTATTCTTATTCCATCAATAAAAATGGGAAACTCTTTAGTTTTAAGATATTGGTTAAAACGAAGATCATGTAATGGAGACAGTTGTTTATAGACAAGTACAATTTCCATAATCAAAGCGTGAAGTAGCCAACCAAAATAAGGCAGGCTAATGAATCAGTATTGAGAACGATAAAGAAACAGCGATTTGTAAAAGGTTAGTAAGAGTATACGAGACTGGTTGCGTGTTTCCGTCGATCATTTTGCAGATTTCAACTATGAAACTCATAGACTTTTCGACATAATTCCATTTTTTTAAATGAATAATGAACAGCATAAACCAAGTGGCAGATTAGAGCCGTTTTAACAAGAGCTTGCATGGACTTTCGGTGGGATGTTATTATCTAGTTTGCTCCTCAAAACAAGCTGTCAAATAGTGACATCCTCTCTTCCAATTAGCTAAGAGAAGACAGACTGTCAAAATTGGAAAGTTTTTTTCCCCCAAGAACTGTTCTGTTGTGTGAAATTGACGCATTTTCAACTGAAATAAAGTCGGACAAGTGTCATTGGGTTTAATATATTCATATTTATTAGCCAATGAATGGACAGTTAACCATGAGTAGACCCCGCCTTCATCAAATCGGAGTTAGTCACGTACTGCCCAAAGTCCAAGCTCTTGTAAAACGGTTTCAAGGCATTGTCCGACGTTCACTCTGATATATTGAAAAGATCGATTTTATTATACAGTAAAGTGATTGCAGTGGTAAAATTAATATTTATGAAACGCAATACCTAATTTCCTTAACTTCTATCCGAAGAGATTTAGACAGTCCAAAATTGTATTTATTGATGCGTTTGACAGCAACAACTCTCCCATCTCTAGAAAAATAAAGCAAACATAAATTGAACATGATTGCTTTTAAAACAATATAAATATCTTTAAACACATGGGTGGTAAAGATTTATATTCTAATACTATAAAACGTCTTGGCACGGCCAAAACCATATGCATCTTTTTTAACAACAGTTTTAAACAGATTTGAATCATCCATCATAGATATTTTACTATGAATTTTCACCACGAGATTTTATGTACGTGATGTTGGGAATAGCCCGATATGATATATAGCAAGTGTGTTGTTTTCTCCTTAAATAGTCAAAATTCATCAATGAACATCTTCTTGGTCAATAAATAGCAAAAGACTGTCACAGCCTTACAGTAGTTTCCTGGAGAAAGTTCCATGTCATTTTAAAAATAATTTTTATTTGCAATTGTATTTAACTAAATTTCACATTGAATATTGAAAAATGCTTGCAGTACAGAAACTTTCTATTTTAAAAAGTCAATCAATTGGCCCTTTAATTAATTAATTTAATTAATTACTTAAATAAAAGCAAAATATCATTGAAAATCGTATCCCTATCATGCTAGCGCATGTTAATTAACTACTTATAAGGACATGTCAATTATTATGCACTTTGAATTTTTATTAAAGCAAAATGTGAATGTATGCTGAGTGAAACAGAATGCTGAAGACACTTGTATTGTTGTAACCTGGATGAGTGTTTCGGATTTGTTCCTTGTTTTACATTAATTTATTTTTAAAAACGAAGACACGAGACAAACATGTCTGTATGTGGTTGCCATAAAAAGAGATACCCCTCCCCCCCCCCCCCCCCAAAAAAAAAAGAAAAGAAAAGAAATAAAGGTAGAAACTTACAATCGTGCCGTTTGTGCGAAAATCTGCATTCCGTTTTGTGCGAGGGAAATGTCGTCATCGCCGTATTTCAGTGAAATCCGACTGATAACGCTGTTAAAGGTCATTGTGTTGTTGTCTAGAAAATGAAGAAAGTTAAGTTGTACATGTATTTTACTTCGATTATTGAATGAACGCAATGTGGTTATTAAGATCACTTAATACACATGTAGTAAATAATCATAATTTACTGATAACTAGCTTGGAATATGGAACGATCCAACTTTCGTCAAAGAGCATTCTTCTTTTTTGGTAACGAAGTACCTGATGCGATGAAAAGAACGATGAAACATATATCATTTTTAAGTTAGATTAGATGTTTGAAATCCTTCTATTTGACAAGTAGAAGATTAAAGCTTTAAAAAGCAAGCTTTCAACAGGGTTCAAGTATATGCACTCATGTACAAGTAGTTATCTCTGTGTGATGAACGAAAAATGGATCTTTAAAGACTTACGATGAGAAACCCTAAGATGACGACAACGAATGCCGAGGAGATGGAGGCGATAATTCCGATCTGTAGACGGGACAGGGGGCAGGAGCCACAGTCATAGGGGCAGGTGGAGCACGTTTCCTCTCCATAGCAAGATCCGTCACCACATACTGTAAATAAATTACATTATAGAGATATATAGACTATACACTACAAACTGTAAACAAACCATCATATAGAGAAATACGGTGAGAGGTGGAGCACGTCTCCTCCCCGTAGCACGACCCGTCACCGCAAACTGTAAATAAACCACTTTACAGAGAAATATACACCCCACACTGTAAGTATACCACCAAATAGAAATATACAAGATCTGTTACCACACTGTAAAAAGGCAACCACAAAGAGAAATATACAGCGCATACTGTAAATAAATCACCATATAGAGAAAAATACACGATTCGTCACTACACAAAGTAAATAGACTATCATACAGAGAACAATGTGGTACTGTAAAAAGCTTGTATAATTTTCTGTACCAAATAGACGTTTTAGTTTCTTACTATGTTAAAATTTAGAGAAAATAAACTCATCTTAAATGCTTTGAATAAAAAATTGTGTAATTTATGTCATGATTTCAATACAGTTTTGGTTACTAAGGAACCAAGAATCTTTACCTGATTTCGGTAGAACTGTGACCTTTTTTATCAACGCTAGATGCATCCCAGCAATTTTATAATGCGCTATGACGGAATTCTCCCCGGGAACAAAGAGCCCATTTACGTGACTGGTCCAGTTCCCCTGGGTAGGAGGCCCCACCGATGCCTGGGAGTGGGTGTAAATGTCGCCACTGGCGGGGATCCAGGGCCCACACAGATTGTTGCTCATCTCTCCCCTATTGGCGGGACAGCTGTGCATGTTGAAGTGGTGTATACAGCAGTTCTCCTCCAAGGCCGAGGCCTTGTCCGGACACACCGTGGTCTCACACCATAGCTGGGCACCTCCTCCACTCCTGTAAATGTTTGACGAAGAAATAAAAAAATGGTTACCTTTACTCAGGTTTGTATACTAGCATCTTGTTTCAGTCCACAATTGAATTCAAATATACCTACAGTAAGTATACTAACAGATACAATGCAAAGGTGTTATGGCTTGCTGTGATATATCTTTTTTTTTTATTAAGTACGCATATTGTCTTGACGGAGATTGTATAAGCATCTCCAACAAACTGCATGAGAATGCAAACAATATGAAAGGATATGAGCTCTCAGAAACACAATTTAATGGAAATCTAAATGCAAAGCAAAATTAGAAGTTTAAGATGGTCTTGATACTTTCATAAGCCTTTTTACAGCTTTAGTTGAATTTTCAGGAAAAAAAACTAAACAGTAAACATGGACGCCGCAATCTGGCATGCATGTAAACCAGGAGGAAATAATTACAATGTAAGTTTGAGTCTCATTCTTTAAAATAATTTTGTTTCTTAATAACATATTTAATTGTTTTTAAATATATCAACCTATTGTAATTCCACGAACTGACGCAGCAGAACTTTGAAAAATTCAGTTTTGAAATATACTTAAGTAAATTTTTTATAACGGTATATTTTAGCGTAAGTTCTAAGTTTTTCTTGAAATGAAATAGTGTGGTAAGATTCGACGACTGACGTTGCCCCAGCAGAGCCGTTGATGCCGGTGAAGATGTCCTGCAGGTACCCCCAAGAATAAAACTCTGGGGTCAGGATCAGCTCGGCCGTGGCGTTGAACTCCAGACCATACTTGATTATATCAGGGGGCTCTTTGATCCATTTTATCTGCACACCTGGAAAGACATCGATCTTTATGTTGATTTCTGGACTATATTAAGAGCACATGTCTGGTAAAATACTAGTACATGAAGTTTTTGGAATCTAATAAGAAAATAATAACGGTTAAAAATTTAGCATAAAAGGAATCAGTTAATCATCGCTAGTGCTTTCCCCTTCTTTCAAACTTTTTTCATTGCTTCAAATTTTGCTGTTTCGGTGAAAATATTCATTTTACATGATAAAACTAGCGCTAGAGATCAAACGCATTCTCTCTTATTCTGCTCCAAATCCCGAATGTACCATTAAATGCCATGACATTCATTGCGTAACCAATCTAGCCCATTATTGTCATGTTATCTAGTAAGTTTATGTTTTTATAGAAACTGGAATTCTCAGAATCTTTTCCCAGAATTCTGGGAAAAGTGATTTTGTATTCTAAGCAATCCAAATGAAAATCATACAGCTAAACTGATGCTGAATGTATGGCAGCATGCAACAAGACATAACGAAAACCTGTTTTCAATTGACAAGTCGAGACAAAACTAAAGTTATCGTTTACGTGCATTCTCAGATTTTCAAAAAACACACAGAAATACTGTTTCATTATTTTTGATTCTGTTATAATACTAGTATGTCTTACAATGAAAATGGAAACAATAAAAACAAGCTAGTTGATTGAAAAATACATATCTATGGCTTATTTTCTATTATTTTTATTCAACTATGTTAGCTTTTTGATCTTTTATTTTTTTTTAAATATAATCTTGTGTTTTCATCCTTATTTCTGAAAATGGAAATTTAGGATCTCAAAACCACGAAACTGCCGTAAGTGCCATATCCAAGAATTGTGTCAAGTTACCAATTTTAGGGATCATAATTTAAATCTAAATACGCATATGTCACCACCAATCAGCGTTTTTTGTCCACTTAGTGTTTTATAATGGATGTCCCCGCCTCATAAATGGTTAACAGGTCCGAGTCACCCTTTGAAGTTTAATGACACAACTTTCGGTAGCTTGATTAAAAGGTGCAAGTCTCGCAAGCTGCTTGTGTCTGTCATGTCGTTTACTGGGTCTGCAAGTGTTGCTACATAAAATTATCACCACCAAAACTAACAATCGGTTGGATGCAAGGTTGAATTTACGATATCGTAAAATGAGTTTGGGTTTTTTTTCCTTTAATTATTATTAAAGTTGGCCTTGCACCAGCTCGTAACTCTTACCTAGTTTTCACAATTCATCATTGTGCCAATAATTATTAGTAAATATTTGTAAAAAATACAAGGATTTAAATACCAATGGTGCACTACCAAAATATATACATTTTATGTGTGATTGAAGTAAAAATCGCTGATAGATATTTGCAATGATTAAACGATTTTGCTCCCCGATGTTTTAAGTTTTATATCATATTTTGTGAACGCTGTAAACCAAAAGCTTTATTTTGCGTGGTTTTTTCGTGGGTTTTTTCCGACATCAATAACATAATTTTGCGATCAAAAGCTTGTGAACAATCTGATGTAACCCTTTAATCTCGTTGATGTTTATATAAGTATATGATGCGTAAAAGATCCTTATATAGTAATTGAGGACGAAACCAAACGGTGTCTGTTTATACTTCAATGACGCCTGCTCTTGTATTTTTTGTGTAACCAAACAAAATTTACTTTTCTTCCCCCCCCCCCCTTAAATACAGTATCGATCTCTATCTTTCAAAACATATCAAATCTGCTTGTCGGAATTGTTGAAAGTTTATACCCTCTAGGACACTCGGCTTTGATGAAAAATTTTATGAAATATTAATGCCCAAAATCGGACGAAGCAAAACATTGTACACCAAAGACAGCGTACTTACATGTGTATATTCTTGTCTATTACAGACTACAGAAAGATGTGAAAATACAGCGAGGTGATTGGTAAACAAACTATTTCCGGTCTTTGACATATAGATTGATCTCCGCAACAGCAGAACAATTGTTGCTGGATGTATTGGTGTAAGTAAAAAACGCCCTCAGAGGCACAGAGATTAGCAACATGGATGTTATATGGAACCGTGTTAAAGATGGAAATAAGAACAGAGAACAACATATTAATTGCTAAAATATAAAAAAATATATTCCGACAGATGCCAAAAAGGCATAAAAATGTGTCAAACATGGCGGTAAGTAAAAAAGTGCAGTGTACATGAAAGTTTCAGTAAACAATTGTACTTTGTCATCCGCACATCGTAAGGCAGTAACGTACAGTTCAAAATGTACATCTTTGAATTGCTTACGAAATATTGGATTATTTTTTTTTTATCACGGTAGTGAAATAAAACCCAGCGTTCACAACAATTGGTAGTTTACTAGAATGAAAAATCGATTATCCCGGCTGACTTAGCATAATTGAAGTTAGAGAAACGTTATCCCGAAATATTATATAAGTTCTCTCAAATCTTGTACCTATTTGAACACTCCGGTTCATTTGATATTGATTGTAGAAACTACCGATAATCTGCAGAAGGCTTTGAATGAGTACTTTTGAGTGCTCTTTAAAAAAAAAAGCGGAAATTTAGGGTTAATGTAGATAATTTTACATTGAGTTTATTATTTTCTATTAGAAAGAGACCATTTTAGAAATGTTTATAAACGACGTTTTTTTTTAATCAACAAAATGGATTAGAAATGTAAAATAGCAATATGTACATTCGTATTTTCTTCAAAACTCCTTATTAAAAGATAACGAACATTTTCTGACCAATATAAGTGTAATGTTTGAGGAAAAATTTGACAATTCAACTTTCCCTGTTGCGAGCCAGGTTGAACAATTATTAGTTTGGACCGGTGTTACTTTATGATTATTGAAATCTGGAGAACTGAAAGCTTTGATATTTTAGAACTTCATCACTAAAAACCTTAAATGCATATTTCTATTCTCCAAACTTCGTATAATCTTCGTATGATCGTATGATCTACAGTGGATTCTTCGAAACATAAAACTTTAAAGTAATAATTATCTACCTGCTTTAAATTGACTAAAACAAAAACATTAATAATAAATATTTTAAAGTAACTTATTACTTTAGTGAAACGAGCATGCAGCCACGCATCAACTTTATGCATAGCGGTTTTAACTCATGTGGAAAATGATCAATTATAAACTGGAATACCGACACTGCCAGGCAAATGATACATAAATGAGGTGTGCATACATTAATAGTATCTAAAGATGTTAAGAATGAATTGTTTAATCAACTTTTTTTCACTGCGAATAGTAAATAAGTGTATTGTTAATAAATTTTAGAAATTTAGCTCATCTGAGCTGTAGCTCAAACCAAATTTACTGAACCATTGTATTGGGTCCATTCGTCTATTTGTTCGTCGGTAAACTTTTCAAAATTTTTACTTCCTCTTTTGAACCACTGGGACTTGTTGATTCAAGTTTGTTTAAACAGCGACATCAAGTTAACCAATAACAGGGCCATAAGAGAACAGCTACATGTATAAGGTAATAGATAAAATGGTTTAAAATGGAATTGTCCTACAGAGAGGCATCTGAAAACTTTTTAGTCCAAATGTACTTAAATTTTCTTATATCAGAAGACTAAACCAAATATTAATCAAAAGGTCGACATGTGTAATGTTTGATTTAGTCTATCCTACATTTTTAATAGTGTCTATTTTCTTTCATGCATTACACGTGCTTGTTCGTAATTGTAGCTCTGGTCACAATTCGTAAGCGTGTGCTCTCTAGATCTGATGTTGAACATTATTTTACTGCCCCAGACGTTTCGAATGGTTTTGAACAGATAAATGATCTTGAACTCTTATGTAGTCATAAATTGAATAAAATAAAGGATTCTGAGCGCATACCAGAAGTGTAGAATCTCTAATCCATATGAAAAGAAACCCAAATCAAAAAGAAATAATCCTGGATAAAATTGCAATCATATTGGAAGGGTTAAGTAGTTTATTTATCTCGAGAAGTACATTTCAATTTGACTTCATTTTATAAGAGGTAAAGAAATGTAAATAAAGTTAATTAAAATCACAGCTGAATGAAACGAAAAGAATCTTATTCTTAGTTTTAGCTCAAGTCGTTTATTCTATTCCTTATATATTTATATGCTAGTGAACCTGTTTTATATAGGCAGTTATTTCTTGCCCTCATCCTTCATCAGACAGGTGGTAATGAGCATGTTTTCACCCAGGCAAATTGCCCTCAGCCTGCAGATTCTTAGAGTATACCAACTAAAACAGTTATGTAACTAGTTTGGTTCTTTTGCTGGAAGATTGACATTGGTTATCACTGTACAAGCTACATAAGCCCTTAAAAATTGGGGTGTTTTTTTTCAATATAAAAAAATCCAATATCATGGTCGGTTTTTGTGATAAAATCCCAATCAGTCGAATCAGCCATTGTCTCTAACAACCCAAATTGACAAATGATTCGCAAACAATCGACTGATGCTAACTCTACAATACTGTTTGAAATTGATGAGCAAGTTTTTAAATTGATTTGAGGACAGTCATTACTTTGTAACGGCCTAATGGGGCATTTAAGCCTGCGTTATGGCGTGCCAGAACTTGTTCTGGATCTATTACTCCGCTAAAATGTTCTTTTGTGGATTAAAAAAATGGCTTCAATTGAATGAGAGCCCGATCCGTCTTTGTCTCTTAGGAAATCTTGGATTAAAACTAATTTTTACTGTAGCTAGCGTTCTCCCTATAAACCCGACTTAAGCTAAACATTTGCTATCCTAGCTACTTTCAGAAAAAACTATGAAGTACAATGTATAACGACAAGGAAGGCCATTTCTGTATTCAAAGAGTTAAATAAACATGTTTTTACTTTTTTTCCTTTTATTTTTGCGGGATGGGGTGGGGGATTTTTGTATAAAATTAAATGATTTTAATAGAAAGTATAAAGAACTTAGAATAGACGATGACGCAAATGGGTCTATAAAGTTAAATAAACGTTATTACATATAAAGCTACGAAATGCCTTGGTATGAACACAGTGCGTTCAATAATAGCAATTTTTGTTTGATCTTACATCTGAAAACAGCATGCACGGGAATAATTGAGTTCTTTCTTTGAGCGAAATATGTATAACTACTCTTTCGGGGGGGGGGGTGGGGGATGGCTACGCGTGATGCAGAAAAAAATACAACCATTAACTGGTACATGTATTGAAAAAGATGATTTGAAGCAAACATGTATAGTAGAACTCGTCTATATGTTCAAAATTGAACCACTCATATTTGAAAAAAAAGAAAAAAAGAAGAAGGGCGAATAAGACACAACAAATGCCTATCGGTTTTGGCATAGACAATTTTACATATAAGGGAAAGGTAGTGCTTTAAACACAGTATTTTCAATTTTTGCTCATTATTTTAAGATCTAGGATGCTTAAACAAAAACATCAAACGACCTCTGTTTACTCTGAACTCTTCTCACTTACCTTCTCTCATTAAAAACATTAAAAAATATGCTTAAATTGGGCGGATGACAAAGAACAACGGATACTTATTTCTAAATGGTTGTTCTGACCTTTACAGGGGTTGAATGGTGTTGGATCTGAAGCGTCCGCGGTTTTGGGCCAGCAGTGATACTCTGTGTTCATAAAAAGATGCCAGGCTTCAATCCTGAAAATGACGTGCTGAAAACAAACAAATGCGTTTTATTAGAAAAAAAAAATAAATGTACGTATAAGGTTATTAAGTCTTGAAATAAATGGAGCTTTGTTGGTTTCCCGCTCTGGTCTAACTGTATGGTCGGAGTAGTTACTGGCTGGAAAGGTTGCTGGCTGGAAACAATGAAAGGAAACACAGGACTGGCGGATAATTCATGCACCACTGACATTTCAAGCAGAGATAAACAAAATATTCACACGATTGTTTTGAGATCCAATTTGCGAAAAATTAAATTTGCACACTGAGATTCCGAATCCTATTATTTAGTTTCTTTTTCAATTAAGCATCCAACAATTTAAAACAAAGTTATTCGACTTATATAGAGAAATTTTCACTGTTGCCGAGCTATATGCTTCGAATAGTGTATCATAATTGGTACCACGGAATTAGTTTACTAGGTATATTATGCCAGCTGCAAGTCTTTCTACCACAGGGAGACTTACGTAGATTTGATGAGGTTCAATACAAGATAAGTGAAACATCATAATTCCCTAATCAATGTACACGGTTTGCCGTTAAGCTGACATAGTTGTTATATCAAGAAATTTTTCATCGAGTTCTAGTGTAGTAGCATCATGTATTGAGCTTTCTAAAATCTTAAAAAGAACAAATATGGGTTCAATTTTGATTTTGGATGTACAATATCGTATATAGTTGACCAAGAGGTCAAAACTCTACCAGGTATGGACACTTTTAAATGGTAGCTTAAGGAAAACAAATATGTAATAAAAACTACTTGCATTTTAATTTGAGGAATTTTGCATGTTAAAGCATATTAAAATCACATGAAAAAAATTATATAAAAAAAAGTGTCTCTACAAAAAGTAAAAATCAAAAGCCTCTTAACAAGCGAGCAAAAATAAGTATCTTACCAGAATAACGAACAGAATTGGAAAGAAATGAGCACAATTCCTGGAGATAAAAATATCCTTCCTGCCGGACATTGTCTAAGTGGTGACATAGGTCATTGTCTATTAACTGTGTACCGTCCCCGCCGTACACCACTGTTTTATCGCTCTATCGATCTGTCCCCATCACTAGCATCGGGCACTGTAACAGCGCTCAACTGCGGCGGTCAGGACTTCGTTGAATTTAATGTCTCGTAACTATATTTCCTGATTATTTATTGGAAAATTTATGCATTATTAAACATTGGTTAATGACATGCATCAAACGAATAATTGAAATCCGTCTGCTAAAACTATCAATTTTTCTTTGATTTGTTTCAATGATATTTTGTTATTGAAAAACGGATTTTTAAAATTAATACAGTAAAACTGATACTTTCTGCCGTAGATATAGGTGAAATTATTTTTAATTTATTACTTTTTTTAATATCTGAATATTTCATTTACAGATCTCAAAACACAGACGTGTACTGGCATTTATATAAAATTTCTAATCAATTTCATTAAGGACCTAACATACCACACTATAAAATTCTATTTGAAGAGATATTTCACACGTGGGGATTTTGCTAGCGTTAATGCAACCTTGTTACACAAGCAACCAACCAAACATTGCCCTTTTCACTTATGTCTTTCATGTTCAAAATTTTCGAAGAAGAAAATTTAAAAATAAATCTAAATAATAGATATAGTTTGAGAAAACAGTGGTTCACGTACCTACATGTAACAGTCTCCAGGCCAATACACTGCTGGGTTGCTTTCTCAAGAGATATGATGTAATTGATGTTTCAAAACACTTTCTTGTGAATCTCCAGGCACTTTCAGACTGTTTATACCTATAATTAAATGTAAATTTAGGTAGTTTATGAAACCACACTCAAACTTAGTTTCTTGCGCTTTCTCAAACGCTTTCTTCTTTTATTACATGATCTAGTCACAGCAGCTGTAGTGGGTCAACTTATAAATAGACAGAATTTACGAGACATTGAACCCATTGATCAACAAATGTATTGGTACATAGTTTAGTCCTCGCATAAACAGTTAAACTTACACAATGTAAATAATTGATTCTATAGTTCTTTGATTCTAGCAATTACAAATAGGATGCTGTCGCATGCATTGGTTACAATCCTTCTCAAAAATAACTAATGAAATGACAATCGAAGAGAAAAAAAAATTCTTCCTTCTTTTTTTTTACAGAGGACAGGAAGACAGAAAGCCTTCACTACATGCAATTATATGAGATAAAAGGTTTGCAACTCCTGATCAATTTCTATGACAAACAATCGACGCATATAGGTCGACATTTGTAAACAGGACTGCAAACTAAGCATAATATGAAATCTTGAAAAACTACCAGTTAGGCTCTAAACAGATAGTCTCTATATTATAAACTTGATATCTGATTCTTGTTTTCTTTGCAAGAATTCAGGAAGTTCATTTACATATAAAGAAATTTAATTTCATAATCATTGCCGAGAAAAAAAATATATGAAAAGATTAGCTTGGGTTATGCTTCGGTCTATGAATAAAGAGCTGATAACTATAATTACAATGCATTCTGTTTAGATCTCAAATAGAAAATTCAAATATGCGAGAGAACAATTTTCAATACGAAAAAGCACGAAAAAACATATTTTTTCAAATTAATCTTTAGCAAGATTAAAGTTTCCTTTGAGACTGAGTTAAGTTAAAACTTTACAAACCTTTTGCATTACCATTTATCGCATGTTTTTAAAGCAATTAGGAAAACATCGCAACAGAAATTGATTAACTTATCTACGAACTGTATATAAAACGTTTTGCTTGATTCAAATCTTCCTATTCATGAATTCTTTGGGATTAAGTCGCTAGTAAATGCAGCAAGGGAAAAGATCCGTAATTCAATTAATTCTAACAAACGTGTGGCATATACGTCCATAAAATTACTTCTATGACACTAAAACCTGGGCATCAGCTCTTTGGTTACTTTCTGGATGCCAGAAAAGTTCTTTTTTCATTTGTTACAGAGATCTTTTAATTCGTAAATTTGACGCTAATGCCGTATGCTTGTGTTGAAAAAAATCTACAGATTTTATATCAGAATAAAATAAAGAAACTAACACATAATGCAGATACACACAAAAAGAAATAGGATGTAACAAAATTCCAACAGAAGAACTAAAATATAGGTTCTTAGTACTAGAGGAATTGGAAATGTAGAAAACATCTTAGAAAGTATGAGAAAAAGGCTACATCGAAACAGCAGACAACATATTTTTGGTGGATGTATAAGGTAAAGAAGAAAAAGATTAGCAAATACTCATGAATGTTGATAGAGGAAAGGAAACAGTTAAAACTCCTACTTACCAAAACCAAATCAGATCGAACAAACGAAGCATTAAGAATGACAGGAAAAGACAGAAGATATGATAGCCGAAGCAGAAAGAAAAGTCAGTACTAGTTATTAATGGACACGTGAAAACAGTGTGTAAGATAACAAGAGTGCAGGAGAGGCTTGACAACAGCAGTAATAGACAACAAGAGCAAGATCGTGAGCAGCCAAGATGAAAGAAAAGGTAGATAAAACACTTTCAAGAAAAAGTAAATCTTCCACAACCTAATATCCATTAGAAGCTGAAGGTGAAGGGTACGTTTAGAATACATAGATATTAGTCCCATACGGAAAAATCAACTAGTTTCTGAAAAAGTTGAAGTATGGGAAAGCTATATTGGAGTTGATAGGATAACAACTGAGATATTTCAACTAAGTTTGATTTATATTATGTGTCTTTTGTGCCTGGTGATAGAAATTGCTGCCAATAAGAGATCAGATCAAAATTTGTAAAACCCCAGATGTTACCAGTTGTTTGTATAAAAAGCAAACACAGATACAACAGTAAGATATTTTGAAAAAAGCTATTCTTAACTTTTTGGAATTAAGTAACCAGTATGGAACAAATGCCTGATCGTAAGATTTCAAAGAAAGGCGATAGGTTGATATGCAGTATATACATATGCATCACACTTCTGTCTGTGCAAAGCAAAGTGTTCTCAACCATTGTGATACAAAGGTTCTAAGATGGATAGGAAAGCAGCAACGAGAATAACACACTTTAGAATAGGAAGGAGTACACCAAAACAGCTGGACAACTGTTT
>WFKH01007768.1:52714139-52734521 GCA_016163765.1 Magallana hongkongensis | reverse complement strand
TATATAAAACACCGGATAGGAACGTGGCAACTACATCTTTGTATTAAAGATCATAAGCCCGAGAAAGAAAAATCCCGTCCGACGCAGCGGACGGACTGTGTAGAAGTGCTGAGAGATAACGCGAACGAATTAATTAGCTAATTGGGGGTTGGTGTTAATTAAGTTGTACTAGTAAGATAATTCGTAATGAAGGTTTGTAGGGGAGACAGGCTCTGTAAATGACTACATAAATATACTCAAAAGTGTAAAAAACTAATAGGAGTTAAATAAAGAAAATAAAATGGATAAAACAACAATCAAAATAGCAAAATAAAAAGTAAACAAAAAGAACCCGTACAGATTAAATCGATTAAGGAACGAGCTAATAAGTTGAATAATTAACGTGAATGATAGTTTGTACATGGAACCAAAAAGATGGTGATGGTGATATTGCTTAGAAAAAAATCAGGATGCTTTAGTTGATGTTCATTTTAGTGAAGTCACTTAATTTGTTCATGCCGTCAGGGCGGAATGACTTCAGTCTATGCATCTAAAATTTTTCTTTATTTTTTCTCTCCGCATCTGTCCAGTCTGGGTTGTGATCAATAACCAAAACCATCACCATATATATATATATATATATATATATATATATATATTAGTATTCCTTTAAGGTAAATATGTCAAAGATTTAGTACATGCAAAAATAAGTGTAAAATTCGGGTATTTATTTTTTGTTAATCTACCGACGGATCATATGGCACAATATCCTTTGAACGCCCATATAAAGCCAGTGTTGCTCAGGTGAGCAATGTGGCCCATGGGCCTCTTGTTGGAAGAGCAATGAAGAAATTGAAAATATTGGAAATTTACAAATTCTTAAATTGCCTAGTATATGATATAACAATTACTAAAGTTACAAATTTATTTACAATTTGAACAATTGTGACATTGAGCCATAGAGAATTACGCCTACAGAATTTAATACATGTCATTCGTAGTAGAGATATCATTGCAAATATTATGTTTAAATGCAATATGAAAAGCCCTGTAATAATGAAACACTTAAATAAACAATTACTTACTTACTTACTTACTTACTTACTTACTTTAATAAAGGAGTTATCACTAGAAAAAAATGATATTTTAAAATTGTAAAAAAAGGTCAGGAACCAATGCAAACATTTTTAACAAAGAGTAACCGAATCTGGATATGAATTATCTGCCATATACATAGACAAGGCCTCAGTACAGACAAATACAGCTATGGTAAACTCAAAATCATATAATAGATAACAAAACTGTTTAGAATGTGTATTGAGTATTTAAAATGCACTCACTGATTCTTTGCTTGCTACGACAGACAACAATATGCCAAAGTTGATGACAAGGGTCTTCAATTATATTCCTTTTTTTAATTACACTTTAATAATTTTTTTCTTATGTTAGTTTTAAACTAATAAACAGCAAAAAAGTAAAAGCAATAAGATTTGACATTGGTGGAATATTTTATTATGCTTTCCATCCTTTAAAACTTGACCAGTATTCCACCAAAGAATTTGCATTGGTTGTTCGAATATTTACTTTATCTCCAGTTTTCAGAATTACAGGCACAGTGTTCGCACAGTTTTCATACCCTGGATTGCCTTCATTATTGCAATTTCCTAAGCCTTTTTTTTGTCCATTAACAAGAAGTTCTGCGTCAAATATTTTTCCAGTAATAACTAAACTCGTCCATGTAAAAATGTATAGCCCTGCAGATGGCGCCGTGAATATTCCGTTATGAGGATTGTACGCATTTCCGTTGTTAAAGAACAAACCATCATACACAACATTGACCGGGGTATCCCTATGTAAAGTCAGTCGTTTTGTGATGTACGCATTGAAAGCAATAGGTGACTTCTCTGAAATATAACAATAACTATTCTGTTGTAATAATACGAACATTGTCATTTTTGCAACAGTCGACTAAATTCATAAAAAAAAACTTTGATTAATGAAATTCTATTTTCTGGTCAGACTTTTACCAAACGTTTTGCATAACTGTGACATAATGTAAAATATAAGATATATCAAAATACCTGTCATATCTTTTTTAAAATTTTTGACACAGTGGTATTTAACCTCTAAATATTTCGAAAAATTTGCACACGGGTTTCCAAAGAGTTGACTTGACGCCCGAAGATGGCAGGACGAGTAACCATTACAGTTCCATCTGACCCTGATTTCTGATGACTTGGAGAGACAGGTGCGTGTACTAGTGTCACCGCCTGGACACACCTGGTCATCCGTCCTTCCGTAGTTGGCCGACAAAATTCTGATTTTGGTTCCATTTTCACAGCGTATGAAACCCCTTTGACCGTCACAAAGAGCGAATGTTTGGTCTAAGAAGTCAAAAATGAATTTTAATGACTTAATTTCAAGATTATTTTCATTGATAACAATATATGGCTAGAAAGTATCCCCTTACCAGATGCACTGATCCATTGAAGAGACAATACCGTCAACAGTATGACGACTTGCAAACAATGAAGAAAAAACATCTCTTTAGCTGCAATGATAAAATAATAAAGAAATAAATTTTTGAAAACAGCTGAGAGAGAGAGAGAGAGAGAGAGAGATGAATAGAATTTACATCAACGTGGGTGCTTTGCTACACTAAAAGTATAAGTGCATGTGTATTTATATACTTTTTTCCAGTAGTCAGTACTGTATCGTATTACTGATAATGACTTCATGGTATATCATAAACAGGTAATTTTATACTTTTTCAGTCAACAGCTTTCAGAAAGACATGTACTTTTAAAATTCAATTTTTTAACTTATCCGAAATCTTGACAAACCCCTCAAAAAACACAGCATTGCTTTAACGATAACAAAGCTCATCTAGAAAGTGTCTTTGTTTAAATCGCTGAAGGTGGAATAACACACCTGGAAGAAGTCACTCAAATTAACAGTAAATTATTTGATTATGAAAGATATAATGATAAATAAACTGTATATTTGTCAAATAAGCGAAAAATTTGCAGTTTGGGTGTAAACAAAGAAAATCTAAAAAATTCAATTCAGTAACAACAAAAGCCTCTGCGGGATTCGAATTCGGGATGTACAGATCACATGCCCGACAGTTTATCCACTCGGCTATAGAGTAAATTACATGTTACCGTCGATAAAATCGTTTAAATAAAACGAAATGTCGTTTCGATCAGAGGTCAGCCATTTTGTGATGATGTGTTTTTCCACCTTACGGTCAGACAACATGTTCCTCAATTTTATATAACTTTTTCCAGGAATTTGTTATTGATTTACTACTACTTTGACAAGCTTTCTTGAAATTAATCAGGGTACCTCACCAGGCATTCGTGCAAGTTACTAGAGTATGCAATTTCCTATATAATCTTATTGAAAATACCCTTGAATTGCTGATACAAAAATATTTGGCATATATATATAGGATCTCTCATGATTTGCGATGGTATATGATTTTTATCCAACGAGTTGTGTGTTTTCTATCCCCGAGCCTTATATATATATAATTTTAAAACCGATAATAAACTAGAGCCGAGCTCGTTGCAAGCAACGAGGAGGTCTTCCTTTACAACTTCAAGTCAATATAGGATTGTCAATCAGTCTTAATAACCCCCCCCCCCCCCTCCTTGCTCTTGTCAGGATCTGACAGGTATTGATAGGAGGTCATCTTCACACGACCTAAACTTCTGACCAATCAGGGCTTTAGAAGATCAATTGGAACTCTTCAAAAGTTGACAGACAAATTAATCATGCCTGTTTTCTATGTAACTTCCAAACTGCAGAGTACTGAAGAGTTACACCTCTCATTAAACAGATGAAGGCATGTCTGTGATAAGTTGGGGGTATATTTAGATATTATGCAAATGTAGAGGCCATGTGAAGATGACCTCTTATCGATACCTATCAGACCTTGACGAGTGTAAGGATAAGGGGGATGTTTTTCATCTGGGTTGTCAATATGATAATAGTAATTTCAGAAAATCGAAAACGAGGCTCACAGTATTAATTTCATACCAGACAAATTCTCCGTTTAACTTGCTTTACGGCCATATCAATTTATGATAAATTAAAAATCACACATCATAAATGTACATGTATTTTATTATTCCGGCCAGAAAATCTAAACGATTAATACGTTTATGTACAACTGATGACAGGATACAAACTAAGCCTATATCATAGTGTAATCAACGCAAAATCCACTGCGCTGATTTATCATAAACACTTCCATTCCCTGTACTCATACTTACACCTCTACCGCTAACACATGGAATAGTTTATGTAAAAGTGCAGAGTTTAAATTAAAAGATTGAAACGAACACAAACTGTTAATAAACGAGGACGCATTCTCCCACCTGAGGGCGGGCTATACGAGAGGTGCTCAGTGGGAGGGATAACTATCCGTATAATGTTTGGCCATGCAGGTACTCAGCATCATTTTTGAAAGGATGAGCATATTTATCGGAAATCTTGACAAGCAAATAAAAGAATAAATTCTCAAATCTTCAAAACCGTAATCCGTGGGGGAAGGTAGGAGTTGTGAAGCAGCTCTAACTTCTATTTTTTTAAAATGTGATTTCGTTTTAAATATGCCAATAATTGTTTTGCCTTCACCTAAAAAGTGTATGTGAGGTAGCGGTGTGTCAATGCCCCAAAATTTAAATTTTCTAAATGTAAATTTCAGGGAAATTTTGGTTGAAAATAAAAGTCAGCGGGGTTGGGGGGGGGGGGGGGGTTCAGAGATCCCACTCGATCAAAAATTCTTTTCGCCACTTTAGTGCGGCACGACGAAAGACCTATGTTTAACCATTTTTTCTATCAAATCACATATACATGTACATATACATGTTTTAGTTATAATATTTTGACTTTTAAAAGATACATGCATTGACTTATTTGTTGTACGTGTATGACGTACATTTGTATATTTGGACTCTTATCATTGGCATGTGTCGATTTGTATCACTAAATGATTTCCAAGTAAAGATACTGAAATTTTACAGATCTAAGTTAGAGAGAAAAAAACACTTTTTATATAGCGAAAAAAAAGTATGGACTCATACACATAAATAAGAAGATGCAGTGAAAGTCACAAAGACATTATTTCTTCTGATCTTGACTATTTCAGAGTTGCTACAAATTTACAATCTCCCATTTTGATAAGCCAGGTGTAAAATTAAATATTCTGCTTTAAGTTTTAAGTCGATTAATTGTGTAACTTTCAGAATTAAGTGCATATATTTTTGAGAGGCAAATATGTCGCTATTCTATTAAGTCAAGTGAATTATGTTCCAAGGTGTTTCAAAGAAATAAGAAATCTGTCGACACTTGCAGTACTCTGATGATTTCTATGGCGACCGACTGCATTGCATAACGTATTTCATAACTTCGAAATAATTAATATAAAGTTAAGATCTTTGATTTAAAACTTTAAACTTATATTTCAACAATTGACCACTACAGTGAAAGCACCCTTCCAATTGTTTTTTAATTACATAACAATTGATGATCTGCAGCCATAAATTACCTGGGGCTATCTATGTCCAGGGCTGTGTGCACAAAAGCGACACGAGATTGTCGGTCGCACGGGGTGATAGAATTAACACAGACCGAGCGAATAAACCAACAGATTGCAAAGTGAAACACATTAGGAGGAACTGTTACACATAAGGAGTCACCAAAAATTGATTTTTGCAACATTTGAATTTTCGATGAGTTTGTTTTTATAGTGAAACAAACGATCATACAGAAGAACTACAAAAATGATCAAGTGACCGCTAGAATCAAAACAAAACTTGTTTAAAAATTCATGTGAATATTTTACAAATAACCACTGATTCTCTCAATTCCGCACAATTCTTTTATCGTGCCAGCACCTACCGCATACATTAATATTGTAACACGGAACTTTGATTTTAATTTGATTTGATTTGAACGTTGAACACTTGGAGAATGTTTAATTTTTGTTTTAATTCACTTTTACTTTGTACACCCTGCTAAATTTGTGTACAACTCTTAAAAAAACTTCTTTTACTTTTACACGATTTTGTGTTGGTCAATAATTCCCACACCAGAAATAGATAGCTAATATTGGCTCAAAAGTTTTGAAATTTAGAAAGTTTCAGCATTAATAAACGGAAATAATCATGGGTAAATAATTTATATTAATCTTATGTTGAAACACAAGTTTAACACGTACCGGTCAAAATCTCGGCGTTGTATTGTATTTAATCTTTTAAATAAACAATTATCCTTAATTGCATATTTAGATTCGGACTAATGGCTTACTTTTATTCCATTGATGGTCAAGTTTCTATATGATTTTATGCACTATTGTTTAAACTAATGCTATATCAACTGTACAAGTAAGATAAATTTATCGTTTCATCTTAAACCAATGTAGTTGAATTAAAAAAAAAACAAACAATTTAATAGTGGTGTTCGTACAGATTATCAATAAACATGCACGTGTGATAAGATAGAAGCACAAGAAACTACCGCGGATCACTTGTCCACTCGCGCGGTATATCCTCGGTCATGTGCGAGGGATGATCGTCATTTAAAGGGTAAATATTTGTGGGTATTTTGTGTTGATCTTAAACATTAAACATTATTTGTACAATTTAACAATACTAGTATTTAAGACTTACAAACCCACCTTGATAATTATATGTCTCACGATGCTTCTGATTTGGAATAATATCGCTTTTATTATTTTTCAAAACGCTTTCTTTATTTACACTCTATCGTTTAATTAAATCAATTGAAGATGAAGAAACTTTTATAGCATAAACTCAAAACAGTTCTTGTGTTTGCTGCAAAATAAACACATATATGTAAGACGCAAATCGTGTGTATTAGATAATCGCTGACCGCTAGGTACGTTGTCCAGCCGTGATCGATCTCCTCGGCCGCGGACGAGGGATGGATTACGCTCAGAACCCAGATTAAAATGTATCAAATAGAAGTTAATTTTTTACTTAAAAACCCACATTTGTTCTATGTCTTATTATGCTTCAGATTGGTTATGACATTGCTTTTATCAATTAGCAGAACGATTTATTAATTAACACTCTAACGTTTTATTTAATTTAAGAAGAATAAACTTTTACATGTATATGTATTCAAAATTAAAAAAAATTCTATATGTTTGCGGCTAAACAAACCCATATGTGTCAGACGCGAATCTTGTGTAGTAGATACCGCTGACCGCTAGGTAGTCCTGCCGCGATCGATATCCTCGGCCGCGGGCGGAAGATAGGTTACGTAATGGTACACACACGCTGCTCAGATCCCAGATAGATTTCAAATGCATGCAGTTTAATAAGTAAAATGTAGTACATAGAAGTTTGGGTTTTTTAAATCCGTAATTTGAGATTTACTAGAAAAGAAATAGAATGTTTATATTTTCTGTTTCTCGTTTTTAAAGGATTGTTCACTATAAGAACAAAAATGACTTATAGTCCATAAATAAAAGCATGTATACTTTAAAAAAAAAACTTCTTTCTTATAAATTAAGGCATCCCGTATAAACCGGTATACATTCAGTGGTAACTTTATTTCATTTGTACGCACAAAGACTTTCGTTAACTTTGCCAAATTGCCGCGAATACTGGTCTACACGTAATACGTTTGCCCTCATATTATGCAATACCCGAACATAAAAACAGCTTTATGAGATTAATAAGATCACCAACAAAATTTTTTTCAGCGACGCCCATATAAAAAAAATTACCGTTTTAGAGTTAAAAAGCGAAGACTTTTAAGGGATCTAGACCCCTAATTTAAGGGGCTAGCCCCTTTTTTATGGTATCAAATAAAAGCCCTTAATATTTGGCACAACTTTTGTTCTATATGTGTTTAGAAAATATTTATTACTAAAAAGTTATGAAGCAAAGATGTAAGCAAATTTTAGCATTTTTTGAAACATAAATTTCGATGTGATTTTTTTAGAAGTATACGTGGGTTAATCAAACATATAAGACTGGGAGGATAACGTTCAAGATGTCTACATTAAAGATTTGTAAATCAAAACTACTTGCTACGGATCATCTCGGAGCCTTTGCATGTACACGAGACCCACTAAAAAAATATTCAAAGAAGAATAACTCAAAACCGGAAGTAGCGATTTCACAATGTTTTGTGCTATAGTGAGCTATTGGTATTTCCAATAGACCCTGAAAATTTGAATAAAATCGGGTGAAAAACAAGCGAGATATTAAGGTTTAAAAAAAAACGTCTAGAAGAAAAAGAAGAAGAAAAATAATAATGAAGAATTTCCAACAGAATCAGTACAAGGTCTTCCGTTGGAAACGGAAGACCTTAATGATAATAATTTTATTTGGTATATTAAATAACACTTTTATTTACATTCCCTTTTCAATATAGTCAAGGATTCAAATATTATTGCATTCAATTGCAAACAGAGATAAATGTTCATACCACAAGAAAATGTGACTGATTTACAATACAATATCACAACACACAATTATTTTTATTGGAACTCTTTATTACGTGGAGAAAAAAAAATGTCCGAGGAACGTGTCGTCTGACCTTAAGATTTGTCCATCTCGTTTCCATCTATATCCAAAATTAAACATGTAACCCAGAAAATTCAAAATTTTCAACATGACAGTATCATGAAAACGACACTTAAATCGACAAAAATCGTACTTTGAATTATCTTTTAGTTTTAATTTTTAATCTGCAAATTTCAATGCAAAATAATAATTACTTCCGAGATTATATATTGCATAGAGTGTGAGGTAAGGATAACGCGGCACGTCTATAGATCTGGATTCTTGACGTTTTGTTTTGAATACGAAAGATTGGCAGCGATGCTCTAATCAGAGGTTGACATTATTGTTTTATTTCATTACATTAATTTTTAAAATACATGTAAATCATAACACTCTTTTTGTACGATAGAGAAGTCTTATTGAATATTTTCACTTTGCGATCAGCTAAATCGAAGGCTCTACAATAAGTCTTGACCATTTATGGCATCTATTAGACGTTCTAAGACGTTAGTTTTAACGCCAGTCTTCCGGCTGCTCCTTTTATTTTTAAAAGCGAGACATAGACCAGTCTCTCGCGAACCTCGCCAAATTTTTTTCGCTCGAATAAAAGTTGGATTACATTTGTCGCTTACGTCATATTGAGTGCGTGCGATAACTCCAATATATAGCAGTGTTCGAATAGACTTTTATCGCAGGAACAAGTGTCTTTGTCATTGTTATACTAATGAGGTAAAAGGTTCATTCTTTTGACGAGTGCTTGGGGTCGGTTTTTTTTTTTAGGTTCAGACTGGAGCCTCCGAGATATAGTAATTATTTTCTGACATTCATTTGACCATATAAGTTTTTGATCTTTGAATAGTAATTGAGTAGATATTATGATTCAAAGTTGTAATTTGAACACGACAAAAATTCAAAAGTATTTAACTTTTACCCATTAATTTACAGTCGATAAACCTACTTTCTCAAGTGTTGGCTCATTTTTGCCACGGTGAATTTGGCGTGATATATAATATATATGAGGTGCTTGTTCGTTTGAAGTTGGCCTTTTCAATTAACAGTTCGCTTGGCTCTCTTGTTTTGCAATATGTATATGCATATCACAAAGTATGTTAAAATAACATTGTACTTTTGGACCAGTGAACATGTTGTAAAATAAGAGAGATTATTAGAAATCAATGAGGGGCGAATACGCCGTGGTACGACAGAAACTTCACCCGCTAATTCTGGTCACAGCTGAACACAACAAAAAACATGATCTTTGTACCCAGGCTCTCAAATCAGCCTTGGCCACGTGTAATTGAAATCCGCTGAAGCCTTTATAGTTTGAACAATCCACTGGACGTTAGGAATTCAAACTAAGCTAATTGTTACCACTCTAGCCGTTGTTTTAAAAACTTCTTGGCGTTAGAGGAACGTCAAACTGCACCATTCTCTCCGGCAAACTATGTACGTATTTAGTTTTACTTTGAATTTATTATTTTGAAATTAACATCTTATTGTGTTTTTAAAGGTTTTCTTATTTTTTGTTATAGAGGCTCGTCTTTTTCAATAAATGTTCGCAATTCCTACTTTTAATTCCTCCTCTCAGAGGTTGTGACACGCCCCCTTTTTAAACCGAACTACAGTTGTTCGTTAAAGATTTTAATTAACATTTACTTTATTTTTAAAAAATGCAGTCACTTACATGTATGTCCTGTGACATAATATTAAATCAAAAGTACATTGAATATTAATCATTCATTTTGCGTCAAGTTTATTAAGCAGACATTACTAAAAAATAAAATACATTCATCAGTGTTCATGATCCTTTGCTGTGTGAATATAATTTTATTCGCTCACAGTTCAAATCTTCAACATGGCAATTATTACATTACACGTAAGCTCTTCAAATCAATATTTAAGTAAACACCTTTGGATCATAGTTAATAGGTACATGTACCTGTGCAAGGTAACAGCAGGTGTATTGTCAACAATCATTGTGTACAAATTAGAACACAGCAACACGTGGCCAAGTTTTGAAATACTGGTATATTTAGTTTCAATGCATGTAATTTATGATGCATGTACTTGAAACTCAATAAACTAAATGCTTTGTCAAACATTAAATTATTTTAGAAAATGAAAGTACGGTAACCAAGGGATGAATTGGTTTTTTATCTTGAGAGTCAACACTTGAATACATTTACATTTCATGAATTCACCGATTCATTGGTTTGCTTATTTGATTTTTTTTTAAATAGAAGTCATGAATCCTACCTTGGTTTTGATTGGAGTGGCGGTTCTTTTGAGCCTACAGAATGTGTGGTGTGTACAGGAGGATGCCACACATGGCGGTGGTCACGGCAAGGACCACAACCCAATCCACAAAGAACACTACCATGACGGCGCTCACGACCCACACTACGACCACGAGGCCATTCTGGGTATGTCAACATATAGTAGTGTCACTAGTGTGTAGTTTACCTCAACACACTGTAAATTACCTTTCATTTCACAAATCTTTGATGCTTAATAAGCAGTGCTAATATATGTACATGTATCAATGATTAACATTCACAATAATGGTAACTAAATATGTATGTGTTTCTTAAAAGATGAAAGTTTGAAAATCTTGAACCAGGTAATAGACTTGTTTACATTAACAATTATTCACAGAACTCACACATTGACAATGGTAAAAGTTGGTTTATAGTATTGCACTGTATAGTCCATCTACATGTATTGCTCATACAACTGTCATACCCTTACAGGAGACAGACAGCTGGAGAAGGAATTCGATGAACTGGAACCAGAGGAAGCCAAGCGTAGGTTGGGCGTCCTAGCTGGTGAAATGGACTCCAATAAAGATGGATACGTATCTCGGGATGAACTTGTCCAGTGGATCATGAACTCTTTCCGGTACAATACTGTAACATTTCTAATTTCTAGCTACCTAATAGAAAGTCTTCAATAGACATACAAGTTTGTTGAAGTATGTATTGTAAATGAGTAAGTGAAGTAAATACCATGTATTTATGTAACACAAAGCTTATTGTGTTTTTCAGTAAGCTGGATATGGAGGACTCCTTGGAACAGTTTGAGGAGAGTGACGAGAATGCTGACAACAAAGTTACCTGGAAAGAGTACCTGTCTCGTAACCATGGTTTCGACATCAAGGATTTTAAGGATTACACTGAGGAGGATGCAGTGAGCGAGTTCACAAAGGTCAGTAAAGGGAGATAAGTAGCAACAGAATGTTTGCAATGGAATATAATAATTTTTTTATTGAAGTATTGAAAACTAATTGAGTTGCATACAATCACTAGAAAAGCATTGTTTAAATATTTGAATACATTTTTCACTTCACAGAAATTGAAGGTAAATTTATTATGAAGGTGAAGGGATTTTTAAAAATTATTTTCTTGGTATCTTAATTTTTTTAAGTATCTTAAAATTTTCATAGATCATAATTTCTATTTATTCAATTTTAAAAAAGGACTTGGTGAATTGTTTTGGATGAGGAAACATGATTGTTAATAAATCATGTACATGTACCTACTAGTACATATATTTGATTAAATATTTTTCCGTGGGTTTCTTTTTTACCATGTGCAATTCTTTCCAAACTGCTTCGACTGCAGTAATTACATGTGTAAATTTAATACTGGTAATGACAATTTTAAATTCCAGTGATTTAAAATCAATACAATAGTCTCCTTATACTGATTAGAAATAGCTTTTCATTTTCCATGAGTTGTAATTTAAGAATTGTCCTGTAAATGACATAGGTTCTAGAAGAGGACAAGAAGAGGTTTGATGCAGCAGACTTGGATAAAGACGGTGCCCTGAAAAAGGACGAGTTTGTTGCTTACTTGTACCCTGCAGATTTTCCTCACATGCACGATGTGGAAATGGAGAGAACTCTCCAGGACCACGACAAAAATAAGGACGGAATCATCACCAAGGAGGAGTTCCTAGCAGACAGTATGTGGTACCTTAATGCTTGAAAAAGACACACACTTGTGTCTGTAATTACAGAAAGGAGTGTAAAAAAGACCCATCTCATTTAATTCCTGTCCAAAACTATATTCATTAATCTATAATTTAAACTATGTGTATAGTAACTTCAAAATATACTGTAGGCAGCATTTGATTTACAATCTGTACATTCATTTATAGTTTGAGATATCAATATTCATTTAAGAAATAAACAGCATGTTAAAAAGTTCACCGGGATATGAACTAGGTTGGTCACATGATCAAATCCTGTGAAACTTGAAGGGCTTTTCAGAAGATTTGATCCCGTACCAACCAAGTTCATATCCTGGTGAACTTTTTAACATTGCTGTTTATTACTTATAATTACGTTTGAGAAAGGCGAATAATTTAGAATCATTAATATAAGGGTGTTTTTACCTTTACAATAAAGCAACCGTCAAACGATATTCGTGTGTGGTTATTGTGATGTCATGAAAAAGTTCACAAAGAATTGAATGTTTTAGCTTATCTATAGGTTCATAAAAGGAAACAAATTTGCAAATGTAAATATTTATAATTGCGTGTGCCAGTACTCCATGATCTTACTCTTACAGCTGATAAAAATGACAAACAGCTTCTATTACTGGAGGAGGAAAGGTTTACAGACTTCGACAAAAACAGGGACGGCATTCTCGACAAAAAAGAAATCAAGGACTGGGTGCTACCCGATAACAACGAGGCTGCTGTTGAAGAAGCGGAACATTTAATTGAGCGCTCCGATTCAGACAAAGACGGCAAACTGTCTATCGAAGAGATCGTCAACAATCATGAGGACTTTGTCGGGAGCCAGGCCACCAATTACGGCGAATTTCTTCCCAAAGATGAGCTCTGATGATTAATATTGACATAATTAGTAATTTTTGTGCTTAACAGTACTGTATATTTTTTTAACAATTTTATTACCTAAACTAGTAAATAATACATCAATCTTATACAACGGTAGTAGCTTTATTTTACTTTTGTCATGAGCTTATGATTAGTTCACATTACCTGTAATCATGTCATTTTAACAATCTTCCAGTACCTTTAGATTTTTGAACCAGTCAATTAAGGTTCAATTTGCTTTATAATTACCGTATCTATGATTTTTTCCATAGAAAAAACTGTAATAGTAAATCAAAAACACCTTCATGTACCGGTACATGTACTAAATACATGTATATGTACATGAATCCATATGTGTAAAAGGCTAGTCATAATTTGTACCTGTATCTTTGATTTAAAACAAATACATGCATTATCATAAAACATATGCTTTATTATTCTGTTAAAACCATTCCAGTATGTGAGAATGTTAAGTTTTTTTTTTTAATACATGTACATTGAAGAGCATGAAAAATTAGTTGAAAGGTGTATGATGGTGTAAATGGGTTAAGGCCTCATCCAAATAAAATGCCAGAGAGAAATTTCATCACTTTATAGAAATAAATTTTCAATGCTAGAACATTAAGAAATCCATGTTAAAATACTCAAAATGGAGCAAATAATGTTTCTGTGAGCTTTATGAAGAAATCTTAGTTATATATATTTGCATGCTTTAATTCTAATCCATTAAAGTGTTTCATAGTATAGAATGTTTTCTAGATAGATACAGTGTATGGAAGATAGTGAAATAAATGTGTTCATGAATGAAAATTGATCAATGTTGTTCAAAGTTGTTGTGACATGTTTGTAGATAACAGAATTATATGAAACTGTGCTGCTACAGCAAATCAGTGCAATTGTATTAAATATCTTTACAATGTGTTCTTGTGATTTCATTACAACCTCAGAGGGCAAAGTCTGAAGTACATTCAGAGATGACATTTTGACAAATATGAGTTGGACATAGTGTTAGGATACTGAGGAACACAAAATATTCAGTATCCCAAGGCAGATCTCCAGCCCCATTAACAAACAGCATGTATCTTAGGACACCTCCAATCTTCTTTGTTCCATTTCAAAATCCAAGCCATCCTAGAAAATATTGTGGTTAGGCCTTGCATGACTTGAGGACCTGCTATAAAATGAAATTACAACTAATGTAACTCATGAGGAAAACTCATAACATTGCTTATACATGCAATAGTTGGTTTCAGATACAATGTGTTACATATGTAACAATAACATTAACCCCTACTCAAATTAATTTTGGTCTAACAACCATGGAAAATGCAAATGACTTGCACATATGTCACCACAACTGTATATATTTTGTTTTAAAATTTATCAAAATTCCTCTTCTCATTTAATGGTGTGGTTTCCTGCATGCAATTATATGAAATCATAAAAGTATAATAGGCATTCTCAGTACATTAAATTAATAGGATATCCTGATATATGTCTGCATTCTTGTTAATGTCTTTTATGTGCTTTATTTCTAAATTATGCAAAATGAGTAGTTCCATACTAGTAACATTTCACACAATATGCATTATACTGCAGCCTACCGCAATGATAAATCGATCAAAATCATTAAAATATAAAGCTAATGAAAAGATGGTTTGCCGTAAACTGCTGTAAAAGTGGTTATTTGTGGGTGGGGGAAATTTACACTAGTTATGCAGTAGTGAGTACGCTTAAAACTGCGTAAAATAGTAAAAATACCCCCATGGATATGGTAAAAAAACCCAAAACTTTAGTGTAGTAAATCAAGCATCCACATATTTATACCCAAGCATAGTGTTTGACTACAGAAAACAGGTACTTAACCACCAGTGTAAATAACCACTTTTACAGTATGGGCTTTGAAAGAGAGTCTATTCAATATTACATTTAGAAAAAAAATGAAGCAGATTTAAATGGCTTACATCTGCCACTTTTCTGAGGTGGTAGCTGTTAACAGAATTCTGTCTCTCCTCTCTGGCCTGTAGCTGAGCTGCTTTGGCAAGTTTTTGCATCATAGTTATATATCCCAGCCATATCTGTACAAAATAAGAAATGCATTTTTGTTAAATGCTTACACAAATTTACATGCACCAATTCAATGATGCCCATATGCACAGAACATGGTCAATAATAATAACTTGCCTCAAAAGCATTGGTCTCAACAGTGCGTTTTTAACCTTTTAATCTTATAGTGTGCTAGAAAGAATGTTATATCGTTAAAATGACAGATGTCCTACGGACCCGGTTTAAGGATACTGTGACCTGAGCGTAGCCTGGTCACGGTAAGATTATCCTTTCTACTAGTATGCTGTGTGCAAGAATGCAACAGACAGAGCCCTCCAAACTATTCTATAGAAGTTACATTTAGTTTTTTATATGCGAGGAGCAAGTCATGATGTTGTGCTGTTTAGCTGTTCAGAGTCCAGCAAATTTTTATGGTAATGATTAACTGATTAATACCAGCATCAGGGTTGTCTCTAAGACCCGGTGGGCGGGGAATTCCCCCACCTTAAGTGACATAATTACCTGGCTATTTTTGCATTTCAAACACAATCTAGCTATAAGCTAGACCCCCAGACCCCTTCTACTTTTTTATTTCTTCCTTCTACTTCAATTTTTAGAGACATCCCTGCAGTATGTTATTACTCATGATTGTCTGAGCTGGCTTGCTATATGCCATGATACAGGTGTTGTAAAATATCTAAAACACTTCAAACAGGACTTTTTGCGGCAACAGGGGTTAATTAAACATGTATAGAACTGCAAAATATACACGTTTTATCCACAGGGGTTTGACACAATCTGAGCAAAATAAGGAGGTACAGTATATAGTATAATATATAATATACTGTATTTTATAACCCCTTCTCCCCTTTATTTTTGGCCCACATTGTTGCAATGCACTTTCACCATGTTCACTACTAATTATTTGATAATTATAATCTACCAAAACATCAACTTTTGTTGGCTTAATATGTGTCCGATGAGTTTTCTTCTTCAGAGATGCTTTCAGTTTTTGCTTCGGACACTTTGGCAACATATTGTTTTTGAATATTACCGGGAAATATTTTTAATTAAACCGATCGAAATATATTCGATCTTAATTTTTTTACTTATTCAAAATATATACATAGGGTATTATTTACATTCATTTGTATTCAGAAATCATTTGCAATATTTTAATAATCCTGTATAATTCTTCTATTGACTAAATATGCTGGCTTATATACAGTGAAATGGCCACGAGTCAAACATGAACAAGTTATTTTCTACTTCCTGTTTTTACAGAAAAATCAACAACGTGGTTTTCACTTTTGATACGTACAGAAAGCTGTCAAATCTCACAAATAAACCATGGCGAAAACAAAAAAGAAAGATAAACAGAAGGACACTATCAACAGAAGTTCCCACAGCATGAATCCAGGTATTTATTCAATACACTATCACAAATCCATGAGCATTTTATCTAAGGAAAAGAAAATTGATCATATGATGACGATTGATGTATCATCTATTTGATACAACTATATTTGATATTTATTGTCCTGAATAGTCTATTAAAGTTATAAAAAAAATATTTTCACTTATCAAATAAAGGTTATGTCATTTTTCTTTAATATTTTTTTCTATTGAAAGATCGACCCAAAGGTGCTGGAGGAAACAACATGCGTGATAAAACTACAATTAAACGACTCCAGATGTACAGAAATTTTAAGGCAAAGAGGTAATCAAATTAACTAATAAATATGAAAAATATCTTTGTTGCATTTTGTGTGTTATTTTGAATATTGGATTTGGTGGATTTTTTTCAGGGACAAGAATGGGAAGATAATTAAAGCAGCTCCATTTCAATCCAAATTGACCCCAGGGAGTATGGCTAGGGTTGAACCAAATAGGAGATGGTTTGGTAAGATAAAGTACATGATGTATCTTAATTAATGAAAAAAATCCTTTGTACTTTAAGAATCAGATTAAAGAAATATATATATACATTAATGTAATCTGTGAATTTGCTGGTATGCCAATTGTTACATCAAATACAATTGACATATAATATTTCAGGCAATACTAGAGTTATAACCCAAAATGCTCTGCAAACATTTCAAGAGGAGATGGCTAAAGTCAAGAAAGATCCATACAAAGTGATCATGAGACAGACAAAGCTTCCAATCACTCTCCTGAATGAGACAGCCAAGGTATGATAGAATAAATGAGTTCATAATCACAGTGAATCATATTAACAAGGTTGAGTCTGTCCCCATGGAAAGGGTTCAATAATTAATTAGGAAGACCTTATGCCTAAGCTTTTACATGGATTTCCATGCATATTTTGTTATATAGGCCGATAGTTTTTGACTATTTGGTTTTTGTCAATGTTTATTTTTATATTCACAGTACGCAAAAGTACATCTTCTTGATACTGAGGGATTTGAAACAACATTTGGTAAAAAAGCTCAAAGAAAGAAACCCAAATTAAAGACTGCAGATATGCAGGTTGGTATGCAGTGCAAAGACTTTTATTTTCATGAATAGAATTGAAATGTCAGTCTCTTAGATAATATCACTTTGGTTTCTATTAGGCCCTTGTTGATCAAGCCACGTCAGCAAGTGAAGGATACTCAGCTGAAAAAGACCATGACCTTGTCACTGAAGCACCAGAGTTCAAGGACGAACAGCCAGAGGTCATATTCAAGGCCGGTCAGTCTAAAAGAGTTTGGGGAGAACTATATAAGGTATGTCAAAGTACTGAACATCCTATTTTATTATATTTAGTATGGACTGGTTTTCTGTTTATTTCAATATCCATACTTACCTGCATCAACTATTTGCAATGTGCCCGGGCCCCTATGATCATGCTCGAACATTAAAAACAATAGAGTTATCTTCCCCTACTTGGAACTCTTCACTACTTCCGCTCAGTAAGTCAGTTTATGTTCGGGCACCACCATGTTTGGCGGTTTTTTGGAGCGTGGTGATTAGAATAAAGTTTTCCTTTTTTTCTTTTTGCTTACATAAACCTACGATTGTGTAAATGGATACCTATAAGAAATGTGCGCAGTGTACGAAGGATATGAACGTCTTAGACGATCATCCAGATTGTTTTCGTCATAGATTGTGCAAAGAGGAATTTTCCTGTAATATCTGTAAGGCTTGGACTCCGGGGCCATGGATCGCTTACAATAAAATGGTAGACAAGGCCTTAGCGAAAACTACCAAGCCCATAGAAGCTTCAGCGTCAACCGAGACGAGAGATAGAATTAATACGGGGGTAGATGAAGGTAATGTTCAAACCTTGATGTCCTCGCCGTCTCCGAGCGGCATGGGGGACAGAACTCGGCCTACACCGCCTCCGAGCGGTCAAGTAAGGGCATCACAAGACCAGTCCTTGCCTCCGAGCGGACAATGGAACCCACAAACAGCTTTTGTGTCCATTAATCCTGCACAAATGCCGTCTCTGAGCGGTCAAACGCAGATGTGGACAACCGAATTTTATGAATTGGTCAGAACAAGCCTTCAATGCTTTCATTGACAGTAGAATAATTAGGCTCATGACTCAACCAAATATTTCAACCACAGTTACCTCTTCTGGTGCTAAGACCCCAGGTGAGTCTGTTAATGCAGATGCAAATAAATAAGCAAGTAACAGACGGTTTAATAGATTTGAAAGAGAAACAAGGTCTGTTAGCCCTGACATTCTTGACCTGGCAGATGCTAGAGATAATGAATTTGTTGAGGATGATGATCAGTCCCTGGATGATTCTAGATCTCAGGACAATGAGAAATGTGATGAGACAGAGTCTACTATTGCATCTATTAAGGTCACAGGCTCTTGGAAGAATTTCATAACTAAGTTGGCTTCAGAATTGAAAGTTCCCTTAGAGGCTGATAAGCCAGAACAAGAGTACGCCTCTTATGTTTCTGAACATTTACAATGCAACAAAGAGTCGAATAAGATTAGACCCCCTTTTTAGGGATCGTCCATTCTAGCCTTCATGAATGTTGACAAACAAGGGGCAAAATCCGTGCTTTTAAAGCATGGGATGATGAAAGATATGCAGTTTCGTCTGATCATTTCACAAAGTTTTGTAAAGTGCCTAGTCTGGACTCTAATATCGAAGAGGGCTTTACAGACAGCAAGTCTCAGTCTGGTAAAGGGTTGGCTGGAAATGGGAAAGGTCGTTTTAGATTTGGTAACAAAAACAGTGCTGCCTTTAACTCAGAATTTCGTAAGATAGATATGAGTGCAAGATTGTTATTAAGACAGATCTCCTATGGGTCCATGATCATGTCTTATTTGGATACAGTTCAGTCAGACGATGATAAAACTGAGGCTTTACAAGCTCTTGTGCAGTTGTTCAATTCAATGGCAGATGTATCATCTAGAGGCATTGTGACATACCAGTCGGGTATGCATAGGGCTGCAGCCAAGTCTACACTTTCTAGATGGATTGTGTCACTTATACAGCATGTATACGAAAGCTCACCAAATTTGAAGTTGGGTGACGTTAGGGCTCATGACACTCGACGTCTTGCAACTTCATGGGCCTTGTTCAATGGTGCCTCTCTTCAAGAGATTATTCAGGCAGCACACTGGGCTTCAGAAACAACGTTTACCTCCTTTTACCAGAAGGATGTGGGTTCAGAGGACAGCTTCGCCAGAGCATCTGTGTTGGAGACAGCTCACTGGGCGAAGAAAAAGAGGAGGAAATAAGCAGTGGGTGAGTGTTTGTTTTATTGACTTATAACCTACCCTCCTCCCTTGTCTTGTATTCTACAAATTCTATTTATTGCAGATAGTTGATGCAGGTAAGTATGGATATTGAAATAAACGTGGGTTTTTTAATGTAAAAACCCTGTTTATAAGATATCTATACTTACCTGCATCCCCACCCACCTCCCCTTCTAAGGTTATATTATAACATAATGTAGGTGGTTAGATTAAGAGTGTCGTCCCTCACATAAACTGACT
>WFKH01007768.1:52684566-52696770 GCA_016163765.1 Magallana hongkongensis | reverse complement strand
ATTCCTACGCTAGAGTTCAATATAGTCTCGTTCAACCAGACGCTCGGCTGTCTCCGTAAATCTCCGACAAGGAGAGAGTCTCTCTTGCTTGTCGGAGATTAACGGAGACAGCCCAGCGTCTGATTGAACGAGACTAAAGTTTAATATTGCTTGGATTCGTACAATTTCTTAGAAATATTTCGATTACTGATACGTAGTTTGATGGAATTAATTATATCTTTAAATATTACACAACATGATTCATATGGGGTTTATTCGAAATTTTTGTCGAAAAAGTCCGAGAATTCATATTATAAAAAATGTGCGTAATTCAAATACATATAAGAAACTACTTGCCATGAAAAATAACATATCGTTGATTTTAAAATAAATAATAATCGATAAAATCAACTCCCGTTAGTACTTCAGTACTTTGATTAGAATTACAGGCACAGTGTTCGCACAGTTTTCATACCATGGATTGCCTTCATTATTGCAATTTCCTAAGCCTTTTCTTTGTCCATTTACAAGAAGTTCTGCGTCAAATATTTTTCCAGGAATTATAAAACTCGTCCAGGTAAAAATGTAAAGCCCAGCAGATGGCGCCGTGAAGATTCCGTTATGAGGAATGTACGCATTTCCGTTGTTAAGGAACAAACCATCATACACAACATTGACCGGGGTACTGGTGTGCAAAGTCAGTGTTTCCGTGATGTACGCATTGAAAGCAATAGGTGACTTCTCTAATATATAACAATAACTGTTTTTTTGTAATAATACGAACATTGTCATTTTTGCAACAGTCGACTAAATTCAGAAAAAAAACTTTGATTAGTGGAATTCTATTTTCTAGTCAGACTTTTACCAAACGTTTTGTATAACTGTGACATAATATAAAATATAAGATATATCAAAATACCTGTCATATCTTTTTTTCAAATTTTGACACAGTGGTATTTGACCTCTAAATATTTCGACAAATTTGCACACGGGTTTCCAAAGAATTGACTTGACGCCCGAAGATGGCAGGACGAGTATCCATTACAGTTCCACTTGACCTTGATTTCTGAAGACTTTGAGAGACAGGTGCGTGTACTAGTGTCACCACCTGGACACACCTGGTCATCTGTACGTCCGTAGTTGGTTGACAAAACTCTGATTTTGGTTCCGTTCTCACAGGGTATGAAACCCCTTTGGCCTTTACAAAGAGCGAATGTTTGGTCTAAGATATCAAAAATGTATATTTTAATGATAAGATCATCATCATTGATAACAATATTTAGGTTTGAAGATATCACCTTACCAGATGCATTGATACATGGAAGAGACAATACCGGCAACAAAATAGAGACTTGCCAACACTGATGATAGAACATCTCTTTATCTGCAATAAAAATTCAAAAGATAAATTTTTGATTTTTGAGAATAAATAAATAAGAGAGAGAGAGAGAGAGAGAGAGAGAGAGAGAGAGAGCTGAATAGAATCTTCTTGTCCTGTGTATACGTGTACGTAGGTACTTTGATGCAGTCAGCGTATTTATTTATATATCGTTCAGTAGTCAGTACTGTATTGTATTACTGATAATGACTTCATTGTAGATCACAAACTTGTAATCTTATACCCCTTCGGTCAATAGCTTTTAGTTTTAAAAATCAATTTAAGAAAACCCAAACAAAATTATAAACTCGGTTACCGGGTCTTTTTTTTAATAAAAACTTTGTTCGGCACTTTTTTCTTTATCGCTTAAGATACAAAACTTAGTAATTATTTATATTATATTCATAATCATACAACCTGAAGTGCATAATTTTTGCAAATTTTGGTTTAGGAATGGTCTAGTAATTTAGCCCTAATTCAGCAACCAACTAACGACACTAGTATCATAAAAATACGGTAAATGGTGTAACGTGTCGAGGGGTCCGTACCTAATCAATTCTAGGGTCTGGGGGTTGAATATAAAAATATTAAGCAATAATAATTTTCCTCTCTATAATGGCCTTCCCTTACTTAGGGTAAAATCACAAAATGAATATGGTCGGCCGGGAATGAAACTTTATAAATACCACGAGGTAAACACTATTTATGCCTTATTCAGGCGGTAGTGATTACCCGTGGCACGCCCTAGCTATATGTCCTACTCAAGAGGTAAACCCTCAGCAGAGGCAGCCACTGTGTTAACGCCTTATGCAGGACGGACAGTGAACTAACTCTAACTAAAGGCGTACCCCTTCCTTAACACTACTAGTAGAGTATCAGCGACGACTAACTTAGGCTGGTCTCTGCGAGGACAGCCTCTATAATAACCGACTAGTGGCCGGCCTCCAAAAACGATTGGTCGTATAATTATCAATGTGGTAAGCCTCTCTCTCAAGGCAACCCACCTACCAAATCGTACTTTAGTCTCGCAATTCCTCTCCGTTGGAGCTCTGCTAGGGAAGAGAACGCTGCGACTGCGACGCGCTCGCTTATATACCCTCTGTGGGTCACGTGACAATCTCCGCTGGTTGCTAGGCGACAATACAAACACAGTCGTCATGTGCCGTACGCATGATTCAACATTACATAACACAAAATCGTTACAAGGGTAAGCTGTAATAAGAGGATGGATTGGTAAAGGGGCAGCAAGGAGGGTGCTGTTAGCTGTGAAACTCTACAGAAGAGAATATTATTTGAATCCATACGGTGCCTGATTATCCCTTGGTACTTAACAGTTTAAAAAAGATTATGTAGCAATTATCGGTGTTGTCACATTCAGTGAAGATTTATGCAAGAAGTGATGCTAGTTGGCATACTCCAAAGAATTGAACATAACTATTTTAACATAATAGTTTATGTTAAAAATTTGACCCAAATATATTTCTCAGATTATTTGTGAGCAAATACAGAATTACAGGTTTATTAATTGAAAGAATTCACATTAATAAGGTTCCTTATCGTGCCATCATCTTCATGACAAAGAACCTACAATTTAAATTAAAACTGATTGAAAGACCAAGAACTTTTACGTCCAAAGCCAAGCGTTTGCCGAGGGAACAGTACTTTTACATACCCTGTTACAAAGCACTTCGAAAAATTATACACTTTGGAAAAAAAATTTTAAAGTGCGTTAAATTTGGGACCAAGTCAACGCACTTTGAAAAACGATAAGTTTTTTCAAAGTGCGTTGATGTGGTCGATATTAACGCACTTTCAAATAAAAATTGTGCAGGTTCCATTCGAAATTGTTAAGACCCCCAAATATGATAGATAATTGTTTTAACCTAGTTTAGATCGATGTGACATTGAAAAGAGATCCCATGGGATTTTGAGCTACCCAGAATAGTTCTTTCGCAAACAAAAGGCTTGTCGATAAGATCATTTAGTTTAATAATTTACACATGAAGAACAACAGTTTAAGAGTTTATTGATATTTGTATATCACATGAACTGCACCAAAATTATCAATTTTATGGAAAACAATAGATGACCTATATATGGCGTTTATAAGCTTATGAACAAACATGATGACAAAGTATATAAAGTACAAGTATCATATTTTTTTAAAATGCAAAAAAGTACATACTCAAATGCCTATTTTAAAATTGATATTGCTTTAACGACTGTACATGAACTATCTTACATTCTATATCGAACACTTGGCTTGAATTTGGATTTATGCTTAGAAACTTGCAGATATGTAAATTAATGGAATTGATATGATGTTTAAGAAGGAAATATGCGGGTGCATTCTTCAAGTAATTTATTATATAAATAATTTAATTGAAATTGTACTGTACATTTAGTTGTTAGTTGTCACCTCCCCGTTCCCAATGATGCTAGACCATATTAAACAGTGTTAGGTCCATATTTTGGGATTTATACATATTTTTTTAAAGTGCATTAAGTGTCTTGATGGTAAAAAATGTTGATGTACACTCATAACGCACTTTGACAAAAACATTTTTTTCAAAGTGCGTTGACTTGGTCCCAAATTTATCGCACTTTGAAATATTTTTTCAAAGTGCGTTGATTTTGTTCCAAATTTCAAAGTGCGTAATTTTTTCAAAAGTGCGTTGCCACAATGCCCTATGTAAGTCGCGGTAGGGAGATCTTTTTTTTTTCCAATTCAATTCAGTTTATTCACTCAAACCATGAAATGGTACATGAGGTCATTAAGTATAATTATACATTTCAAAAGTCAGAGGTACATTTTATAAGTGAATAGATAGGTAGTAAATAAATAGTAAATAAGCATAAATATATAATATATACAATGAAAATAGGAAAGAGTAGAATTGTGGAGGACAGACTATTATATTAGACTGTAAATTTTGCTAATGAAATAACATATTTTTTTCAGTTTTGTAACATTATTACAAGACAAAAGCTCACAGAACTTTATAGTATTTGGTGCTGAACAGTATTTATCCTCAAGATATTTATGTCTAAACGTCAACAACTCTTTACATTCAAGAATATAATGGAATTCGTCAGCAATTTGACCAGTATTACACAGTTTACACACTCTTTGGTTTAAAGGAATATTGGACCATCTCCCAGTCTCCACTGGGAGATGGTGGTTTGCTGTTCTAAATTTCATAAAAATCTTTCTGAGCTTATGTGGCAATAAATTAATGTAATTTTCATAACTAAAATTTTTCTTAAAAATCTTGTATATTTGCCCTTTTGACGAGTTATGAATTTCACTAGACCATTTTAGGATATATTGGTCTTGTAACCTTTGTTTTACAATTGCAGATAACCACTTTACATTTACAGCATTTTGTTCAGACCAGACATTTGAAAAACCACACATATCTAAAATAATTTTAACACATGCAATCCAGGAGTTTGACATATTTCCCATTTGATATTGCAAGACCAAAAACTTATATAAAACAGATACAATTTTGCTTTCAGGGTTTGTAAATAATTTCGACCAGTAGGAAATCATTCTGATATATACATTTATATATAAAGGGAAACGGCCTGTTTCCCCGTAAACCATGTAAGATGGTGTACTACTTTTTAAGTTAAAAACATATTTTAAGAATTTCAAATGTACACGTTCAATAACTTCTATATTTTCGTAACCCCAGATTTCACACCCATACAATAATACTGGAATTACAATTTTTGTCAAATAAGTCAAACTGACAATCGACTGGTAAATTGAATTGTCTTATTTTTCTAATAACACTGTACATTGCTTTTTGTGCCTGTTCACACAGATGTTTTTTAGCTTTAGCAAATGATCCTGCTCTTGAAAAAATAATACCCAGGTATTTAAAATCTTTGACATTTTCTATTGCTACCTTATTGTAATAAAACACATGTTTTGGCAAAGGGCCTTTTGAAAAAATTAAAAATTTTTGTTTTGTCAGTATTGACTTGTAACTTCCATTGATTACAATATAGATAAAATTCATTCAGTGCATTTTGGAGATCTTCGGCAGTCTCAGCCATAATTACTGTATCATCAGCATAAAAAAGTATAAAAAGCTTCATATACAGAAATAATTCGTTTTCTATAGCATCAGAAATACTCTTAAGACCAACAATGTTTTTATCTAATAAGAAATTTTCCAGATCGCTGATATATAATGAAAACAAAAATGGTGATAAATTTTCGCCCTGGCGAACTCCAACATTGCAGCTTATAAAATCAGATGTGATACCATCCATACTAATAAGAGATTTAATACCCTGATACATATTTTTAATATAAACAAAACATTTCCCAGTGATACCATTTTTTGACATTTTGTACCATAAACCACTTCTCCATATAGTGTCAAATGCTTGCTTGAAATCAATAAAAGCACAAAATAGTTTCTTTTTCTGTTTCATAAGGGTTTCTGATAAAAACTGTAGAGTTAATACATGATCTAGGGTAGAATAGCCTTTTCGGAAACCAGTTTGTCTAAACCACGACCTTTTCACATAGCCCGAGAGTTTATATTTAGTATAAGACCATTAATAATAACATAAAATTGTAATTGTAAAGGGAAACTTTGAATGTGAAATGTTTAAACATTGATGGACGAATACGTGCACCGACTCGCCAAATAGACGTTAAAAGAAACAGAATAACTATAGGCAGAATAAGATAAAAATATTATATTTTTTCATTTTGCATGTATAATGGTTCAGTAATGCTTTACCTAATTGTTTAGAATGTTAGTTGAGTTTCAAAAGTGGTTGTTACTATTGTTGATTTTTAGCTTGCTAAAATAGACACGTCAAAGATAATGACAACTCAATGGTCTTCAAGAATATTAATTTATTTCAAATTAGATAATTAACAATTGTTTCTTTGTTAAGTTTTATGGTGATACATTAACATCAAACGAGTAAAAGATGAGATGTGAAATTGTTGGAGTACTTTATTATACTTTCCATCCTTTAAAACTTGACCAGTCCCTGATCAAAGAATCGGCGTGGGTAGTTCGAATGTTGACTTTATCTCCAGTTTTTAGAACTACAGGTACAGTGTTTGCGCAATTTTCATACCCTTTATTATATATATTATGACAATTTGCTAAGCCTTTTCTCTTTCCATTAACAAGAATTTCTGCGTTAAATGATTTTCCAGAATCAACAAAACTCGTCCAGGTAAAAATGTATAGCCCATCAGATGGCGCTGTGAAGATTCCGTTATGGGGATTGTACGCATTTCCATAGTTAAGGATCAAACCATCATACACAATATTGACGGGGGTGCTGATGTGCAAAGTCAGTGTTCTCGTGATGTACGCATTGAAAGCAATAGTTGACTTCTCTGAAATATAAGAATAAGTGTTTTTGTAATTATACAAACATTTTAATATTTGCAACATTCGACAAAATTTATTTTAAAAAAGTTAGATTAATTGAATTTTATTTTCTAATTAGACTTTAACAAAATGTTGAGAGTATAATTTTGACATTTTGTAAACAATGAAATATATATCATATTAATACCTTTAATATTTTTTTCTAAAATTTTGACACAGTGGTATTTGACCTCTAAATATTTCGAAAAGTTGGCACACGGGTTTCCAAAGAGTTGACTTGACGCCCGAAGATGGCAGGACGAGTATCCATTACAGTTCCATTTGACCTTGATTTCTGATGACTTGGAGCGACAGGTGCGTTTACTAGTGGCACCACCTGGACACACCTGGTCATCTGTACGTCCGTAGTTGGCCGACAAAATTCGGATTTTGGTTCCATTCTCACAGCGTATGAAACCCCTTTGACTGTCACAAAGAGCGAATGTTTGGTCTAAGAAGTCAAAAATGCATTTTAGTACTTGGTGACTTGTTGGCATGGCTTTTATTATCAATAACAATATTTTGGTTAGAAAAGGTCACCTTACCAGATGCATTGATCCATGGAAGAGACGATGTCGTGATCAAAATAAAGACTCGCAAACAATGATGACAAGACATCTCTATATAAGTCTGCAAGAACAAAATAAAGATAAATATTTGAAAACCGCGCTGAAAATAACTGGAGAGAGAGAGAGAGAGAGAGAGAGAGAGAGAGAGAGAGAGAGATGAATAGAACTATGTTTTTAGTTTACATCAACGTGGGTGATTTGCTACACTTAAAGTATATGTTCATGTGTATATTACATGTATATACTATTTTTTTTAGTAGTCAGTACTGTATCGTATTACTGATAATGACTTCATGGTATATCATAAACACGTAATTTTATACTTTTTCAGTCAACAGCTTTCACAAAAAGTTTTAAAATTCAATATATATATTTTTTTAATTATGAGCAAGGCAACATTTCAAACTTTTCTCTCTCTATAGATCTGTGACGTTAATTCTGGATTTTTGACGTTTTGTTTTGAATACAAAAGATTGGCAGTAATGCTCTAATCAGAGGTTGTCATTTTTTTTTTTATTTCAATACATCATCGGAATTTAAAAATAAATGTAAATCATATTAACTCTTTCTATGTATGATAGAGAAGTCTATTGAATATTTTCACTTAAGTTTGCGATCAGCTAAATCGAAGGCTCTACAATAAGTCTTGACCTTAATTTATGGCATCGATTTGACATTCTAAGACCTGTCTTCCGGCTATCTCCCGTTTTATTTTTAAAGCGAGACAATATCTGAGGACGTTTTTATCGCTTACGTCATATTGACCTATGGAGGATAACTCCAGTATATAGTAGTGTTCGAATAGACTTTTATTGCAGGAACTAGTGTCTTTGTCATTGACGTGATATAGAATATATGAGATGCTTACAAGTTCGTTTGAAGTGGGTCTCCTCAATTAACAGTTCGCTGAAATATGTATATGCATATCACAAAGTATGTTAATCTAACATTGTACATTTGGACCAGTGAACATGTTGTAAAATAAGAGAGATTATAAGAAATCAATGAGGGACGAATACGCCGTGGTACGACAGAAACTTCACCTGTCAATTCTGGTCACAGCTGAGCACAACAAAAAACATGATCTTTGTACCCAGTCTCTCAAATCAGCCTTGGCCACGTGTAATTGAAATCCGCTGAGGCCTTTATAGTTTGAACAATCCACTGGACGTTCGGAATTCAAACTAAGCTACTTTGTTACCACTCTTACCGTTGTTTGAAAAACTTCTTGGCGTCAGAGGAACGTCGAACTGCACCATTCTCTCCGGCAAAATATGTACGTATTTAGTTATACTTTGAATTTATTAAATTGAAATTAACATCTTATTGTGTTTTTAAAGGATTCTTATTTTTAGTGATAGAGGCTCGTCTTTTTCAATAAATGTTCGCAATTCCTACTTTTAATTCCTCCTCTCAGAGGTTGTGACACGCCCCCTTTTTAAACCGAACTGTTCGTTAAAGATTTTAATTAACATTTACTTAATTTTTAAAAAATGCAGTCACTTATGTCATGTGACATAATATTAAATCAAAAGGACAATGAATATTAATCTTTCATTTTGCGTCAAGTTTATTAAGCAGACATTACCAAAAATAAAATACATTCATCAGTGTTCATGATGAAAAATTTAATTTCCTTTGCTGTGTGAATATAATTTTATTCGCTCACAGTTCAAATCTTCAACATGGCAATTATTACATTACACGTAAGTTCTTCAAATCAATATTTAAGTAAAACCCTTTGGATCATTATAAGTTAATAGGTACATGTACCTGTGCAAGGTAACAGCAGGTGTATTGTCAACAATCATTGTGTACAAAATAGAACACAGCAACACCTGCCCAAGTTTTGAAATATATTTAGTTACAATGCATGTTATTTATGATGCATGTACTTAATTGAAACTCGATGAACTAAATGCTTCGTTAGACATTAAATTATTTTACAAAATGAAAGTACGATAACCAAGGAATGAATTTGTTTTTTATCTTATGAGTCAACACTTGAATACAGGGTGTCCCAGAATATCTGATACCATTTGAAATTCATATAAACTAAATGTTTGGCCAAAACTTGTAAATTGTGACTCAAATAAAGAGTAAAATAATTTTTTCCCACAAAAAAGTTTGGGAGAAAAACGTGCTTTTTATTGAATTATGATGTCACAAAGTTGCATCATATTTCTTTGGTTGAATTGAATTTTATTCAAGATGAACCGGACAAGAAAGCAGGCATCTTCCATTTTAAAACTGTATTTTCAAACACAGACTTCATGCAGATATAGTTGTACGAATAATGAAAAAAGAATACCCTTGGGAAAACAACTCAACAAGCAACAGATTCTTTAAATAGTGTCTGAGAAGATTTGAGAAAATGGGATCCGTACAGTGGTTGTTTTGAAGAATTTTGCTCATCCAATTGACGTTGCTATTGATAAAAAAAGGACATAATTTGGACGCACTCTCATTTTGTTGTGTTTTTATAAATAATGCTCAGTTTGTCAAAAACTTATGAATGTTTGTGAAATTTGTTGAATGAAAATTTACATTATATACATTTATGAAAAGGCCTTTGATTTTTTGTTAAATAAATTTAATCAAAAGTTATTTAACAAGTAAATGGTATCATATTCTTGGACACCCTGTACGTTTACATTTCATGAATTCACTGATTCATTGGTTTGCTTATTTGGGTTTTTTTTTTTACAGAAGTCATGAATCCTACCTTGGTTTTGATTGGAGTGGTGGTTCTTTTGAGTCTACAGAGCGTGTGGTGTGTACAGGAGGACGCCACACATGGCGGTGGTCACAGCAAGGACCACAACCCAATCCACAAAGAACACTACCATGATGGCGCTCACGACCCACACTACGACCACGAGGCCATTCTGGGTATGTCAACATATAATAGTGTCACTAGTGTGTAGTTAAGGTTCCTCGACACACCAATGCATTATTTGATGGATCGATGAAGAATCATTTTTGAGAAATGATTATACAAAAATGACACCTATATCGGCTTCTGATTATTTTATATGATTTGTTTTGTATTTTTTGATAAAAACCGGAAACATCGTTTTAGCTGCGAACAAGATAAATTAGAGTTAAAAATTTGGTATCAATTAATGCACAATGCAATTATCTATAAATACATATCAAAGACGGCCTGATAAACTTTGTAATATTTTGTAAAAAAAAATATTTATGAAAATGAAAACAAGAATTGTAGATATTTTTTAAATATATGGATAAAAACTGCAGATAAACTGTTACTCGCATTAAACAATTGCTGTACAATCATATTTCAACAAGAAATTGAAGCGAAATAGTGAAATTAAAGGAAAAATGAAAAATTTTAAAATTGAACCGATCCCGATTGTAATTAAACTGATTCCGAACGAAATCACATAAAGTTAGAATGAATCACAATTTTGCAAACATTTCAGGTTGTTTAGCTGTAAATGGTTTTTTCATTTACTAACTTTATAATCTATATCAATTACTTAGAAAAAACTGCAGTTTATTTGTAAAATTTCAATTTTAAAATAATTCTGATCGGGATCAGTTTTTTTTCAATCGGGATCGGTTCAAATTTGATAAATAGCAATTTTTCTAAAATTTCGCATTTTCATTTCTATTTCTTTGTAAAATATCATTGTTTAGTAAATACTTTACGTGACTATATGTTATTCTTTAAATTTTATCCATAGATTAAAAAGATATTAAAGAATTAGTTTTGATTTTCAGATATATTTTTTTAATTAAAAAATTGAACACTTGACCAAACGATCTTTGGCATGAATTTATTTATAATTCTATTACACATTAATTGACACCAGGCTTTAAGCTCTAATATACCCTGTTTGTCCGCAAAACAGTTTTTCCTATTTCACTGAAAAAATACAAAAAAATTCATATAAAATAACTGAAAGCCGATATTGATCTCTGTTTTGTGGAATCATATTTCAAAAAAGATTCTCTATCGATCTATAAAATAAAATGTTGGTGTGTCGAGGAACCTTAACCTCCACACACTGTAAACCACATTTCAGCTCATAAATCTTTGATGCTTAATAAGCAGTGCTAATACATGTATAGTTACATGTAACAATGATTAACATTCCCAATAATGGTAACTAAATATGTCCAATGTGTTTCTTAAAAGATAAGTCTGAAAAACTTAAATCAGGTAATAGACTTGTTTACATTAACAATTATTCACAGAACTCACACATTGACAATGGTAAAAGTTGGTTTACAGTAATTAATGTACTGTATAGTCCATACTACATGTATTGCTCATACAAACTGTCATACCCTTACAGGAGACAGACAGCTGGAAAAGGAATTCGATGAACTGGAACCAGAGGAAGCCAAGCGTAGGTTGGGCGTCCTAGCTGGTGAAATGGACGCCAACAAAGATGGATACGTATCTCGGGATGAACTCGTCCAGTGGATCATGAACTCTTTCCGGTACAATACTGTAACATTTCTAATTTCTAGCTACCTAATAGAAAGTCTTCAATAGACATACAAGTTTGTTCAAGTATGTATTGTAAATGAGTAAGTGAAGTAAATACCATGTATTTATGTAACACAAAGCTTATTGTGTTTTTCAGAAAGCTGGATATGGAGGACTCCTTGGAACAGTTTGAGGAGAGTGACGAGAATACTGACAACAAAGTTACCTGGAAAGAGTACCTGTCTCGTAACCATGGTTTCGACATCAAGGATTTCAAGGATTACACTGAGGAGGATGCAGTGAGCGAGTTCACAAAGGTCAGTGAAGAGAGATAAGTAGCAACAGAATGTTGGCAATGGAATATAATAATTTTTTTATTGAAGTATTGAAAACTAATTG
>WFKH01007768.1:52613895-52669197 GCA_016163765.1 Magallana hongkongensis | reverse complement strand
CATCATTATCTATGTCACATGTCACTTGTAAAAGTTAGTAACGACACATGTCACGGGTCCATCAGTATCCATATTGAAGTAAATAAACAGTACATTATACAAGTCCATCATTATCCATGGAAGCATGTATATGACACATTTTTAACATAATCTGTAGAAGTAACAAAAATTCAGTTAAGTTTTCCATGAGATTACCATCCAAGTAGCAGAATTTTCACTGAATGTGTATCATTTTGAAAATTATTTATAATAATGTTGCATATAATTATGAAGTCTAAGTTTTTCAATCCAGTTTCAAGTTTTAATTGGATAATATTCATTGGTATGTGTGCTACAGGAAGATGACTTCTATTCCTGGCTGAACCCCCAATATCTGGACTCTGCTACCCAGGCCTCCATCAAAGAAACCTTTGTAGAGGAATCACAGATAGAACTCAGCAATTTCCTACAGGTACATTTATTATAAGAACCCCCTGTTTATATGTCACATGAACATTTTATTTAAATCCTATCAAGTAGGGCATTTGTTGAATAATGAAAATTGATTACTTTGTTGTAGATAATATTAGCTCTAAATACAGAGTTTTGATACACAAATTGACAGATTTTGACTCATTATGAGTAGATTTTTGATGATATATTGTTATACTTTACACTGCCTGAATTTTTTCATGTTGGAATACCGTAAATTTCCATTTTATGAATGTTTGAGAATTGTTGCTGTAATCTGATTTCCAGGAGAAAATGTATGAAGAGTTGGCTTCACTCCTGTCAGGGATTGATAGAAGTAAATGGTCTAACAAGGGTCCCCCCAACAAAAGGTAGGGACTTAAATAGAATAGTGCCTAGTGTCATATTTACAAAGATAGGCCTAATCATGAACTATGGTAGCACTACAAACATTAAACGTGATTTCCAGTGAGAATTGAAATGAAAAAAGAATTCAAATGTTTACTACATGTATTTATAGAAATTATATGAGTATTGATGTGAATGAGCTGCCAGATCATGTGACAAAGTGTTTGAAATTCCTCCAATCAGATGCCTTGTTTTTGATATTGTCGTCTTTAACTGGTTTGAAACTCCATGAGTTAGCAGAAGTGTCAGATTCGGAGGAGGAGGAAGAACAAACAAATCAGAAGGGTAGGCGGCTCAGGTTAAAACCATCATTGTAAATATAGCTACTGCATGACATTTTCAGTATCCAATGAAGAGTGTTATATTTTTGAGGTGGTATCGAACAATGCTAGATATCAATGTGGATGAAAGCACATGTAATATAATTACCATTTTAAAATTGTACAATATTTCACAATAAAATGCATTTTCAAAATTGTTAAAAAGTAAAAAATGTAAAATTAAGCGCCAAGAGGTTTCGAACTTGCAGATCAGTTGCTTACACTTTAATATTTGCACTACACAGACATCAAATTGGTTACCGAAAAAAAATGTAGTTATAGTTAATTTATTTGTTTATTTCAAAAGAAATAGCATCACAATATTGAGGTGTCTCAAAGTACACACAGTAATGAATGATTTTGATATCTGTAGGGGATTCCCCACGATGTCATTGTGAAGTCAGGAAATGGCAGCATGGGAGTTACACGCTGGTTCACGACACTGACGCCGAGACCAAGCACTGTGCTCTGGACGCTGTGCTGTACATTGGATGTGGAGGTAGGCTCATACTGCACAGAATGTGCTTCATCTGCTACTGGAGTGTGTAGATATTTCTTTTGGATAAGTTGGAATCATTACGGGTAGTTTGTATTTTTTGTGACTTGTGTCAGTTTCAGGGGGCTAACCCAACTTGAAGATATAACCTACAGCCATATATTCTGTATTATATGTACTGCCAATTTATTTGATTACACTATGTGTTTGTGCTGTAGATTGGCAGACAGAATATGGAGGAATAACATCATACATAGCTAAAGGAGAGGATCAAGAGGTAAGACTAAGAGATGTATGAGGACAGCAGTACAAGAATCTTTAAAATGAGTGTATGTCACCTGACTTCTAGTTTTGTGCTCTTGTAATCAAGTAAACCTGTTGAACAAAAACTCATTTTGATATACAATACCAAACTAAAGATTTAAAACCTGTACAGTACATACATTAAATCTGCAAAACTATTATGACTGCATTAATAAAAGAATTATAAGCCTATTTTCAGATAGATGTAGGTACATATTTATCTTGTAGAATGTTTCAATTGATAATACATGTACATAAATTGATTAAAGGGGCATGGTCATGATTTTGGTCAAAATTATTTTTCCGATTTTAATGTTTACAATGCTTCAGTAAGGCATTTTTAATAGGCAACCAAAATTTGAGTGAGTGTCATTCGTTAAGTTATAAGCGAGTTACAGAGCTTACAATTCTTTGCTATGTAAACAAAGCTTTTGTTTACATTTTGAATGTTGAAGTGAAAATTCCAGTTTTAGACCAAAGATGAATATGTTAAACATTAGGAACTGTTTATTTATGCTTAAAATAAATAAGAAGATCGACAAATCAGATTGAAAAAGATTTTTTACTGGGATAATGAACCTATGTAAACAAAAACAGGGCACCAGCCTTGTTTACATGACAAAGAATTGTGAGCCCTGTATCTTGCTTATAACTCTACGACTGACTCTCAAATTTCATTTGATCATTAGAAATGCATTCCTAAAGCATTATAAATAATAAAAAAAATAAAAATAGATTTTGACCAAAACCCTGACCATGCCCCTTTAAACTTACAATGCAATTGATGAGTACTATTATTCACATTCTTTAACTTTCTTAAAATCTCAATTCCACTTACGTTGTTTGATGGTTGTATTCAAAATGTTTGAAATTTGCTATTTTTTGTTCAGTAAATACTGTATACTGTTCAGAATTTACGTCTTGTTTTTTATGATGTGTGATTACAGCTGCTGTCAGTGTGCCCCACCCCCAACAGTCTGGCCCTGGTCTACAGAGACACAGAGACACTCAAGTTTGTGAAACACATCAACGCCAGGGTGAGGGACACGCCCAACAAGGGCTTCATGGACATCTCCTGTGTGTATTATGAATAAAATAAACAGCAGTCTCTGTGTTCTTGTTCTGATTATCTGACAGGATGATTTATTGAATACTTTTAAGGTACATCACCCCTCAAACATCGTAAAAAGAGCTGGCTGTGCGTGAGGTGGAACTCGATCAGACAAGATCTCTTTAATGATTGTTGAAGAGTTTTCCTTTTCCTTAGTCTCATATTGTACACAAATAAAAAATTATGAAGTAAGGAAAGAAATCATTACAAATTTTATTAATGCTTTAATAGTTAAAAATCCCAAAATGTATGTAACTACATACCGATGAATGTTTGTTCTTATTTTATAACCAAATATATGTTTTATAAGTATTGTATCAACTCACAAATGTAACATTACTGTTTAAAAAAATTCTTAAGAGAAATTTAAAGACAAGTGTGATTGAATTCATTTCTCCCAAGGGGACATTATCTGAGCCATATTGGATTAGATGGAGCATATGTAAGAAAAATTGATAATATGTAAAATGGGCAGTGGTTTGCGGGTTATACTGTTTCATATTAACAAAATTTTTCTATCATTATAGAGAAATGAAAAATTTGGCAAAGCAATATTTAAAAGCTGTTTAAACTTAGTTGTCAAATAATTAGATGAAATGACCCTATGCAAATGAAATTAAAATTATTATGATTTCAGTATTTTGACAATTTTTAAAAGTTGTAATATCAAATTCCCCGTTTGTCATTTAAATGATGAAGTATGTAAATTCTCATATTGAGAATTTCTCAAAGATAACAAGCTGATCTTCAAAGAAAATAATAGTCCTTGGGATCAATTATCTGAGTCAGACCAAAATAAAATTGTTGATTGTCTGAAATTGCCTCCCGCCTCATTGAAATACCCCCCGCTGATAAAATTTTATAAGCAAAAAATATAGAACTTTTTTTTATTTATTTTTTTTCATGGTACAATGTTTGCATTTTAGGTCGTTTGTCAAAATATTTTTTTTTAATTTGGTTCAATCGAAGAAAAGAAATAAACATTTTCTCTTTTTATTTGGATTTTTAATTTTTTTTTTATCAATTTTTAATTACGGTAAGCAAACTTCTAATTTGAAAAAAAAATCCCCCTCCCTCCCGCCTGGGTCTGAAAACCCCCTAGGCGGCAATTCCAAACAAACAATATTTTAAGGATGGCCTCATTGGGTTACATTAATGAAAAATGTGAAAAAAATTTTGAAAAGACGAATTGAATTTGTCAAGACTCAGATTAAAAACATACACTCTAAAGCTAAAAGTATCTGTTTTCTTCTTTTCACTATACATTTCATTGAAAAACAAGGTTTTCTGATGTCATTTTTTGGGGTCAGATTTTGAGGAAATTTATATTGTTTTAAGCAGATTATGTTTGCACTATTTGAAATACATTTTTAATTAAGAACTGTTGTATGGGGATTTTATTTTCAATTCTATAACATTTCTGTGTCACAAACCTTCATATGTTTGAATTAATATTTTTTATTACCGTAAGGGAAATTCACATTTGCCATTCCAGATTAGCCTTGCGGCATTAGTACAATAAGGACAGTTCTATCAATAGTGATTTATGTAATGAATTGAATTTTTTAATCGAATGATCCGATCCCTCATTTTACTAGATCCGCCTAAGCCCTTTGTGCGAGTTTGTTTAAAAATAGCCCACATGTTCAAGATGATTTAGGACTTCATGCGAGTCGATTTAAAAACATTCCAAACACAGAGCTTACGATAAGCAGATAACACCGACCGATAAAAATCCTTTGTTGTCAAAACTGCCCTGAATCCTATTCACTCACGGATTCCACGTGTTTGTCGTGACAGTAACACAGGTCGCATGATTACGAAGCCACGTGACTAAATCTGAAGAGCTGACATCCGCGGAATAACCTCGTTACTATCGACTTGCTATTTAGTCACGATAGGCTGACAACCGGTCGTAGATCACGTGACTAAACAATGTAAAAATAGCACAGTCGGTAAACTTTGACGATCAGTTCGCGATTTTGTAAATGTTTGAATGTTGACTTATCTTCTGTTAAAAAGGAGAAGAGAGGAAAGGGAAAGTGATATCAGTGACGAGGACAGTGTCAAGTCATTAAAATCGTGTCCAGACGAGGAGAAACAGGAGAGCAATGGTCGTCTGCCGACCTCATCAAATCGACAAGATAGCACAAATCCTGTAGTACAGCCCATGAGTGACTCTATTTTGAACGAGGAAGAAGACAGCACACTACAGGACGAGGAGCTCGGACTGAGGGCCAGGCGATGTAAGGTGCCTGACAGCCTGACGGAGGACCAGGAAGATGCCCTCGCCGAGTGGTTCCAGAGCCAGCCCCTGTTCTTTGACCAGTCTGTCAGAGACTTCAAGAACAAGGACAAGAGGGAGAGGCTCCTGGAGGAGAAGGCACGGGACTTCGGACTACAAGGTGACTATAAACACTTTGTCCTAAGATACTCATGCAGCACGTTTTGCTTTATTACTATAAAGTATACTCGATATTGGCAAACGATGTTTATTCAGTAGTATGAAAAAAAATCCCAAGATTTTCTTCAAGCATCATTTGAAACATGAGGTATTTGAATATCAAGTAATTGTGCCTCGAAATATAATATCGTGGGACAGAGTATGGGAATTTTCAATGGGTGATTCGGACCCCCCCCCCCCCCCCCCCCCCCCCCCAGATCAACGCAATGTCATGTCATTGTATAATGGTGTATTAATTGAAAACCCGTCAGTGTTTTTGTTATTGAAAGTGTTAACTTAAAACTAGGAAAACAATTAATACTTCATGGTATATTATACGTAGATTATGTTGATGGGCTCGTATCATGTGATATTATCATGTGATATATATGATGAACTATTAAAAAAATATATTATTGTATCGCTGATTTGAATATAAACAATTTGAGCATGATAATCATAAAAACAGAGGATCTAATCATCTTGATAGATGAGTTTGCAGATATATGTGTCTATAAAATATATATGTACTTGTGCTCATATCTTCAAATTTTTTTTTTTAATCGACAAAAAATAATTACGGCGATTTATTCTTAAAAGAATTTTTATAGATATGTCTATATATGTAGTGTACGTTTTTGAACGTATACGGGGTACTGTAGCAATTCATTTTAATATTAATTAAGTTTTTAAAAAACTCCAGGAAAGGACATCATGCTGTGGTTCAAGTCCCAGCGGACAATCTATGGGCGCCTGAAGAAGAAGAAGAGTGGCCTCGCTCCCCAAAGCCTGACTGCCAGACAGCGATGGGTGCTGAGGACCTTCAGCTTCCTGTCCCCCTACCTCATCGCTAGGAGCTCCAGGAACCTAGCAAAAGTAAGGGTGAAATATCGATATGTGGCTGTAATATAGATAAAGATGAAACACCACTTGTTCTCAGATGGAAAATCGATAATAATCCACGTCTACCATTGAAAATCTTCATAATATTTGTAGATTGGTTAAAGTGGCACGGTGACTCAAAATAGATGTTTTACTTTTTGATTATGACAACGGAAATAAGAAGAGTTATTCGAAATTTCATCTTACGGAAGGTTTCACGCATAATAAGTCATCACTTATCAATTTACAGGTCATTAAAACTCATCCGGAAATTGCACATGTAAACAAACCGAGTTGTGTTGGACATTGGTTTAGTGTCACGTGATTGCGATTTCTGTCTAAAAATAGTTACAGTGGGATTGACACACAGAAAAAAGAATTTGAATTTGAAGCTATTCGATGTCTGTGGTAAGAAATATGCATTAATAGAGAATGCATCTTAATAAATATATAGTTCTTGAAGACATCGTGTTTCAATGAGAGGCTTCTGGCTCATGATGTATGCCACGCTGCAGTATTTACATTCCCCTGCGCTTGCGTGGCTATGAAGCGGAAGAAAAACTCAATATTTTCGTGTTGGCCCAACGCTTAATTCTATTTTTCTCTTTTTAATTTGATTTATTTACTTTTGAACACCGTAATTTTTCAAAAGTTTATCTTTTCATATGATATATAAAATATGTGGAAATCGTGTAAAAATTCGATATTTGCTAAATCATGGGTTTGTGCGTCACCATGTCTCTTTAATACATGTAGAAAAAATCAGTTATATACATGTATATAATTATATAATAAGTATTTATCATTGAGATTTGAAAGATATAGAATTTTCACTCTTGAAATAGTTTTATCAATGATTGCATTAAATGTGTGTTTTGTATATATGCTATAATAATCGATAAAAATATAACCTGTACTGGCCTGCTACGTCATTTTATCAACACGTAGTATTATATACGAAAAATGGCGTACAACAATGCACTGGCGAGAATTGCTTTCTTTATTTTTCGTCATATGTTTGTTTTTCAATTAACAGCACAACCATGCACTGGAGACGCGGGTGGATGATGACTCCTGGGATGAGGACGTGGCCCAGCTGGATATTTCTCAGTATGACCTTCACCCCGGCCCACTGCGCCTGCCCGAGTCCATCGCTTCCGAGGAGGAGTTACTCAACATGTCCGGAACACCAATAAGGGCTGATTTCAGGGCCGCCTTTATAAAGCAAGAAAATCCAGACGATTCCACAGAGCATACGACGGAAACCTTGCCAAGAAACCATCACCTGCAGCCGCCGACCAGCGAAGTCCTTTACCCGAGGAGGAGTAGAAGCAACAGCCCTCGGACAGCGTGGGCGAACTGGCTGAGTGCTGAGGTGATGGAATTACCCGAGGAGCTTTGGCGGAAGTTCCAAAGGGAGTCATTTGAACTTGTCATGCGCTACAAAGAACAGCAGCAGGTACATAGACAGCAACAATCTAATCATCCGGGATCAACTTCCGGTGCAACATCTCATTTTGCAACAATTGCGGAACCACAGCATCAATTCCGCTAAAATTATTATACATTAGTGTGTTTTCGTTATTGTACAATTAGTCATTAATTTTTTCATGATGTTCCATACATTTATCTTCATGCATCTTATGAAATTTGTTCAATAAACAAGAGGCGGCACGCCATGTACATAAAAATTATTAATCTCAAATCAATCGATATGATTATCGTAGTAAATGACAAACTTCAGATGGTTTCGTAGCATCCTTCAGAAATTTACAAAATTGAGAAAAAAAAAGAAATTGGTTGGTTTCATTAGAAACCGCTCAACCTGTTATATTGCAGTACCAGTTCTAATTATAATTCTCTGTCTGAAAAAAGTAGTCCAGTTTTCGTATGAATAATGCAGGAGTCACTAACTTTACTGGCATAATGATGATTATATTTTGTCAGGAATCATTGTGTAATAGCCAAAATAGAATGATTTCCGGCTCGATCAATCATTCAATCTACAAACTTTTCGCATAATCTGTAATGACAGGTTGAAAAAACTCCACAAATATTAACAATTACACACACACACACACACACACACACACACATAACCTAGGGATCTAACGACCGCTTCCCTTTTGCATTAAATATTCTGTTCCAGATATAAAGGTTACACTCGACATCAAGTTGTGTAAAGTCTGTTCTAAGCACATTCGCATGATGTATAACGTTAAAATATTTTTTTATGATAAGATTATTGCGTAGCTGCATGTACAATAAAAATAATCGGTAATTGTTATTATGGTATATGGAGAAATCTTATTTAAAAAAGAGGAACTATTTTTATCGTCAGGCGCCTGTGGTTCAAAGCCAAGCCAGTCAAATGAAAAAAAACAGCACTCCACCAATTGTTAAACATAAGTCATTTTCTCACGTCCTTCAGTTTGTTACTATGCCAGAAAGAAATAACTCAAGATGGCTGAATTAATTAAAAATTCCTGATTTATTGCATTTTCGTTCACCATTCCCCCATTCACGAAAAATACAAATTGATAATGCACGAAATGGTCATGTTGTGAATTTTGAATTTGCTGGGTGGCAGTAAATACAAAATTTACAACATAACGAGTAATTAAATTATGTATCAACTACCACCCGGTAAATACATTATTTACAACATGACAAAATTATGAAAAATAAATTAAGGAAATAAACTATTGTAGTAAAGGAATGCGATTTTGAGCAAATAACAGTACATTTTGTCCTTTTTATAGCTCCTCTTTCGACATCTTTGGCTGTTTTTCTGTTGATGCTTTGTAAAACTTTTGCATTTTCTTCAAGTCTTTAATCTTATGGTCCGTTGTTTTGACCCAAAAATTGGCTATCCACTTGACACCGTTTTTGACGGGACAGCCCCCGTGGAACGTGAATTCATCTAGCGGTCCTAGCCAACCATTGGCGTCGTCCACAAAATGGTTGTACCAGATGACGGCTTTCCCCTTGGCCGGGGACACCTTTAGCGGGGATTCCTCACACTTCCGGTACAGGTCTACCAAATCTTTCTCCATCATCGTCTGCAACAAAATATCACGTGTAGATGTCAAAACACTGCACAGTTTATGTTACAATGTTTAAATTGATGCAGAGAACATGTAAATTTGTTAAACAATGTAAACTTTGTTTATGGATACAATGTAATTACGGAAAAATCCAACAATGCGACATTGTGTACCAAATATGTACAGATAGTGAATAGGTACACTAGCATGTACTTTAGAACAGATCTTTGTAAACTCGTGAATAATCTACTAATTTTGATTTTCACCGACTTTTCAAATTCTAAAGAAATCAGTAGTATTTTTTTTTTAACTTGATGGACCTGGTAATCCAGAGTGTTGTTATTTGCCACCGGAAATGCTGTCTCGCCTCCCTCCTCTACGTCATTCAGGTAAAATAAAATAGTCATGTACCTAAAAAAGACAAAAGACGCTAAAGCTCTGTACGTCACTCAGATAAAACAGCTATCAAAATGAGAAAAAAAGCCGTTTATCAGTTCAATATTTCTGTATGACTAGTTCACAATTCACAAATACGTGTAATTTGTCATACCTACATATCCGACATTGCTTGGTGCGCTCTCTAGTGCAGCAAGGTACTTTTGGCTCCACACGCGCTGAATCCCAGTGTGCATTGTAATGACCCTTTATGCCGTAAGACACAACCTATGAGGTAAGACAAAAAATTATGTATATTTTACCGCATGCACGGCCAATAAAACGGATTTCTTGGTCAAAGAAGAATAGAAATATTTGCACAATGCAATGCCATACATGTATATATGATTGATATTATATAATAGATTTATCTGATAATCTTACCTGAAAGTCACTGAGTTTGATTAACTCTAATGGAAGTCCAACTACTTTTGCAACACTGAAAATTTTGAAAATAACATCATATGAAATCTATGGTCAACAGAGATATAAGGAAACATATGAAACGTTGAATACAAAAGAAAAATTCAGAACAGCACTCGCGACTTGTCAGCCGCTCACCGTTTCTGGACCTCGGCAAACACTTTGTCTTTGGACCGGTCTGGGTAGAGCCACACCTGTTTACTCATCCGGGAATGTTTCTCTGGGTTGGCCTTTACTATTTTCTGTATCTCGGCTTGTAACATCATCGGGGTGAAAGACTTAAGCTCATCATTCGTTATTAACTCTATAAGAGGGATACTGTATATATATTTCAAGTTTTAACATCCCATCGAGACTATTCCACTCTCTGTTATATACTAATATTGCAGTATGATTTGAGGTTTTCTTAATAAGAACTTAATAAAAGAAATATTGGTTTTTTTGTGAAATTTGGAATAATGCATGCGTCAATTACATCTTTTATGACTCGTCAATGACTTTGACTTTTGATTTACTAACCGTCTCCGTTTTTGTCCCATCCTGTTTCTTTGTACCTATATATGTGTCAGGAAACAAAAAGAAATGAATGTATAAAGCATTTATAAACGATCGTGAATTCTAGTAACGTTTTACCCTGAACTTAGTCGTAACTAATTTAAATGATTAGAACAATTAAATGTTCTTTTAAATGATTTTTTTCTACAAAGGCTTCGATATATCTATACTTGCAATTTTAATATATCTTCATCCTCCAAGAAAACATCAAAGCTTCCTTGAATGGTATGTCTCATCTAAAAAATAAATCGGGGGAAAAATATATATAGAGTATACATTTTCTTCGAAATGTGATAAATTTTAATGATGTTCTGAAATCTATAGCAGTCGATCGAATTTCTCCCGATGGGTATGCCGATATATTTTAAATGCTAAATGGTGTTCCGATTGGCTCCAATCATCTTGGCTTATATCCGGTTTCATCCAATACCTCATACGTTAGAAACAATCAGCATGACAGACTTTGTTTTATAATGTAAGGTATAAGCGATCGTTAGCATCAGATAGACTCTGTGTATGTAAGGTAAGCGATCGATGGCATCAGTACCTCACGCACGGTCAGCTTCTTGTTTCCGTCATGATCCCTGAGCACAAAGCGCTGGTTCTGTGGTTGATTGAGCACAGTCTCGCTCTCTTTTAGACCCTCATCTTTCGCCATTTGTACGAAGTAGTCACATTCATCTGGGGATAGAAAGCTTTCTGCTTCTGTAATTTCAAGTTACAATTTTAAAATCTATATTTATTACATAATGAATCCAAAGCATATTGTGACATTATATACAAATGTGTCGGTTTGCGTTAATTTGAAGTAATCTTTTCTCAGAGTATTATTTAAGGTTGCAATTAACGAACCAATCACAAGGGGCTTTGTGTTGAGCGTTGTCAGGGTAACGCTTCCTTGGGTGTCGTTGGTATCAATTCTTTGAACATGTCCCACCTCGATGAAGATACATACAGTTACAATTGTGTCAATGCGTGTTTATGAATACATACCAGATTTAAAGGTAAAACTAAAAAACGATCTTTTAACGATATTGGTCTGGGATCACAGTGTAATTAAATATGAATGCCGTCCCTTCGATAAATAACAAATCAGTCGAATATATTTCAAATCTTAATAAATATTTTAAAATTGATCAAGTGTTTAAGGTCTTGATTCGGCGCTGTCAGTGTCCTAGGAATGAATAGAGGAAATTGCTAGCATGTGGATTCTGATAAGGGTATAGATCTATTTACATGTACAACTCCCCCTAGTATTATACACATGGATACCACGAATAGTTGCGATATATATAGCAGTATTTCATTGCTTAGTTAGTCAATCAGATCATAACATCCCACGGTTCTAGAATTTTTTCATAAAATACGCTGATTTATAAATTATAAAAGAGCTCTGAATCATTATCCAGTAAACCGTCTCTGAGATATACTTCTCTATAGAATCTTGTTTGCTACATTTAAAACTACGAGTAGTTTAAATATATACAAAAACATAAGAGGATAAGCCTAGTATATAGTAGTCCATTGACCATGACACTTTCTATATGCATACATAACGGTATACCATGGGAATGGACAGGTACTTATCTGTCGTTGCACAGTGTTTTATCAAATTACCACTCAGCCCAATATAGTTATTCACGTCACTCTTCGATATTCCCATTTCTCAGTTAAACGTACCTTAAAGTACGTACGTTGAAAGTGCACCTACCTCGTTGCCTTGAATTCGGGTGAGGCGTACGTGATTCCCATCACCGCAGCGTACGCCGGAATTGTCTGTGACACACAGGTCTAGCGAGTACGCAGAGAAAATCAACACCGCGGCGATGTGTAAGGTAAACAAGCACCTGTCCCGTGTCCTCATACTGTCGATAGCACGAGATAGAAATCCCGCACAGCTACTGAACACTACAGAGCTCTCTAAAATCAATTCTTCACTATAAGCCGATTCGATTTAAAAAGTCGGTAAAAATATTCGCGTAAAGCATTTGACTATATAGTACACAATAAATTTTATAAATTCCTGTACTAAACGTAGTTGCATGTAATAACGAAGCCATTGTAACATACAATTCTGGCGTGAGTGGTTGCAAGAATATACACTTCCTATCGGAATATGCTTTCACATGCAAGTGCGGTCGATCTCCGGGTCCGGGGAAGGGGTGGGTCAATCATTAGAGCCATTTTATAATTCATTGGTCTTTTTCTCAGCGGGCATTTAAAACATGTAGAGATTTATATTATGTGGTAGAACCTGGAAAAATTAAGACACAATTATTTTACCTTCTCCTTGTCTTTCCGACTACCACCATCCTATCTTAATCCCGAAAATACATCAAAGTAAGCGTCTATAATAAACATATTTTTTACGGGGGTATTTGTAACTCTTCATTTTGCTATAATTAATTACGGACAGAAAATCGGGGTCAATGATGAGGACTTAATGGTCTAAAATTAAAATAGTAACGAAGCTTAATGTTGCTATTATCATATAATGGGAAATATCTATAAAAAGAAGTGTCGGATATAGGTAAACATTTGACATTTATAAAGGATTTCCAATGAACACCAATTAAACAAAAACCAACTAAAATCTAGACTTAATATATATATATATAAAGACTCATTACTCAAAACTATTCATTTTGTGCTGTACTATATTATGAACAATTAAGCATTACTAAATATATTAGTAATCTAGTGACATGTAAGAAGGACTATCAGAAAATAGTGCATTTATTGTAATTTTTCGGGAATACTTAGCGGACCGCGGACTTGCTGGTTAATTAATAAAAGGCCACACACGTACTTCAAACTGTTTTTCTATTTAGTGCTTGTAGTTTTTCTATTCTTTTTGCCAAAGACCGGTTCCTGCTTTGTCCGAGATATGACCCTATTATTCCCACCGTACAGTGTATGTACGTTCATTCGCCCTAAGACGCCATCGCCATTCACATTCGCCCGTTCGCCTTAGGTTAATCCCTAAAAATGTCGTGTGTCCGAGTGATCATGTCTTATTGATTATGTTTGCCCGAAAGGGGGGGGGGGGGGGGGGGGGGGGGGGAGTCCGAGGCCTTTGGTAATTTTACTTTGTAAACTTTGACTCTAAATAAATAAAAGAATGTTTCGTGTTATTTTTAACCAGTCGATAGATTTATTTTCTCCATGTATTTTTATGTTAAAGGTATATGTGGCGTATTTTTAGTGAATAACAATTATAAAATCTGATAATTTGCTTCATTTCTTTACTAAAAGATAGGACTTTCACACAAATTACGCTTTACAAGTCAATCGCATAACAAAGATACAAGAAATCAAAAAAGTATTTTTTAATTTTTACCGGCACGGTAAAAAATACAAAAGATTTGAATAACCCCGCCTTAAATGGGTCACGTGACATCCATCTCGGTCTATCAACAACGAAAGATAGGTATACCGTTAAGTTTGACATATTTGGCAATGAAAAAAAAAGAGACAGACTGACAAGGATATGAACAAAGGGAAGATTGTCATTGGAGACCATGAAGATTGATGTAATAGGAATTAAAGCCGAATTAAAAATTAAGTTTCCATCATAAAGTTGTAGAGGTTTTGCTAGTCAGGTTCGTGCTCCATGTGTTCCATGTCTTTACTTTATAAGTTATAAACCACAAGTGGATTTTCATTTAGAGGAATTTTTGTTACTGTGTCGATGATCCTAAAATCGTGTTTCATCTTTATTACACATAATTAACAATTTATATCGTTCTACATTAATGAATATCGGAATAATAATGCTTCGAGTGTCATCTGATATAAGAATTATCTAATTTAAGGCATGGAAAACGTGATTCTAATTTGTAAACAAACTCTTCTTCCATCGTGTTTTCAATGCTAGGTTTTCCCGCACTCATGCGCAGTTGCGTTATAAATGGCGGATCACATTAATATTCATCAGACGTGTAGCAAAGTTTAGAGACAAATAACTAAAGACAGAACATGTTTTATGGGCCTAGAGTTTGTGAAACGTCTAACTATAAGAAGCATGATGTATATTTTTACTCAAACTCATGTCAAAAATTTTACTCCAAATACGCCACATATACCTTTAAATATTTATTATGACTTTAATTAATTAAAAATACAATATATGAAGCTAGGTTTTTGGAAAATTTTCTCTCATTTGATGGTCATTTTTACATCAATTTCAAAATAAGTCTCCCATGTTTTTGATGCCATTGACTTAGACTTCTATTACTTGCTTAAGTTTTGATAATACGAGTTACCGGTGCGTCGATTTACCCAAATTGACCCAAATGGAATCAAATGACGACCCAAATGAACCCAAATGGCGATTCAAATGGAAAATTATCACATTAAAATCAATCTTATAACTAATTTATAATGAATTAAATTATGAAATTATTTTGTAAATTATTACCGTATATATGGGGGCCGTCTGTACGTTATCACAAATAATGCGAGACGGTGGAAAATGAAGAGTACACAATCATGCACGTAGCATCGTTTTTGAAAGTGGGGGAGGGGGCATTAAATTTCTATTTAATGCTATTTTGTTTAATAATTTTTACATCCTCTCAAAAAGTGTGTGGGGGGGGGGGGGGGGGGGGGGATAACTTTGACGTCGGAGAATTTGAACTCGGAATTTTCGGAAATCTGTTAAGAGAGAACGAGATTTTTGACTCCTGGAGATACATGTTTATTAATTATTCCCGAATTTTGTGAAATGGATGCTACATGTATAAATTACTGATTGCAAACATTTATTATGGAGGTTCAAAATTATAGTTAGTTTTGACAAAACTTAGTAAAACTTTGCTAGTTAAAATGTTTCTAAAAGTAATCTGTAAGTTTCATGTTTGTGGCTTAGAAGTTATTTACAGTACTTTGGAAGTAATTGTATAGCAGTAAGCCCCACCTACTAGAAGTTATTGTATGTTGGAATTATGCCAAAGTTTTTCTGCTCGATTTAAAGAATTGGTAGTATCAAAGAAAAAAGTACCACACTATGACACAAAATAACTTCCTAGCATACATAAGATTTTTTTAACATAAGAAACCAAGATTCCATTTTCATTTAATTTATGAGGAAGGTACTAAAATACCACGGCATCTAACTTCGTTAAACGCATGGTATAAAAACGCGTCAGGTTTTGTGTGTATATAAATATCGAAGTCTTGGAACGAAGAAATATATTCATGCAGAATAAAGTGCACATACTGTAATAAATTATGTTTTCTCCATCAAAATCGAGACTTATCTGTATCTTTGTTAAATTCAATTCAGTATTCATGAAATATTTATTTATTTAGATTAATATTAGTTATTTGTCATAATATCGGTATAATTCAATGCTCTCCCCCCAGTTACCCCCCCCCCCCCCCCTTGAAACACTGATTACGCCGCGTCAGCGTTACTTCATCATTTTCAGATTGTAGGAAACAGAACTTTGAAGACACCGACATACATGTAATGTCAATGCACTGGCGTAATCAATGACCCTTAACAATGATACCTGTGTTTTGGAGAATTTTGCTTTTAAACTTTATTGTCTATAATTTTATTTTCATTAATGTTTACAAGATAAAATATTTTTGTTTTTGTTTTTTTATTTTATCAAAATCAAATCATACGCAGTTTTATCATTTCATGACGTTACTTTACAAAAGTTGACTGTTTGTCTTACATTTTCCATTCAAAACAATGCCATATTGTTAACTGTGGGTTTTTTTTTTAATATGACAAATTTATCTTTAAAAAAAGTTTAGTCTACACTGTCTATGGTAAAAATATGGCCATTTTTCTTTTAAGTTAAGGCTATTTTTTATGGTTCGACTTCGTGGCTCTAGCTCTTATTAAATAATTAAAATATTATAACAAAAGCTAAAATTATGGCTTTTTTTTAGGCCTGGCCTCATCGTGACAAGAGCTGGACAAGGCATGTTCATCATGATTCATCTTTAACTTGTCTAACGTTAAATAACGGCTGACAACCCATGTATGATTTTTAAAAAAATAATTTTATAGTGTAATTCATTTAAAATTTGTAATAAGATTAATATTAATGATTTCATTGTAATAATTTCCAATTGAATCGCCATTTGGGTCCATTTGGGTCGCCATTGGGTCCATATGGGTTCATTTGGGTAAATCGACCCACGAGTTACTAAAATTTTACACTTCCTGTTTCTTTGATCGCATCCTGTTTCGTTTTTGATCAACCGACGCGAAAGGTTCATTCAATAATATCTGTAAGTTTTGAGTAGACTTATCCATTAAGGGAATGTTCACAATACATTATATAGTCATTTTTATCGAAACAATCTTAATATGTTTTGTAAGAGGGTTTTTAAAGAAGAATTTGCGAACACAAGCAGAGTAAATTCGAAATGGAGTACACGTCCTAATGTTTCAATCAGAACACAGATGTTTGTGACTTATGGGAGTTTTTTATTTAGAATCTTTATATATGGAAGGTTGTGTATAAATATGACCGTTAAAAATACTCCAAAATGGGATATAAATTTACGGTGCAAAAATGGGAACAAAAATATTTAATATTTTTTGTCATAAATATATCCACATAAATATACATTAAATACAACAACTTTTGGTAAGCAAGTTTTTCTGTAACTCTACAGTTTATGAGATTGATCCTCAAGAAGTTTTGGTTATACTAAGGGAATAATATCTTAATATGTAGGGTTACAGAAAAACTTGTTTACGAAAAGTTCTTTAATTTTATGTACTTTAATGCAGATTTAAATTTTAAAAAATTCTGGTTTTTGCACTGTATTTTTATATCCTATTTCGGCAATTGGTCCCAACCTGTACAATACATGTATGTCAACATGTAGATCACAGGCACTTGATTCTGCATTGAGGTGAACATAATAGTATAACAATTCATGGACAGTGTGTATTATTCTTATACAATGGCCTATGTAGTATGTGGTATAGATTTTCCTCGTGTACATCTTGTATTCTAACCTTTATCTTACAGCATGTCTCTTGTAGTCTGTGTGAACAAAATAACACAATTGTATTTCCTGTCATTTATAGTTGGCTTCTTTAAAACTGTACAATGTTTGACTGGGATTGGAGAGAGATGCTGATGAGTATGATCAAGTGGGCAGCAACAGATCCTTGGAACTTTGTTTATTATGTGCTTCTCTGTTTGTCACCCCTGTTCTTGATCAGTGCTGTTCTAGCATGGAATTTAGCAAAACAAATTGAAGCCAAGGAAAAGGAACAGAAGAAAAAGGCCAAACGTGAAGCGAACATTAACAAAATCAAGAAACAACAGAAATCTAAAAAGACAGATTAATAGTGATAAAATATTACAAATGTCAGGGAAACAAAACGTTTTCTTTATGATGGAATATACTGTTGACTTTATTACATTCTTAATTTATGTGTCACCGAACTCTGTACATGTATGTGTATAAAAATGTCTTGAGTGAATTTAAATGTAATTAATGTTCCATTAGAAATTGTATTCTGTATACATTCATTTTTATTTTTATTCATTAATTTTATTAAAATAGAACTTTAAATGACAAGATATGTCTTTGAAGGTATTTTTTACAGTAGTCAATTTGAATATTAACTGAGGGTTTACAGTGTAAAATGTTTAAAGAGTTTCACCTTACATCATTCTTACATTTACTAAACATGCTAAATACATCATACAATTTTAAACAGTTCATTGATTGTTTAGGCCACAGAGTTACAAGGAGGAGGCATGTCCTCTACCATACCCCCTCCCCTTTCCCATCCCTAGTTTGATGAATTGTTAATTTGTTACATTAAACCTCTTTGATCCTCACTTTTATCTATGCATAAAGACCAATTAAGAAGTGTCTCCTGGGTACATGTACATGTATGTAATCTCACAACACTCTTTTTTCCTTTTCAGGACTTGTGAATTATCTTTGAACTAGACATCATATAGATGGGGGAACATTAGCCTGTTTCCCTGGCCTACCCATAATGCTCCGCAACAGTAGGCCAGGCACGCACCGTTCAATGGCGGCGCACAGTGAATGAAATCCAACATGGCGGAATGTATGGTAAGCAATAGGAATCCACACAAATAAGCGTTTTATCTTCTAAATTACATCTAAAGTATGTGTACTTTCTCGGGAAGATGAAATATTACACTAAAATGACTTATAATTCCGTAAAATGCTATTCGTGGAAAAGATGAGCCTACAGGGCTCCAACTAAGGGGCTTAAAAATTAATAAATTGGATGTGTCACGGCTTCATTCGTCTAAATAGTGCTTCTAGGGATGTGTACCAAACCGTTCGTTACAAAAAATAGAAAGTGACACAGCAAAATAGCTCATACAATGCTTATTTGTGTGGATTCCTATTGCTTACCATACATTTTGCCATGTTGGATTTCATTCACTGTGCGCTGCCATTGAACGGTGTGTGCCTGGCCTACTGTTGCAAGGATTATGGGTAGGCAGGGAAACAGGCTAGGGGAACATCTCAAAGGACCTGCTTTAATATTAGGATGAAAAGCATTTAAGGTCAAATTGAAAAGTTGTGTTTTAAGTCTTTTTTCAATGAAATATGAAGGAGACCAGCTACAAATATAGAAGATTTTTCCATTTTTGAAGAATGAATTATTTCAATTGACATAAAACTTGATTCAAGTTCACTGCACACCTATTTCTTACAGACAGTCCTTTGATAAAGTCTTAGCAATATTAGGCAAAAGAGCTAAATATTGTGTTCAAAAGTAGATTTCAAAGAGATCTGCTATATATACACCTTCACCTTTTACCAACAAGCACTCTTTATGTGAGGTGTGAACAAAAAGGGACACCGAGGGGACATATTTGATGACTGATACTTTGAATAATTTTTGAATATGATCTGATCCCCTAACTACACATATGCATGTATTTTTTCATCCATGCATAATAACTCATCATTTGAGGCAATGAATACCGTTTTGTAATTATCAAATGTCATGCTTTGGCTCCTTTTCCAGGCTAACCATTCAGCCCATGGGCCTCTTTTCTTATAGAGAAGGGGGCATTACAACAATTGATTTGAATTTTCATTTTTAATTTAACTATTCCTGAGTCAACTTTTAAGTAAATACAACATTATGATAAACATATTTCACATGTATAAAAAATATTGAAAGAAATTCAAAAAAAAAATAAATTGATTATTTACTATAAAACTATCACAGAACAGAAAATGATGGATATTGATCTAGAGGTAAATGCTCACTATTCAACTTATGCTAAATTTGAATTGCTAGACATCATATTTCTAATGGTAAGCCAATGTCAATATTCATAATAAATAATATCTTAGTTAAACATTTGAATGTACTTGAATATTTAAAAATCTCAAAATATATATAAATATATGGTCACATTAAATTCTAATTAGTAATAAAAATGTTCAAGCATACCGGTATAAGCTTATAAATTGTGGAGTGATATCAGCCCTTAATGCAGTTTTTGTACCAGTATGCTTTTCTACATTAACAGTACATATACTAGGACGTAACCACAGCAGAACTGCAACTTTTGACACATCTCACCATTTCGACTGAGCATTCTAACAAGATGGACTCCAAATCCTCTACTTGTTGATCTCCCATCTCAGAAGAACAAATTTCCAGAAGTTTTATTTTTTTCAAGTATGGTTCCATGTTTACAAATGAATCGTACTTCATCAAACAGCAGGCCACATTAAGTGTCTCCAACTTCTTCAAACCAGAGAGGAGAACCTTCAGTATATCTGAAGTTAATGGTTTGCAACCTTGTAAATTCAAATGTTTCAGAGAGACCATGTGACGTGTCATGTGATGAGATGCCAGTTCAAAGTTCTGATTTTTGTTTTCAATTGCAGCATCCCCAATCTCCATCCTTTCTAAGCTTGCCATTTGTTGTGCTGCCTTTGACAAACCTTCCGCGGTTATTCTGTAACAACCATTCATTATTAGTACTTTTAGCCGGTCTGTGCCACACACATAGGACAACTCTTTATCATCAAATCTCACAGTTCTGGACACATCTAAATAAGACAACTCTGGCAAATCTCTTGTAAAATGCTTCATCAAACCTGGCTCAATGGCACAATTTTCTAGTGTTAATTTGACTAGCCCTGAAGGCAGTAGATTGGGATTCAAGTTCATTGTGTTGCAATTTTTTAGGTGAATTTCTTTCAAATTTGGACACCTGTCTTTTAAATCCTTCAACATGGCATCTGACAGAGAATAAGCATCAAACTTTGGTTTTCCTAAAAAAAAAAAAACAAAAACAAGATGATAAACATTTTAATACAATTAAATAAGTCAACTTTAGTATATATCCTACTTTTATATTTGTAAGTCAATATTCACCTCATCTTCCCAAGTCAAGGTTTTCTGATCTGCTCTGCTCTATATAAACCCCTGACTGAACTGGCAGTACATATGCGGGTTTACTATTTCTTCATCTAGCCAGATTTGTACTTTTGGAACTTTGGCGACCTCTTGTTTTGACCAATCAGAAAAAGTGTATTAAAAAGAAATACTCAACAACATGGCTGCGCCCATGTACAAACTTTATAAAATTCTAATTTATAGAAAGGACTAAAACCAGTAGTGGTAAGTCAATAACTTACAAGTATGTCCAAATTTTATAATGACAATGAAGCAATGTTAATCATTGCACCATTAATCATGTTGATATCAATCATGAAACATCGTCTCTTTTTAGATCATGCAAACTCTAATAACACCAAGCAGAGAGTCGGGTTTCTAGCCCTGTCAAACTATACAAGTTCGGTCAGAGTTTATGTAGAGTGGAGCGGATCAGAAACCCTTGACTTGAGAAGATGTATTCACCTGTGTCCAAGAAACCTTTGATCTTAATGGAGAGCAAACATTCAGACAGATGACTTCGAATCAATTTCCACATCTTCTTTAAATCAAGGCGATAGTTCAAGAGATCAACATGTCTCCATAGAGTGTTATCACGGACTATTCTTCTCCACTGTCTGCAGACCCTGTAATTCAATCAGAATGAACACTAGTTAATTACTGAAATATTTATAAATACATTCTAGTTATAAGATCATTTGTCATTTCAGCATTTCTTTAGGATAAATCAAAGATTAGGTGGGGTTTAATCTACATCTTAATGAAGATGATAATCCCCTGTATCTGTTTATGCAATTGAAACCTTATCCACACACTTTTGGTAGAGAAATGCACATTTTAGGAACCAGTATTCATATGTCTTTTCTAACAACATTTGGTTGATTATGCTTCAAAGGGAGGTGACTGGGGGTTTCAATCAGTGTCAACAACTGGATATGGAATATTTTGAGATCAGAAATGCATGGTTTGCTTCAACATGTTCCAGACAATTCTGCTCAATACTAGTTTTATCATGTTGATAGAATAATTCCAATTCAACTGAATCACTGGGAATATCAGTCTGTAACTTAGAGCTTGATCAGAATGGCAAATCAACAGTATCACATGCTTCATTCACGTACCTAATAGCGTTCAATAATGGCAAAAGTGTTCAATTGGGAAAAAAAATTAAATTAAAGGTGTCACAAGTTTAGAATATACAATATTCCCTCATTATATCTGAATACCGCATTAACGGCCTATGAGATTAGGGCAATGCCCATAGAGTTTTAAAAAATCTGAGCAAAAACATGGGGGGGGGGGATGTTAATATCAGACTATAGACGAATCTCGCTGAGATTAGAGGGGGTATAACGCCATGAACATATTTACATTACCATGATTACATGCTATTATACTTTATAACCCGGTTTTGGCTCAGATTGTGTCAATACCCTGTGACTATGCCTGTCCACTTCTTTGAAGAGAATGTACAACTCCAAAAAAAAAAAATTAATCATTATATATCGACGATTCCACAAGGACTGATATTTACCTGCCAGCAATACAAAGCTCTTTCACGGCAAGATACTCAAATATTTTCAACAAAAGATTTTCTGGTAAATCCTCCATTTTATTCATTATTTCATGAAACTTTTCAAAACCGAAAGTAGGTTACCTTAGGAAGGAAAGGTGCGTTTGTAATTAGATATTTCGCTCGAGGAAAATTCCGTTTACATATTCTTCACGAATCTTTAAAAAAAATATTTGAAGCCTATAAACGATTTATTCATTAATCAGATCGGTGAGCAACAATAAGTATGCATGAAACTATATCATATTTATCAAACAAAATGTAAAAATATGTCAATATATTATAGGCATTTTTATAACTTTTATAAACTTCGAATTTTAAAACATCGTTTAATTATTAACAAGTTCCTTTCATTCTCTCCTTTTTAAACAAAAGTTTTAAATGAACATAACTGGGGCTAAGATAAACTTTTCAAGTGCACGTCTTTGGTCATCTCTTCTTACAAAAGGATTTGTGAGAAGAGGACGGTGCGGATTAGAACAGTTACTGAACCTTTCACTTGGAAAGATGCATGTACATACATGTTTACGCGAATTATTGTGCATGCTCTGTATAGTTATTGGAAGTTTGGGTCGCAATCTCGTTGTTAATTTTAATTCCTTTAAAATCCACAGAATGTGTTCCAGTTTTTCAGAAAGTATACAACTTTGCGCAATACAGCCCATCATAATATATAACAATAATAATGACATTGATTATACTAACATGCAAGCACAATATTTAGACTCCTTTGAGGCTAAAATGGGGGGGGGGGGGGCTGATCAAGTTTTCCACAGCTCCACAGTTCATTGTGTATCAAAGACAATAAACAAACACTAAATGTGTCATATTGTAAATGCATGAAGTCGTAAAGCAATAACTATTTGTAGAAGTAAAACTTATGTAGAATACTAGGACGACCTACTGTAGAGATCAAATCATACATAATTATATCAGATCAACATGATATTGCATTGTTACGTAACAAAAGACAATTTACCGATTGGTGGGAATAGCAGATTAAAATGAAATTTCGTCCTTTATTATACACGTATTTTAGTTTCATACATATTTAATTACACAATTGTACAGAGTTAAAACATTGATGTCTCATCCAGTATTCTCCCAAACCCATGGCATCTAAAATAATTCATTTTTGACATCTCTTGCCCAATTTAAGAAATTAACTTAACATTATTTTTGTGTTACTTCGTAAGTATTCATATAAAGATGTTAAAATACAATTTTCTTTTTTGATCAATATACACCAATATTTCATAAGTTTCATATTTCTTTTTATAATAAGAGAACATCGACCAAATTCTTTGTAAACTATATAATTACATATATTTTGTCTAACCCCAAACCAAATTCAGAAATATGCTAAACAGCTTTACAGTCGATAAACTAGGTTTATTGGCTGTAAACTATATTTCACAGACCTTGAACTATAGTACTGTAACTGTTAACGACAAACCATAGTTAACGAGATAATTTTTGTTCCAGAAAGTTTACACTATAATTAACACAATGAAAACAATCAACATAGTATATATGATAATACTGTTTCATTTTGTAAACTACGGCTAACAACTCTAAACTATAATTAGCGAATGTAAATTATAGTATATAGACATTTAAGGCACCGAATGTGATAAACATAGTTTTACATTGAGAAACAGTTTACAATCTCTCTCTCTCTCTCTCTCTCTCTCTCTCTCTCTCTCTCTCTCTCTGACAATATTTCTACCAGCTCAATTAACTTATTTGTCCGTACAAATCCTAATTCGTCCGAACAAATAACTTATCCCTCCGAACAAATAAATAATTCATCCGAACAAATCCTTATTCGTTCAAACAAATAAGTTATTTGTTTGGACGAATTAGGATTTGTTTGGACGAATTGGGATTTGTTCGAATGAATTATCAATTAATTTTGTTCGAATGGAATCGTTTGAAATAACTTATTGCTAATTCGTCCGAAAAAATCCAACTTCGTCTGAACATATAACTTATCTGTCCGAACAAATAGGTAATTCGTCCGAACAAATCCAAATTCGTCCGAACAAATCCAACTTCGTCTGAACAAATCCTAATTTGTCCGAACAAATACGTAACTCGTCCGAAAAAAAAAATAGATATATATTTTTTCATCTGGCTCTTCCACGCCGCCGTAATTTTCTACAATGTAATATGATAAACATGTTTTAGAGAGCTGAAACCTTGATTTCGTTGTTAATTTTAGGGGGTAAAGAAATCATATAATTTACGAAGTCACTTTAATATAGTCATCGCAAGAGTTTATATGGTTTTACTGATGATTTTTTTTTGTTTATAAATGCACAAATCATAATGTTTCTAATAGTAAGATCATGAGTATGCAAACAAGCTCATTAGGCTTCACAGGATTTGAACACGTGACCAACCAAAATTAATATCCCAATCTTATTTCTCAGATGAACACACTGAAAATAAAGTATTTTTATTAATCTATTTTGCATTATTTGACAGTACATATTAAATATGAAAACTCAATCATTTTATTTACAAAACAATATATCGTGCAAAGTAAAATAAAAACACCAAGGATAAATGCAAAATGTCATTGAGAAAGCAATAACTAAAAGACTGTTTATAGAAAAAATATATTTCTGAGAAATTGCAATTTTTATCCGTACGATAATTCAAGGAAAGCTATATTTGAATGTTTGTAACATTAATCACAATCTATTGTCTCTCCTTAATGTCCCTTCCTGCCTATTTCTGCCGTTCTGCTGATTTATTTCCCTCCGTCATAAAAGACATTCACGTATACCACCAGTTGTTTGTAAAATTACAACATATGCTTTCTAGGGAGTAAGTGTACATTATATAAAAAAAAATCTAATGTATACTGTTAATGTATATATATGAACTGTAATTAAATATACTTGTGTGTAATGTTTATTCTGATATAAGAAAGTTCAATAAAATAAATATCTTAAAAATTATACATTTTTCATTAATATGCTATAAAAAAAAATAAGTCCAGTTTTTGATGAATACATAAAAAAAACCATGTACAGGGGATTGTCGACCAACTTTTTTTTTACATTTAACTACTAGTATACAAAATGAATTTCTTAAGCGAACTGGCTTTAAAAATTGTTTATTCTTTATCCGCGTTAGCGGGTAATGTAAATTTTTCTGCAATGATCGCTACCTTCATAACCCGTATGAATCATCAAAGTTTATATTGTATATACACTAGCTGTATTGTTTATACTGTTAATGTACATCAGACCGTTAGCTAAAAGAAACAGCCAAATCGTCTCCTATGGGAATTTTAGTCTGACATCATGTCATGATTATTTCGTGAGGTCCGTGAATTTTCTTAGGTTGATAAAGGTTTCTATACCAATCGATATACGGGGCATGTAGATTTCAGTCCTGTCAGGTTCTACAGAGCCATGACTTACAATCAATTTCCGTAAGAAATAGAGGGAATCATACTCGGCAGATGTAAATATATCACTACATTGTATATTTAAGACCGATATAGCATCACAAATTGTCATATATTTTCATTGCAGACAAAATCACTTGAGCTACCTCACTCCCCCCTGAAAAGTTGATCTTTGACAATTATTATAGAAAATATATAATTAAATATAGTATACATATAAAACATTAATTAAGTTACGTAAATGTACATGTGACGACCGTTATCTCCTATATATGGATGTAAAATCTGGGGTTTCCACAAATCACCTGAAATTGAACGTTTTGTAAACAATGTCCTTGGTATGGCACACAAGGCCAAATTCACATAAGTGAGCTAAAATTAGTTTCACAGTCGATAAACGAGGTTTATCTACTTAAAAACAATAGTTTACGAACTGTAAACTATAGTTAGCGATTCGTTAATTTAAGTTTATCTGTCTGTAATTAAACGTTTACAATAGATTTTGCTGATAACTACAGTGTCACAAATCGTAAAACTATATTTATCAGCCTGCCTATATTTTACATTCGTTACTAATAGATTTCGATCGTAAATTACAACCAACTGTCATTTATACCCATACACTATATTTAACAGACGTAAACTATAATTCACGATCGATCGTAAACTATAGTTTTGAGAGATAAACTATAATTCACATTTGTCAATCATAGTTATCACCATAAATTATAATTCACAATCGTAAACTATAGTCTACAGCTGTTAAATATAAGTTATAAATCTAAAAATCGGTTAACAATGATTTTCAATTTAAAGCCTCAAAGAACCATTGACGTATCCATGATTTACGAGCTTTTGTTAACTATGGTTCTGATTGTTAACTATATAGTTTAGAGTCGTGAAATATAGTTTCACAGAAAATTGTGCATTTACGATACAAGAGAGAGAGAGAGAGAGAGAGAGAGAGAGAGAGAGAGAGAGAGAGAGTTAAATTAAAGAGAGAGAAAGAAAGGGGGTGTCCCACTAAAATTGTGATGAATTTTGAAAGTTGAGCTTATACTCTTCATGTATGACACTAGTGTATAAATATATATATATATATATATATAATTTGGAGGAAAAACGACATTGCAGGAAAGGGGATGCTTGATTTCAAATCCACACCCCTTCATCGCAACCAGCGCAAGATCCTACGATGGTGCGGAAGCGCGATGACTGTAAATTTCTCATCTCATTTCTCATTTACGAGGGCTGTTCGATGTGTAATGTGTTTTGTAGCACAGAGCGATAACGCCTTGCGGATGATGATACTCTTGAATAGCTCTATTAATACTTTTCAAACGGTATAAACACGAGCCTTCAGCTCTGCATAGTTTTAAACTTATTATCATTTCAATAGAGTCAGTCGTTGACTTATGTTGTAAAAATGGTTGGGAAACGGTGGAGAATACTGAAGAAGTTACAGCTTATATAATTTAAAAAGTTCGCACAAAATTCGGTCATTCGGTAATGATGAGTCTGATAAGGTATCTTATGAGACAGTTCGTAGGTGGAAAAATATATTTCTGACTGGTACAGAGTCCTTCAAAGATGCAGCAAATTCGGGTCGACCAGTGACTGTAACAGGCAAAGCAAATGTCTCAAAAGTCAGGGGGAATAATTGAAAAGTGATGGCTGATACAGGATTCGTGATATTGCCAAAGCTGTTGGCATATTGCTATCGCGGGTGCAATTCATTTTGAAGCGTATTTTGAAAGTACTGTCATGTTGTACATTTTGAATTTACTGGGTGGGTGTAAGTACAAAATTTACAAGTTGTAAATTTTGTTTTTACACCCACCCAGTAAATTCAAAATTTAGAACATGACAGTACGAAAAATTTCTGCCAGATAGATACCGCATACATTGACAGATGACCAAACACGGGTACGAGTACAAACCGCTAAGCAGTTGCTAAAATTGTTTCCCAAATTCAATCACAGACAATTTGAAATATTGTTACTGGTGACGAAACATGGGTTCACTATTTCGAACCAGTAGGAAAATCTGAATCAAAATATGGCTAGCTAAACACGGTGGAAGACCTGTAGTTGCCAAAAGAACCATAAGCACAAAGAATGTTCTTTATTGCATATTCTTCTCATGTGATGGTATTGCCGTATAAATTCTGGTGCCCAGGGCATAAGTGTTACGGTCGGTATTACCGAAATGTTATACTATAAAAGCTCAAGAAATATTATCATAAACAACGCCCTGTGTCAGGATTAAGGAATGTTCGTCTACTTCCTGCTAATGCTCCATCACATACATCTGAGCTAGCTTGTGAAGCAATTTTTGAAGTCGGAGAAGGTTACCGTCTTGCCACACCCACTATACTCTCCAGATCTAGCCCCATGCGATTTTTTCCTTTTTCCAAAACTTAAAAAGTTTTTATCGGTCGTTGTTACAAGTCCCGACAAGCATCAGTCAGTGCCTTTGAGGTCTACCTAAATCTGCGTACTGTGACACTTTTCAGAAATGGAGAGATTCTGAAATTCAGAGATTGAAATTAAATATTTCAAAGCCCGGAGAATACTTTGAAGGGATGTAATGTTCAAGATATCGTACAATACACATTACATATCGAACAACCCTCCTAAAGCTCGGACAGATCGAGCATCAGCAATTTCGTTAAATGCACGCATAAGCTTTGGATTCGCGGGTGTAGTGGGGATGGGTTTAGCTAGTCATACCGTTTTATTTTTAATTTAATTTGAATCAAATATTCAAAGAAAAATTCAGAACATGAAATTCATCTCTGCACACCGCATTCTTTTTCTAAAATACTATACCCGGTATTGCAATGGTGTAGTCACACCCATGTAAAGTGCTTGGGTCAGACTTTAGTTGTGTCTTGAACTGTGACGAAAGGCGATCGAAAGAGAAAATATTCCACATACGAACAAAACTTTCTATTTTTAACAAAACTTACTATTTTAAACCATATGAAAAGAATATCAGACCGGGTGTGAAAATCATCCAACCCAGGGGAGGAGCACTCTCAGAGTTCCACGATCTTTGCCTATAAAGTCTAATGAAAAAATCTTTTGGAGAGAAAGGGTGTTAGAAAGGGCATGGTTATGGCAAAACTTTAATTATCTCCTTTTTAGCTCACCTGAGCTGAAAGCTCAAGTGAGCTATTCTGATCACATTTTGTCTGTCGTCCGTCCGTCTGTCCGTCTGCATGTCTGTCTGTCCGTCTGTAAACTTTTCACATTTTCAGCATCTTCTCAAGAACCACTGGGCCAATTTCAACCAAACTTGGCACAAAGCATCCTTAGCCTAATGGAATTTAAAGTTGTGAAAATTAATGATCAAGCCCTCTTACAAGGGGAGATAATTAGGAATTAATGAAAATTTTTGAGAAATTTTCAAAAATCTTCTTCTCAAGAACCATTTGGCCAGGAAAGCTGAAACTTGTGTGGAAGCATTCTAAGGTAGTGTAGATTCATAGTTGTGAAAATCATGACCCCCGGGGGTAGGATGGGACCACAATGGGGGGTCGACTTTTTACATAGGAATATATAGAGTAAATCTTTAAAAATCTTCTTCTCAAAAACCGTTAGGCCAGGAAAGCTGAAACTTATGTGGAAGCATCCTCAGGTAGTGTAGATTCAAAGTTGTGAAAATCATGACCCTCAGGGGTAGGGTGGGGTCATAAAGGGGGTCGACTTTTTAACATAGGAATATATAGAGTAAATCTTTAAAAATCTTCTTCTCAAGAACCATTTGGCCAGGAACGCTGAAACTTGTGTGGAAGCATCCTAAGGTAGTGTAGATTCAGAGTTGTGAAAACAAGACTCCCAGGATAGGGTGGGGCCACAATGTGGGTCGAATTTTTACATAGGAATATAGAGTAAATCTTTAAAAATCTTCTTCTAAGAAACTATTTGGCCAGGATAGCTGAAACTTGTGGGGACGCATCTCGAGGTAGTGAAGATTTAACGTTGTAAAAATCATGACCCCCGGGGGTAGGGTGGGGCCACAGTGGGGGGGGGTCGAATTTTTACATAGGAATATATAGAGTAAATCTTTAAAAATCTTCTTCTCAGAAACTAATTAGCCAGGAAAGCTGAAACTTGTGTGGAAGCATTCTCAGGTAGTGTAGATTCAAAGCTGTAAAAATCATTATTCCTGGGGGTAGAGTGGGGCCACAATGGGGGTGGAATTTTTACATCTGAATATTAAGAGTAAATTTTTAAAAATCTTCTTCTCAGAAACTTATCAGCCAGGTCATTATTTAATATTGTTTAACTTTTGGCTTCTGGATGATTCCTGGAAGTTTGGGTCTCACAAGGGGTTCAGAGTTTGATGTAGGTTTATATCCCATTTATAAACAATTGTTTAGGATCTTTTTGAGAGCTGCAATGCTCAACATGTGATATTACTATAAAATCATCCTGTTAGAAAAGGGACTAACGATAATACACATAAGAATATCCAGTGGAAAAAATGGATTTTTATATATACAGGATCTACATGTATTATACTACATTGTCCAGATAGTTTGTATTATGACTCCATTAAGCTGATTTTTTTTATACCTATTGTTCCTCAGGTGAGCGATGTGACCCATGGGCCTCTTGTTCAAATTCTGTTCATCTAATTCGATCAACCTGTGCGTGCACAGGTTAAATCTAATGTACATAGTATAAATTATGATATTGCTAAAATATTAATATTATACTTTGATTTAAATTTAGATGGAAATTATGTACAAAATAATTACATGACATTTGTTTTCTTATCATATATTTGCAGGGCTTATATGTATGTACATACAAAAACATGTACATTACTTTGTCCGTAATGAATTTATTTATAAATACGCTGTACGAACCCTCAACGGACGTTATTTGTAATACCCAGGTAAAACCTGTTACATAAACAAAGTCTTTCTCCACCCCTCCTCCTGGTACTACGTGCCTGTTACGTAGATATGATGATCAATTAAAAAATTGAAATTAGTCTTTCTTTCATTGGGCGATCAAATCTAAACTCGAATACACATGTACCTAATTTTTAAAAATTTAGTCATAATGGTATCCATCAAAGAAATATTCTAGCATCTTTTCGTCATCGAACGCCATTTTGTGCAATGGCTGCTGAGAATGTAATCTTTTTTAAAGAAAGTCGATAGAGCGATGGCGCGATGACACGATCGATGACGATAGCGCGATAGAAAACTAACGATGACACGATAGCATCGCGTCGTCGATATCGCACCATCGTGTTATCGCTTTCGTACCATCGCGTCATCGCACTATCGCTTCATCGTGCCATATTGAACCATTATTATACATGTACCTCAATATGATTATTCTATATAACGCGACATCTGATTGGTTCTAGACAATCACGTGCCAGGGCAATAAAACTTCATATTTCCCAGTCATCGTCATATTTTTCATCATATCCCACCCCCTCGAATTTTCATTCCATACTTATGAAAAATACCAAGGATGAGCCTACGATGTAATTAAATAATTCTATTTTTAAAAAATGTTTTAAATCCTTTTAAATTTATGTCAGAAAACTGACATAGAAAGAAACCCGTAAACATTAACTACGTTATTGCTTTACTAGAATTGAAAAACGATTAAAAATTGATGTATTCTAAATTATCACCTGTCGTTCGGTATAATAAACAATTTATTGCATGATTGTGAGGGAAATATGAAGATTTATTCCCCTAGAAAAATCATATTTCCATCGGGCGGTGCCCTCGGGAAATATGATTTTCCATGGGGGAATAAATCTTCATGTTTCCCTCACAATCATGCAATTAATGTATATTGTCATCGCATTGTCGCGCCATCGCATCATCGTTATCGCGCTATCGCACCATCGCTTCATCGTCATCGCATCAACGTTTTATAGTCATTGCATTATCGCGTCATCGCACTATCGACACAAACGTCGATGGTGCGATGATGCGATGGTGAACTACATGGCCCTATCCGGATTCCATACCAAACTTAAAAGAGAATATAGTGCTCTAGATACGGACATTAATTAGAGGGTTGTACAGCAGAATATATAGGAAGCAGGGGTGGATCCAGGATTTGAAGTTAGAGGTGGCGCCAGTTTGAGGCAGGTCTTGAGGCAGGTCTTGAGGCCCCCAGTGGGTCCAAGGCAAAGCCCTGGTGGGGGCCACGGGGGCGAAGACCCCGGAAGCTCCTGGATTCTAGAGATTTAGTAGGGTAAAAATGAAGTCTTCAAATTTAGACTTTTGTTATATTTCTTCTCGTGATTATACTTAAAATGTAATAAAATTATTTACAATTTTAAAAGGTTTTTAGATTTAAGACCTGCAGTAATCCCATCAAAACACTCTGCCTTGCAGAAATATAAGAAACATTTCCTTTTAGTTTTTTTCTTACGAATGGCTGTAAATTAATCAGTTTAATAAAAAATCAAGTTCAACGGGATGATGTAAATAAAGTTTTAAAAAAGATAACCATGCCAGCTTGTATTATAATAAACATGGAAGAGTAATTAAAAACACTAGCTACTTCAAGGTGGGTGACTGGTCACATTTGAACCCAAGGAGAGCGTAACTAAAATGGGCTTTTTACTGATGTACGTTACACCATTGAACCCACGTTTTCTTCTTACTACACCGTTGAAATCAGTCTAATGTAGAGAAATCCCATGAGTTTCCAAAAAGTTGATAATTAAGACTCACAAGTTGTACATTTTCTTCGCCAGAAAGTGTATGATTTCAATTTATTTTGACAATTTAAGGGGGAGGGCGCCGGATACGCCCTCCCCCCCCCCCTCCCTTGAATTCGCCACTGGGAAGCCATCTGAACTTGCACTTTCATTGGGCTACGATGAGTTCGACTCACCAAATTTATTGGAAATGGACCTCGTGATATTTTAATATTTCATATGATCTATAGGGGTGGGAGTAGGGGGGGGGGTCCAGACCCCCACTCTTATTAAATTAAATTAATTAGTAAAATTGCTAAAAATAGGTCTCGCCTCAGACCCCCCCCCCCCCCCACCAGAAAACAAAATTATCCGTCGGATCCCCATCCCACTCTGGGAAAAAATTCTGGATCCTGACTAAACCTGCATGCAATAATTAATCTCGGATACTTTGTAATATATGATTGAAATGAAGAGGCATGTAATCGTTAGAAATAGATTGTGTTAAAAATGCGCGTGTGGCCGGTTTTTTAAATTTTCTGTTAATTCATATGTAATAAATCAGAATGTACAAATGTTATACAGCCACTTCTAATTATACATGTAGATCGTGTACTTATAGGTCGAATATCGGTGTAGGTTCAAATGGGTCAATTTCTTAAGAGGTTTTCTTTCTTTCTTCTTTTTTTTTTTTTTTAATATTTAGTCCGTTATAATTAAATTATGACGTTCCCTAGCTGTACAATTAAAATAATATATATAGCATTAATAAGTAGACATACAAAATAATTGTAAGAAAGATAACTCTGAACATGCCTAATAAAACAACCATAAATAGGGCACAAACGTATCTCATGCATGCTGTAAGTTGTCCAATTTTTTCGCGTGAATTCAAACAAATCATGAATATGTATTACCATTATAAATGACACGCATCGGGTTCCATACGTTGCCTAATCAAAATAAAAACACGTGCAAGCGACATTCTGATCAGCTAGTGATCACACGAAGGAATTCTTTTCATTGGTCATTTTTACCATACCCCTCTAATTTGATTGGATAAGAAAATCCCCGCCCTAACACAAAGCAAACTGTGTGCTGGTGATATTTTTGTTGATGTTTTTCACATATTGCAATGTTTGGTTTTGATGTGAGATATTTTATTTGGAAGAAATTTGTAGAATAACATTAAAAGAGGTAAGTTTTTTATTTTCTTTAAAGTAATGGGCTGTTTATTCGGCGTTCTGCGAGACAGCGTTCGGCAATCTAAGGTGTCTCGTTTCCCGTAATTTCTATAATAGTAAAATAAAAACATTCTCAAACAGTTTCAGGGCGTGTGTAGACGTTGTTATGAAGGTCATATTGACATTTTCCGAACTTCAAAAAAGTCATTTTTCCAATATTTTGATTTTGCTTTGTTGTGAAAGCCTGTGTCGTTAGCTTTAGGCAATACACACATTTTCGTTGAAGTGTGAAATTGTTATGTCAAGTATACTGCCTCAGGGGAAATGATTCAACCCCCGGCTGTCAATAGGTCATGAACCTTTTTATGCTAGCCAAATTCACAACGGAGAGACCATAGATTTAGATAGAAGACCTCCCTGAAATGAGAAACTGTATAATATTAACTGTTTAACGCCCATATTTTCATGATTACATAAGTTCGAACTCCCTATAATTAGTTATTGAATATATGGACGTTTTAAAATAATTAACATGTCTGTATTTATGATAAAAAAAAGAAAGAAAAGAAACCGAAACCGAGCAGTGCTCAATAATTTCACGTTGTTCATCCTTTACTGATAAAGGCATGCTATCAACTAAACTTTCGTACTAGGCCTACGGTATCTCAGTGTGTCATCCGAATTGGGTCAACTATATTTAGGTTCAACGTGTAGAATAAGATGTATTTGTAACTGCTACGGTATTGATGATTTTTTTTTAAGTATCTCGGTACAATTTCAGCAGTGTGACATCAATATGGTCCTTCAAAGTGATACAATGGCAATGTGCAGCAACCCAGGGGAACAAGTTGCAGTGGAAACACTGCTGTCGATGAGGAATTCAGTGTGTATTGGCAGTGGGGATGAGAGTTCTGTCATGTCGGAGGATGAGTCTCGCTGTACCCCCTCCCCAACTAGCTCCTTCCAGTCCAGTGATGAGGACTCAATGTCAAACTCGGCAGAACCCTCAATCTTTAACAGGAACTCTAAACTTGCAAGGGTAAGTTTACTAAGTCCAGTGACACATGTAGTAGACCAAGACTCTTTTGTGTATCAAATTATTAGGGGAAAAGAGATTTTTACTTAATTTTAAATGCAAATTTTGTAGCTCTTACTGGCAGACCAAACAGATTTCTGTTACAAACCCATGAGGAGAAGCCAGGAAATGCCATCAGAGTTTGTGCCTAACTATCATCTTGCCAAGACGGGTGCCACAAGTAATCCGTCGCGGACTCCAGAACTGTTCATCGACTCCACAAATATCCCTTATCCACCAATTAAACCTAAACTTCATCTCAAGAGGCCTTCGTTGCAGCCCAAGAGTGCTCATCCAGAGGCGAAAAAGCCCAAAACTTCTGACTCTTTGCTAGGGATTAAGCCAATGATAGATAGAAAGACAGACATGCAGAAAAATGGCACAGTGACAACATCAACTATTGCAACAATTCAGAACTTAAATACTGTAGCAAGTAGTAGTACCCCTTTGATTCAGGTGATCATTGTAAATAATCAAGTACAGTGTTCAGACAAAGACAAGACTGATTGGTTGAGTAAATTGTGCCCCATAGCTCCTGCCCCACCCCCTAGCAACTCACCAGATACTTGCTTTCAAGATGAAGGCTTGGGAAATAGAAGAAGGAGCCATATGTGTACATATCAAGACTGTGGGAAGACCTATTTCAAAAGCTCCCACCTAAAAGCCCACCTTAGAACACACACAGGTTGGTGTATAACTGCAATCTCTAACACATCTTCAGCCTATTTTGTTATTATGGTAAATTTTCATTAGGAGTGGTACACCTTTGTAAAAGATGGACACTTTTAAAATGATTTAATGTCACATATCATCAGATTATTACTTACAGAGGTTCTGTTGTGTTTCAGGAGAAAAGCCATTTGAATGTACTTGGGAGAACTGTGACAAGAGATTTGCGCGCTCTGACGAACTGTCACGCCACAGGTATACTCACACAGGGGAGAAGAAGTTTGTGTGCAGCCACTGTCAGAGGCGGTTCATGAGAAGTGATCATCTAGCCAAGCACATGAAAAGACATGCCACTCGATAAGGAAAAGACTTCACATCATGTCTATCATTTTCATGCACTTGTATTAACATTGCAGAGAACATTCAAAGGCCTTAATCTACTCATGACTGAATATCTCTGAAATATGAAGCTTGCCTGTCAATATACTTGTATTTATGACTTTTGAAATTTATTTATTCATTTTACATTTCATTGAGATTTAAGTACTTTATATTCTTGCAGCTTTGACAAGGTTACAAGTCCCTTGGAGTCCTTACTAGTATATATTTTGAGTCCTTACCATTACAATCATGTCATATTTGAGATTGGGTATGCAAGTCCTGACTGTCTCTCTTTTGTACAGGTCAAAGTACCTAGTATGTTTATCTCTTTACCTCCTTTCTATTGCAGCATTTTGTTGTTCTGTTAATTTATATCTGTGTATTGCATCTGAGTTGTGGTGCTACTATTGTTTTGTAAATATTCAGACACTTTAAGTGAAAGTGGCTATATTGTATGTGCAATATGTAATGTCCTTTTTCACACATTGAGTTAAGAGCAAAAGTGCTACCCACTTCTTTGTGATTACAGTTATTGGCATTTTTCTCTCCAATTGTTGTTTTCTTGATTACATGGTTTTATCATGTTTATCTTTAGGTTGTAATCAATATTATGTAGAATTTGACATGAGGCCATAGTCCACGTGTTACAGATTACATTTATAACTATGCTTGATTTTCTCAAGTGCCCTATAAAGCTCTTTAATTAATAGTACTTTAATTAGCTAGCTCTGGTATTAATGGAGAGAAAAAGACATGTTGTACAGTTCTTTGTTAGATTTGATGTTTCTCATTTGGTGAAACCTGGATACAATGCAATATTTCTTGTCCCAACTTGTGTACACATGTATACATTATATATACATGTCAAGTCTGTATATTGATTACTTTAAATATTTATTTTATATATGAGACCATTTTTATCTTTTGGTTATTTGAAAAGAATAAACATGAAACACAGCTTTATGAATGGCATTGTGATTTTATTGGGTAAACTAAAGACTGTGTCCAAACAGGTCTGGTGGATGATGACGTCATAGTTGGAAGCAGGCGGAAGATGACGCAATATCTACACTCCACGTTTGTAGGGATATGTCATGATCATAAGCGAATTACGAGAGTAACTCGTGTTTTTTCGCATGATGACTGACTCAGCACCGTAATTGACCTTTCTGGCTGTGCTGTTGAAGATTTCTATGTTTTAACCAAGGCTTAACAAACTTATAACTACATGTTTGTTGTGGTGTGGGAAAATACATCTTGGTCATACACGATCAACGGGTAACATTTGGAAACTATTTGTGATAAATGCAGTTTTCTAATTTTAAACGACGAGTTCAAAATAGCTCTAATAGAAATTCATGCTAATATTATCATTGTGATAAATGTAGCTCTCTAATATTTAGCAATTGGTGAGTAAAATACTTATAATTTATCAGAATCTGAAAACATTTTGTGGTTTTCTAAACTATTGGGTTAATTTTTTCGCGCCTCATAAGATGCACCATAAATGTGTTCATCTTTTCACTTTGAAGATGACCAAGACTGGCCATTGGCCACGTTCATATAGCGAAATTTATTCCACCTACGGGCTTGAGTTACAACATCAATGTAAAAAATATGCGGAAATGTCAGAGATTTATGTCAAGAATAATTGATGAACGCACGCAAAGGGAACGTGCACTGCCTTCGTACAGTGACTCTTAAAAAATCTTATACGTAGCATTGGCGTAAACACCGTGAATTGGGGGGGGGGGGGTATATCCCCTTCCAAAAATTTATCTTTTTTACACCCCCGATCACAGCAGGGACGTATATACGTCCCTGGATCACAGTATATCTATAAACAGCGAATATTACATAATCGTATTAATGTGCAGTGTCTTGTATCTATTACAATCGCGTGGTTGCGATATATGTCCGGGCATAGTATACATGCGAAGTCATAGTACAAACTTGAACATTGCCGGCAAAACCCCAGTCCCATCAAAGTCGAACCGCAAGGGCACGCCCAGCTTATATAAAGGAAAGAAGGGGTTACTTATGTAGGTCATGCACGGACGGCTTGTTCCTGCGAAACTAAACACAACACGTGGATTTACATGTATACCACATTGTAACATTAAATAGCGTTTGAGAACTTAGTTAGATAGACCTTAGCAAGGGCATGTCCGTTGGAACGATCTTTATATCACGTACCAGCGACGAACCTCCTGAGTCAATGGCGATTTCATCAGGCATTTTTTATAAAGTCACTTAAAACACATGTATACCAATCCACAGAATCAGACACTGATCACACTGACAATTGGTTTTGATTGGACGACCGTATATTTACAGGGTTTTCTCATTGGTTAAGATTTCCACGCCCAACCCTCATTTTGTTTACAAACTTTGGAAATACATGTACGGCAGCCAACTAGAATTAAAAACTTTTATTATCTAAAAACTGAGGTCTTTATTTTGAAATATAATTTAAAAAAATATTATTTGAAATCAGACATGGAATTTGTTTTAAAACTTTTATTTCAAAGGAAAAACAAAATAATTACTAAAAGTTATAATGTCTCTTTGTCAAAATGTGTCACAGCTAGTCTTTTATCGTTTCATGATCACTGAGGGCAATTTATTTTAAAGCCTTTGAGTTTCTGCAATGCGTGCTCAATATTACAATTCTTTATAACCTAAAGAGGATACCTATTGATTTCTAGGTCAAGGTCAGAAGTTCATACATTGCTCATAAAAATTTCCAGATGCTCAGATAAGTTCATCCTCACGATGTCTGGGGTCCTGAGTCCACTCATGTCCCACGGCCACGAGTGGACTCAGGACCCCTGACGTTGTGAGGATGAGATAAGTTTAACACAGATTCATATATATGTTCTTAATAAGACCATTTCTGTGTCTGAAATTGAAAGATCAAGAATTTACATTCTGTCGGTATGTACAGTTTAGTTTCAATAACGTATAATATGTTTTGGGGTGAAACTTGTTACCACAATTCCTATTGGTTTTGATGACAAACGGTCAAATTCAAAATACAAAACTGTAGGTTGCATAAAATGGTTTCACTGTAAACTTGAATTTTCTTTCAGCTTGATGTCTTTGAACGTTTTTGAGAGGCTAAAAAGTTAGAGGTCAAGGTCACTTGTTTACATCTATAAAGCGTAAAGACGGAGGTCAGAAACTTCTCTATAACCTAGTACATTCAGCAGTACAAATACATAGTTTTCATGCTTACTTTATTTCTGGAAACTTTTTAAATAAACCAAAGGTCCTGACTTTCTTCTATAACTTAAAAAGGCCTCTTATTTATGGCCTTAAGACCAAAAGGTGAAAGAGCAATGTTGATAATAAATTTTTTCTCCATCTTCGTTTCTTTCATTAGTTTCATTCGGTATACCACCCTATTTTTGTTCCTTCGGTTGAGTCACAATTTTCTCAATGTGAAGTTTTATTTTCTGTTAATTTTTCATATTCTTTGATTTAACTTTTTCACTTTCAAAATTATCAGAGTTGAAAAAGGAATGAATTTTCTAGTGCGACTACCGTTTACCACTGGTGCGTTGTAAGCCTTTAATTTTGGGCTAAAACGGCACTCCGTAGATTTCATAGCATGCAGACTACGGCTGATGAAAATTAAAATATTATTCCATGAAATATACAATGTTATGAAATTGCGCCGGAGCATTACATCTCACAGTAAGTAATGATCATTTAATTTAATTACAGTAACGAAAGAAAAAAAACTACTCCATTAATTTATTCTTTATAATTCATTTGTTTATTAATGGAATATATATATATTTTTTTTAAAATCCAATATTTGTTTTCTTTTAATATTTTCCATTTCACACGGAGAAATTAATATACCCAAACGACAGACTGATTTTGATTTTAAATATATACTTTATTGATAATGCATAAATACTATAGGGACGCATATATAATAACAAATAACTAGCATTTAATTATCATGCAAGTTGTTCGAATTGACCATTGTGTATTTCTGTTGACATCACAAGAAACGTTTTTTGTAATGAAATGCACAGATGCAGAAAGTTGCAGTGAAATATACAACTAAAGCATCAACCGTTGTAAATGCGTCTGACAAAGCAACTGGGTCATGAAAGGATCCAAGTTCAATCATGCGCGTTATCGTGGCTGTGCGATGACCTACTTTTAAACCACATTACGTAACACAAGATAGCACATTCATTACACCTTCGGAAATACCCAATATCTTCTTCTTATCAATCGTTTAAATGGACATAGGCCAGTTGCGCGCAGTCTATTTCATTGGAATGGTTTGCCCCTGGTCTCAAAATTCACCTACTGACCGATTTGTGCAAGTTACCACCCACGCCAATCTACAGTTTTCGCGCGAAAATTTGAACGTGGTAAAATAATTGCAAATATTAAAATTTTAAATAATCGGCTAATTCGTCTTCGCTTGGCTTGCGAAGATGCGGCTAATTGTGATAAAAAAAAGTGCAAAATTTTATGTTATCTAGAGTGCAAATTGTACATGCTCTTGTTATCAGTTACTTGTGTAAAAGAGATGCTAAAATTACGTGAGGTGTTTCACGTTTTTATTTGACATACATTCACATCAGGTAAACAAACAGTCGATAGGAATTGACAACAAAACAATGCGGCGACATACTTAGATAATTTTTCATTATACACATCGTGGCGTTGTATATATGCAGTGCAGCACCCCGGTTGAAATCATCCGACACTTCTTGAATTCCATCTTCATATTTTCAGGAAATTAGCAATGGTTTTACACGTTCCTGACATCGACAACCCAGGGGAGAGGGATGCCGTGGAAACTCTTTTGGCCATGCGGAATTCTTCGCGCATCAACCACAGAGACAATGCATCAAACTCGTCCGAAGATGAACATCTGTATTCCCCCTACCTTCGGGCGTCTCCGGTCCGGGGCCCACGTGTTTACAGGGGCGGTGAAGCCTCGTCTTCGTATCCGGACTATCCCAAAATGAGGAGGCCCTCCAAGCTCGCCAGGGTGGGTATACGAGCAGCTATGTTTATTTATATAAAATATTAGTTTACCGAAGATCCGCATTTATTTATCAAAATTGTATCAGCAACCTATGCGCAGAACCTATAATTATTTTTATCTTTTTCATTTGTATATCCTTGAATCTCCCTATTGTAATAAATCATGAAATTTCAATGAATCTTTTGTCTGCATATTTAGCTCTTACTTGACGACCCTGACGACTTTGACCGGGAGATGCTAAGACGCAACCAAGTATCCGTCATCGTCCCCAACTACCATCTCGCCAAAACCGGAGCCACGTGTAACCCCTTTAGATCCCCGGAAATGTTCATTGATTCTTCCAACATTCCGTACGGCCCCCCTCCTCCGCGAAATAGGAAACCGATTCCATACAAGCGAAAGTTTTTGGCGTCATTTGACGAGGAAGAAGATGAAGAGGAGGATGAGGATTATGATGAAGATGACGAAAGCTTTGAACCCTTTCAAAAGAAGATTAGGGTAGAAAAAGATTCATTAATTCCTAGGGATGAAATTGAGCGGACGTTGCCGGTTTCTTTGAATCAGACCGAAAACCTAGAAGGCCAAGCAATACCCGTTGAAGAAGAGGAAAGCGAAGTTCGACCAACAAAAAGAACGAAGGATGACGCCACAGCTGAACCTGCACACAAGAAGACGAAGTCTCTGAGGGAAATGCTCACAGTGGACGAAACACCGCAGCAGACGACAGAGTCTAAAGATTCTAGTCCTCCAAACACACCGCACCAAGAGAATGTGCCTTCTACGTCACTTATGTCTAGAAGTTCTCCTGTTCTTCCCATCATACAATTCATAATTGTGAACCACTGTACAATGCATCATCAATATTGTGGCGGCAAAAGCCAAATGCTTGATAAATATTGCCCCATTGCACCTGCACCTAAAAGTAAAATTGAAAGTTCTGGAGTCGCAAAAGATCTAAAAGTTGGAAGCAGACGACGGAGTCATGTATGTCATTACACGGACTGCCAGAAAACTTACTATAAGAGTTCGCACCTGAAGGCTCACCTACGAACACATACAGGTAAATTACCGTTCTTTCTTTTGCTTAAGTAAACATATATATCATACATCTCAACGGAAGTTTCGTAAACTGTTGCATATATTTATACCATGATATTTATACCGTGATTCGTTGATCTTATTGCAGGAGAAAAACCTTACATCTGTAAGTGGGAAAACTGTGACAAGAAATTCGCGCGCTCTGATGAACTGACACGCCACAGGTACACACACACAGGGGAGAAGAAGTTTGTGTGCAGCCACTGCCAGAGGCGGTTCATGAGGAGTGACCACCTAGCCAAGCACATGAAAAGACATAATTCCACTATCAACAGATAGCATAACTTTGTTATCTATAGTTATTGTTGTTGTTGTTATATTTTGTTAATTTATCTAATTTATTTTTAATTTTTACAAAACAATGCATTGACTTTTTTCAGTTCAAACAATGTTAGACCTGATGAATATGATTTTTTATAATAGCAATTTTATTCCATTTTTATGCGCACCTGCAATATGTCGGATTAGGGAAGATATTTATTTAACCAGACTGAGGATACAATTAGTTCTAAGTGGGAAGTGTCGATCAAGTAGAGACTTTCTGGTTTTGTGCCAAAGAAGGATAACTCTAGCATGCTTACGAATCTTGAATAAAAACATCCCCGATAATTTATCTAGTATTTTTTTGTCATTACGAAATATACCGGATATAATTGTATTTAACCATTCTTCGCATTTTCACCTGTTGTAACAGGGGTTACGTCTTTCATTTAAGCATAAACAGTACAATATCAAAACATTGTTCTATCAGATAAGCAATCATATATAAAAGGTTTAATCTACATTTTTTTTCTGCATTCTTTTTTTATACGATTAAATATCATAAAATCTTAACGACTTTTTTTCTGGCCCCGAAGATCTGAAGTGAGGTGGATTTTCCTGTTAGTTGATCTTTCATCTGGCTGTCTGTTTGTCTGTGAAGACTGTAATGTTTGGCTGTCCGCATATTCAACAACCTGTATTAATGCACTTTCAAACATGCCCATATCTTTGTTTGTTCGTGATTTTGAATAATTAAATAAATCACTTTACTACTCCTACAGGATCGCCGAATACATGTACATGATATGTATCATTCAGTGGCGTCGGAAGCAAATTGACGGAGGGGGGGGGGGGGGGGGGCTAGCTTGCCAAAAACAAAAGGTTACAAAGGAAAACCCATTCTCACCAATCGTCAAACCCTAATCCGATGGGATGGAGGTGGAGGGGGGATTAAACCACGATGCATTAAAAGTACTTTTAGAATACTCCTACTCAGATTAATTTTTTCCGGATTATTACACTTTATTGTGAAATTTAAATCAGGGGCGGATCCAGGATTTGAAGTTAGAGAGGGAAGCTCCTGGATTCTAAATATTTGTACGGTAAAATTGAAGTCTTCAAAGTTAGACTGTTGTCATATATCTTCTTGGTATTTTACCTAAAAAGAAATAAAAAATACTTTATAAACGTTCATAGATTTAAGACCTGCAGCAATTCCATCAAAAGCCTCTGCCTTGCAGAAATATACAAAACATTTCCTTTTATTTTTTTTTTACTTAGGAATGGCTGTATATTAATCAGTTTAAAAATGGGACGATGTTAATGAAGTTTAAAAAATGATAACCATGCCAACTTGTATTATAATAAACATGGAAGAGTCGTTAAACACCAGCTAGTATAACCAATTACTCAAAGGTGGTTGATCGATCACATTTGAACCCACGGGGTGCGTGACTAAAATGGGTTTTCTATATATACATGTTACACCATTGAACCTACAGGTTTTCTTCATACTTCACAATTGAAATCGGTCTAATGTAAAAAAAATCCCACGAATTTCCAAAAAGTTGATAATTAAGATAATTAAGTTGTTCATTTTCTTTGCCAGAAGGAGTATGATTTAACTTTATTTTGACAATTGAAGGAGGGGGCGCTGGGTGTACCCCCCTTTAAATCCGTCACTGTAAATGATTGAATGATTGATTGATTCATTAATTATGATTATGTCTATCTTTGCAAAAAAAAGTGGGGGGGGGGGGGGGGGGCTAAGCCTCCCCCAGCCACCTCCCCCACTCCCACCCACGGTTCCGACGCCTATATCATTTATAAATGATTTTGATTTTAAGATCTTTGACCGATAAATTGACAAAAATTTCTCTGTCAACAAAAATCTTGTGTAGTCAACAAATACACTTGTTTAACAAACACGTATTGTAGATCCTTGCTTCTATGATATCTTTTGAAGTAAATAGACTTAATGATTTAATGAAGCGTGACCTGTGACCAGCTTAGTGGTACATGTATATTCAGAATCCAAATGACCGAGATTTGGCAGCTCTTGGATAAGCTGTCATGATTCCTCGTATTCGAAAAGTTAAATCCCATGCATCTAGGATAGATCTTTTATGCAAATTCGAAGATTAATACAGTTTAAGCTGAATTCATTTTTTATCATACTATACAAAGTTATATGTAATTACATATAAATATATTTACGATCGGGTTTGCACAACATTAGCGTTCAGGGTCATCATTCGTTCTCTTTTGTCTGATTTTATTGATATTGATATTTATATACAAAAAAACTAAAGAATGACACGCTTAACTATATATATACTAGATTGCAACAATATACATAAAAAGTGATCCTCATATAAATTCTGCACATCTGTGCAGGATTCACTTTTCCGAAAACACAATTTTTTTTTACAAACGTTCCTGCATTGTGCATTTTTTTAACTGGATAAACTACCGAATACAGTTTTGTCAAAACAGAACACGTTCAAATATATTTCAAGTCAGTCAAATATATTACCAATAATATAAATAGTATACGTGTATGTGAAAAAGTTCTCGCCACAGCTTAGGCAGACAGAAATATTTAAATTGTCATTACACTAAAAACTTGAAGAAGTCGCTAACAAGATTAATACAGGTATATTTTTATTGTACCATAACAGTTAAACCGTATATAGACCACTCAGTGTCTGTTTTGTCAGGTTTACTACATGTATGTAGAAGATATTTTACTATCTTAGTAAACTTAACGCACCTTTCTTTCTTGGAATGATCCCTGTGAACCACCGGAGGGTTTGAACAAGTAATCGCGAAGAAAACACAGGTATAGATACCACAGATCTGGATTTCGTGCAAAAGTTGTTGGTGGTTTTTTTTTTGTTGTTGTTTTTTGGGGGTTTTGGGGTTGTTTTTTTTTTTTTTACAGAGAAACACATTGTCCAGAATGCGTTTAAAAAAAAAGAACATTTCTTCGTAAATAATCGCAATTCCTTAGAGTTTTCCTGGTAGCGATTCTAAAAATCCAGATAGGGTTCCGATAGTTACTGGACAAATAAAGATATTTCCTGAAATTGCATGCGTGTTGCACGAGCCATAAACTGTAAAAACGCATGTAAATGACGTTTAAATGATAGATAAAACAAAACAATGGAATGAAATTATTTTGTATCTTTATTCATTGATTGATTGCCTCTTCAGGTATACAACAAAACATTCTCCGATAATATTTCATTTACCATTTTTTATATTCGAAACTCTTATGAGAATGTTATTGTAATGTTGAAGGTATTGCGTGGAGATACTTGTGTGGGTACACCTATCCCAGGACCCACTCTGTTGTTTATTTCATTAATTTTTTTACAAACTTTTTTCTTCTTACTGATAAAACAGTTGGTACAAGGTAACTCTAGAAATTACACAATATACATGGTTGACATCCTTACGGTAAACTATTAGGGTCTATCTCTCTGTCCTTTAATGATCCAGGCCCCACCGTCACCAAAATTTTCAAATCACTCAACTCAGTACTCAACTCAAATCCTTAATTAAAAGAAAAGTCCATACATTTGAGGTAAAAACTCAGAGTTGAGGCTGAGTATTGACTTGAGGAAAGTTGTTGACGGTGGGGCATGATATGTTTCGCCTTGATCAGCTAGAATAGCATTAAATTGAAATGATTTTTCCAAAAAATACTCTTAAAATAATCATAATATTTAATGTTTAATGTTATTTAATGGGTTTTTTTTTTTTAAATTTGGAAACGGATTTCGCTGATGAAAGCTCGATTTGATATAATCTGATACACATGTAAACAAAAGGGTACCGACACAGACAGAGCTAATTATCGTCAGTTTAAATGTCTCACAAATTCATAACAGTCAATAGCGAACATTGATTTTTTAAACATACAAAAAGTATATTTAATGTACATTATGGATTTAAAAAATATATCGATAAAGCAGCTTCTAAAGAGATAGTTTCCATTTGACTAATTTCTAAAGAATGAACTTTAACTATACACATTAAAAGTTTAAAGCGACTATCACTTAATTAGAACGGACGAAAAATGGACAATAGCTAATTTTTGTTAGCAGTACATGTACCTGTTGTAGTTTTATTCCATTTACATTTATATGGAAACACTGTACATGAAAAACAAAGAACACATTCAGATTATGAATCACTTGTTTTTCTCCAGATATAATTATAATTCGATAATCCGTTGAGAGACGCACCTTATCGGTCAATCTCCGCGGATTAATTTCTTAAACTTGCGTAAAATGCAGTAGGTGCAGCGACCTTCGCCCGACCCATTGTTAAGTCTTTGCCCACGTCGTATTGTTCACCAGTTTATGTCCGTTCAGATTGGAGGACTTCATGAACCTATCGATGGCCTGAACACCCTGGCGGCAGATTTCTAGGGGTGGGTAGGTGAGCGGGTTTCCGTCCAGTACCGATGACGTGTATCTCTCGTCCCAGTCCAGATTGGTCAGCTGACCAAAGTTCTGTGGCAGACGACTGATGTTGTTGTTCCCGATCCACAGACAGTGTAGTTCCTTCAACTCACTGATACTTTCCGGGAGAGCGGACAGCTTGTTGAGAAACAGTAACAAAGTATGAAGGTTCTTCAGATTTGAAATACTCCCTGGAATCATACTCAGCTCATTATCACTCATGTCCAGAAACTCCAGGTTTTCCAACTGACATAAATCCATGGGAAAGTCTTGGAACTGGTTATTGGCCATATGTAGACTCCTTAGTTTCTGTAAGTTATCAAAACCCGCGGGCAGGGATTCTAACAAATTGTTACTGAGCGCCATGCTTTCTAGATTCACCAACTGACAGATTTCTTCTGGAAGTTCTGTAAGCTCATTAGTATCCAAGATAAGAACGTTCAAATTTGTCAGCTTACTGATGGCTCGGGGAACAGCCAGCAGCTTGTAATTGAGACACGATTCTCTCTCTGGGCTCAGGTCTAGAATCTCCAGTTCATGAATTTGGAAAATGACTTTTGGAATGTCCCCCAATTCCCGACCGGTCATTTTTAGCTTCTTTTTGCCTCTAAACAGGGGGTCATCTGTATCAATCCGAAGTCTGAAAGTCCTGATATCGGCAGTAGAACGCGGGGTAAACATGTAATGAGAGAGCGCCATCGTGCCGAAAAACCAAACCAATACTGAAAGTGTTCGCGAGAAAATGAAATTTTTATTGCAGTTCAAATAAAGTTATTTCCGAACAAACAAACAATTACGTCAATGTTTAAGTGACGAACATGATTATCCTTCGTCTTAATGGCTTAGCTGTAGCAGATTTTCGTCAAGGCCGCGATCTTTAAAATCCTTTAAAGATCCACAATTTAATAGGAAAGCGTCACATTTGAACCTCGCAATTCCGTGTTTTCAAAACCTGTAACGAGATAAAGAAACAAACCTGTGATTCGAATACATATATTCTACACAAAAGGGGAAGCATTGTTGCTTAATCAATCGTGAATTAAAGACAGTCTTTTTCATTTCTCCGTCATTTATAACATCAAATGATTTGCGTTGCTAGAAAATCTTTAAAGAACATACACATTGAACAGGAGCCCGTTAAAAAGTGAAGGAAAAAACACACCCCGGTTATAAAATACCTGTATCTTATAAAAGCCCAATAAACCCCGGTAGACAACGTTTTGATTGTTTTTTAAATGTTTGATATTGGCAGCATGGCCTCGTGGCTTTGTTGGTTTAATCGACATCTAATCAAACTAACTCTTGAACTGTCCATCTTGCTCTGTAACCAACATACCACCGTCTCTACCCCCACGGCCCCTACAAATCAGTTCATCCTTCCCCCAAAAAACTACGGCACCAAATTCAACGCATTAGTCAAACTTCGAGTCAATATTAGCCCTCCTCTTATTCACATATACATGTTCCTCGATAAAAATGAAAATTAGCTAGCTATCAAGTTAATTCGGACCTAGGTCCGCACTTTAAGAATTCCACACAAAAGACTTCTTACTCAATGCACGTTTTCAACATGGATACTGCAAGGTACGACTTGGATACAAGATGGATCTCTAGAAGTTCACCTGCAATAATTCATGAAGTATGTGCTCCCAGTGAGCGGGTGGCAGGTGTAATAATGTTTTCTAGAAACGAAAATATCCCCGCGGATCGATTGTAATTACAATCGAAATTGGCACTTCTATGTACGGAAAATTTATCATTGTAACGAACAAAGCTTCTCACTATTGAAGAGTATACCTTTCTCCTTAATCCTACATTTGCATGTTGATTTAAAGCAAACAAAAACATATGTTGAGTGTTCGGGTAAGACAGTTATTCATTATTAACGGGGCGCATTGCGGGTATCTCTAGCCTGTCTGCTGCAGTGTCGCCCTGCCCCGCTCACCTGAGCCAATCAATGACATATTTTTGTAATGATGCTTGTTTCTGGTGTTAATGTCCTACCCATGAATAATTCATCGACAATTTCCATCCACTTTCCGTAACTGAACATCAAAATCGATAGAATTAAACTCATGTCAACCGATTTCGTTTATATATTTATCTATAATTTATTATTTTTTCAAACAAGGCATGATAAACGTTCGACTATTGTTATCACATTTTAAACCCTGGGTGAGGCTGTTTCTCCGGATTATTGGCTTTGCATGTATCTTCATTTGATTATTTATCGAAAGGTCTGAAGAACGAATGTTTCATAGTACCTTTACTACCGAGGAATACGCGGACAAAACGATTAAATTATACTGGTTGCTGTGATCAAATCCTTCAAAGATTTTTATGAAACCGTCTGAAATTCCTATTATGTTGTTGATCTAAGCTCTCCGACAACCCACATAAGACAGAAATAAAGACCACATCATGCTGTTAAAGTATGGAGCTATTCTTTAGATGCCTAAAAGTAATCAAAGTTCTCGTGGGACTCTAAAACTATATCGATTTTTAGAATATGCTTATTAAAAACGAATATGTTTCTAATTTGTTATGTACATCCATTATGTTCATTTTCGGGAAAAAATCAACTTTCCCAAAGTAATCAACTTAATTGCCATCTTTCATTCTTGCAGACTGAAGATGTAAATAGCGTTACACAAAACCCTCTTTTCTTTATTTAACCGGAACAGACGAAAGAGAAAAGAGCAAAGTATGAGGTCTGAAAAATAAGCAAACGAAAACTAAAAGACAATATTCTAACTTCAATTGGCAAACATCGTCTGCGTTTTGTTCTAGCAGCTTTTATTCTTGTAGGCTCCAAATGCCTACATTGCATATTGACCAAGCTTTTCTAATGGCGACGTTTTAATTGGTTACTAAATATTATTAAGGTATAAAATGGTTGCATGGTTTTCAACAGGAGATAATAAGAAACACGAACTCTTCATGAAAAGAACAGATTAACTAGATCGAATAGAGTCATTCGAAATCGGATCATTAAGTGACAGAGGAAATCGCGAAAGCAGTATTGCAGACCACGGTTTTGCTTCCTGGTGGTTCTTTAAAGCATAACTATTAGAGAATGTACGCAATTACATATCTCTTCAATCATTTTTTTTATCAATAGCGAACGAAGTAATCACTCTATCTGCAACAAGCCTAGAATGTATAAGGAATCCCTGATCGGACTCAGCTAGCTTTTACCGACAAGGTCTACAATTTGTCAAAATAGCGGACATATCAAGTCACGATATTAAAATCTTGATCAAGAGAGAAATATAAGAAAAGCATACGTACGTTATTTCTTTTTAAAAAGGGTCTTTGTTATAGTAACAGCGTTTTTAGTATTTTTCTCTATAGATCAAGACCCTATTTGGTCGCCGTTCCTGTATCAGTCTTTGGTTAACTAACCGCCACATTACTTATAGCTTGTTTCTCTGGCGTTCCAACGTACATCAAGTATACCGGTAGCTTGTTTTCCTGGCGTATATATCTACATCACTTAAAGATTGTTTTCGATTTGTCCGTCTTCATAAAACGTAATTCGGGGATAGACAATCATATCTGCAAACTTTTGGCAGGAGAATTCGCTTTTGGCACTTTAGGTATATATATAATTACACCTTTTATGCACTTTTCTTATCAAAACACACGCACTTTAAATGAGATATGCAGTTTTATTATTTTCATTAAGGATCAGTATTGATATACTGTTTGCAATGAGATTTAGAGTTTTAGTTTTCAGGTGCACCTCAAAGTAAGAGCCGGTAAAGGGGAACAGATTTAATGATCTACAGCAAAGTGTATGTATTCATTACGAACTACATCAAACAAGTACATTTACAAATCTTTGAACAAAAAGTCATGCATTTTGATGTCTGTCGTATTTGTCATCGGGATTATATCCCTTTTGGCGTTGTAATTTAGTCATGCAGAACTTGGTTGTAAAAGACGGGATTTGGAAAAATGGGAGTACAAGCAACATACATCAAGTGTATATAACTCGTGTTGAACATAATGCGAATGATGGTAATGTTTCAGAGCCTACGTATGGGTCATTTTCAACAATTATCTATTTTGAATGATATACATTTATAAATACTACTGTATGAAAATTCAGATGGACAACCAAAGATAGACAACCGTTGTAATATGGATTACACATTTCACCAAAGAATTCATACTCGATAAGAGCAGGGGTGTTTACGGAACAAAATGAAGCAAAATTGTGTGTATTTTGATAATGAGGTTATTTTTTTGGCTCGCTTATTTCTAGTTCATTACGGTTCCTCCCCCCAAATGCTTTTTCAAAGATAAGGATAATCTCGATGTACACAAAAATGACTCTAGTCAAGTTAATTTCCAGTTTTCGTACGTTATATTTTACGTACAGTCACGCCTTTTGAGTGTATCTAGAGGCTGACTACAGTGTAGAAAAAAGAGGCCAGGGAATCACTGCTAATGTAAAGTATTTTTCAATAATTTTTTTTAATGATTTTTACATGATATGAAATTAAATAAAAATCAAGTATGTAAATTACAACTGATTTCATGGTGCTAATATGCCAATAAAGATTAGTGAAATAAATTTGCTTGTTTGTAGATGATCGTATGGTCATGGAATTCCACTTCATGAACATCCAATGAACCTCCTCTAAATAAATTCACAAGTACTAAACTTTGATGACTTGGAAACATAAGTAGAGAACAGAATTTGAAGTCTTTACTTCCTGTAATCATAAACTTCAAAGACAATTATTAAAGCGACGAAAACATATCACTTTAACTGTCCCGTTAAAAGACATTATATACCAATGCTGCACGTGAAACTTCGTGTGCAACCAGTACTTAAACAAGGGCGACGTCCTAGTAATTATATAGAACAGTCAAGTCGGACTTTGTACTTTGATTGCCTCAGATATATTTAGTGGTTTAAGTTTTATAAAATGATACATTTATTATTCATTTTAGTATCAATGGATGTTGAAGAACTTGACTGGACTCATAAACAAACTGAGAATTAATGTCCTCTAACCACTGTTGTAGTTTCGTCTGATCCAAAACAGAAGCACTTACTACAGTACATAGTCCTTGAGCTTAATTTGTTTTGCCAGAAAAATTCTTCCAACCTTCTCTATTGCTTCCATAATTCAAGTATTTATACAGTGATAACTAAGTTTTTACAATTTCTTACACTCATAGGCGTCGGAACCCGGGGGGGGGGGGGGCACTTTTTTGGCAAAGTTAGACATAACCATAAGGATAACCTTTTTTTTTTTTGCTTGTCAAGGTTTCTGATAAGTCTAGCCCCCCGCCTTTCAATTTGCTTCCGACGCCACTGACACATATCTAATCAATAGTATTGTATCAATAATCCAAAACAGTAAAATAAGCCCTGGTTGAAGATTGAGCATTTTAGTGAAAATAAAAGCAGTTATCAAACATCTGTTGCTCTCAGTAAAAGCACTGCATATCTAAAGATGATTATTTCATTGATACAAGCTGGAATTATTCCATTATTTATTAAAAACTTTCGTAATTCCTTTACTGAACATAACTATCAAATGTGAATATGTAGCCATCAATTTAACGTAGTGATAATAATACAAATTGCAAATTTGCATAAATAAATAATTGAAAGATAAAACAACATGCATGTACAAATAACAGATGTTTTAATTTGTTGAAGATTAAAATCAGACGACACGTTCCTCGAGCATCTTTTTTGTATCTCCTCTTAATAAAGAGTTCCAATAAAAAGAATCCGGTTTTTCACCGAAATGGATTTCAAAAATTATTTTTGCAAGAAAGCTTGTCAAAGTAGAATATTTAATCAATTACAATTCATGGAAAAGGTTATATAAAATTGAGGAACGTGTCGTCTGACCTTAAATCCCTTTGAAGTACAGCTATCATTTCAGCTCATTTACATTTACAATTTCATTCTCATTTGAAAAACAATCTGCTATCATTTCCACAGAGACATGTCATCCCGTGTATCGATCACCAAATGCTGCCACGCTGTAAAAGAGGGCATCAATATTTCTTCGAATTCCCAATACCTCGTCAATGAGTTTCATGTACGATATCCGTGAATTGTATTCACCAACAAAGAAAATTACTCGTTCTTTCCGAAACAGAACCAACATCGATTTCAGGGCGGATTCACTTTTCCCAACGATGTCACCAGAAGCTGACACTGAACACAAAAATACATCCCCAGAAACTGCAACTCTCAAGGGACCACTAGACTTGCAGCGTTGTCGATGTATATTTCCAAAAGTTCTAAATAATCCGTGTATTTGTAAGTCGCTTTTATAGTGTTCGTAATTAAATAACACTTTGCCCTCCTTATCAAAAACTACCGCTGACAATATTCCTGGTATAGCCACGATATTTGTCCCCTCCATACTAATTTTTTATTCATTTTACGTCGAATCGGAAATAATATGCACCAAAAAATAAAAAAAAAACCAATAAGCCAGACCCCACTTTTTTTAACTCGTAGTTATTTTTTTTTCAGCTCATCACATGACACTCAGAAAAGCAGCTGACTTCAGATGATGCTTTATTTCCATGTCCTTTGTGATTTTGAGCTGAACGGATGATTTAACCATCGAGGCTATAGGGACAGTGTAATGGGGGAAACTTGTTGCCCAAGGCATAAAATCTATTGAACGACCAGTACAGTGAAGTACTTGATAATTGTAGAAATATATTTAAGATTATGATCAGTGTTATACAAAAGGGATGATATCGTTTATATATGCACTATGATGACTTGTTTAAAGTTTGGGCGTTGAATATCAAACCATTAGACCCTTTTATTTCCGTTCCAATCTTCATAATAAGTAGAATTTGACACAGAACACGATTTTTAAGTCGTACTTTTGATTATTCCAATTATTACTTACTCAGAGTTGTTCTTTCTAAAGTATTAAATATTTTGCTATAAGTATTACTTATTAAGAGGGCTCGATGATCGTGGCCATTTTTAGACTGTTTTGATCTCCTTTAGAAGGAGAGCTCTATATAAAAAGTGTCCAAATTCAAAAGGTAAAATATATGAATTTTTTCTTTACTAAATAATTGTTTATAACTAAACAAATCATATCTCAAAATTTTAGGCAGATCTGATGGTTAATTTGTTGACCACCCAGCCTCCTTAAAGCATTTTTCTGATAGCATTCATGAAAGGTTTTAAAGTGTGTATATATATATATGTGTGTGTGTGTGTGTGTGTGTGTGTCTATTTTTAAATTCATATAGAGATGATAAAAACTGTTTTTATATCTTCATCATTACGAAACAACTGCGTGTCTAACTTACAATTTCCTCTGTTGTTGTTGTACTAGCATACTAAAACTAACACTATTTGATTTTCTACCCCTCTGTTGTTGTTGTTGTTTTGATGATTTAGTTTAGTAAGATCTTTGTGTTATCAAGAAGTAACCGGTAGGAGATATAATATAATCTCAGTAAAATTACCAATAAACGGTATTGTTTACTTTAACATACAGATACAAGCGAGAAACAGAGGTCATAATTCGTTGTTTTGTTAACAAAGCTCATGCCTTGTTTTTGTTTGCATCCTTGCGTGTTATGTTGGGGGAAAAGTTTCATTCAATTTTTGCTTTTTTGTTTATTAAGTAATTAGTTGATACAATTGAAAAGTTTGTCTTGTTTGTAATAGAGCGTTTTGTTTATGATATAATGGTAACTTCTTTTCAGTGCATTTAAAGAAAAACCAAAATCAAGGCATAAACTCTGTTTACATAACAAAGAAACTCGTTTGTAACTTTACTGTTGAGGTTTAAATTTGAAACGCTCATGTTAACCATTCTAAACCGTGTCTATTTGCCTTGAATTCATAGTCAACATATAAAAAACCTCTTTTTGTATCTAATATGTGCAAATTAACCACGTAAAGCTTATGCCCCTGGCGTTCATAGCTTTGCGTCCTACTACACCTTCATCATGTAAAGCTTGTGTCCCAAGCGTTCTTATATACCTACACCATGTAAACCTTGTGTCTCAGGCGTTCTTATATACCTACACCATGTAAAGCTTGTGTCCCTGGCGTTCCTATACCTACACCATGTAAAGCTTGCGTCCCTGGCGTTCCTATACCTAGGCGTTCTTATAACTACTCCACGAAAGGATTGTGTCCCCGGCGTTTCTAT
>WFKH01007768.1:52557180-52613795 GCA_016163765.1 Magallana hongkongensis | reverse complement strand
CATCATTATCTATGTCACATGTCACTTGTAAAAGTTAGTAACGACACGTCACGGGTCCATCAGTATCCATATTGAAGTAAATAAACAGTACATTATACAAGTCCATCATTATCCATGGAAGCATGTATATGACACATTTTTAACATAATCTGTAGAAGTAACAAAAATTCAGTTAAGTTTTCCATGAGATTACCATCCAAGTAGCAGAATTTTCACTGAATGTGTATCATTTTGAAAATTATTTATAATAATGTTGCATATAATTATGAAGTATAAGTTTTTCAATCCAGTTTCAAGTTTTAATTGGATAATATTCATTGGTATGTGTGCTACAGGAAGATGACTTCTATTCCTGGCTGAACCCCCAATATCTGGACTCTGCTACCCAGGCCTCCATCAAAGAAACCTTTGTAGAGGAATCACAGATAGAACTCAGCAATTTCCTACAGGTACATTTATTATAAGAACCCCCTGTTTATATGTCACATGAACATTTTATTTAAATCCTATCAAGTAGGGCATTTGTTGAATAATGAAAATTGATTACTTTGTTGTAGATAATATTAGCTCTAAATACAGAGTTTTGATACACAAATTGACAGATTTTGACTCATTATGAGTAGATTTTTGATGATATATTGTTATACTTTACACTGCCTGAATTTTTTCATGTTGGAATACCGTAAATTTCCATTTTATGAATGTTTGAGAATTGTTGCTGTAATCTGATTTCCAGGAGAACATGTATGAAGAGTTGTCTTCACTCCTGTCAGGGATTGATAGAAGTAAATGGTCTAACAAGGGTCCCCCCAACAAAAGGTAGGGACTTAAATAGAATAGTGCCTAGTGTCATATTTACAAAGATAGGCCTAATCATGAACTATGGTAGCACTACAAACATTAAACGTGATTTCCAGTGAGAATTGAAATGAAAAAAGAATTCAAATGTTTACTACATGTATTTATAGAAATTATATGAGTATTGATGTGAATGAGCTGCCAGATCATGTGACAAAGTGTTTGAAATTCCTCCAATCAGATGCCTTGTTTTTGATATTGTCGTCTTTAACTGGTTTGAAACTCCATGAGTTAGCAGAAGTGTCAGATTCGGAGGAGGAGGAAGAACAAACAAATCAGAAGGGTAGGCGGCTCAGGTTAAAACCATCATTGTAAATATAGCTACTGCATGACATTTTCAGTATCCAATGAAGAGTGTTATATTTTTGAGGTGGTATCGAACAATGCTAGATATCAATGTGGATGAAAGCACATGTAATATAATTACCATTTTAAAATTGTACAATATTTCACAATAAAATGCATTTTCAAAATTGTTAAAAAGTAAAAAATGTAAAATTAAGCGCCAAGAGGTTTCGAACTTGCAGATCAGTTGCTTACACTTTAATATTTGCACTACACAGACATCAAATTGGTTACCGAAAAAAAATGTAGTTATAGTTAATTTATTTGTTTATTTCAAAAGAAATAGCATCACAATATTGAGGTGTCTCAAAGTACACACAGTAATGAATGATTTTGATATCTGTAGGGGATTCCCCACGATGTCATTGTGAAGTCAGGAAATGGCAGCATGGGAGTTACACGCTGGTTCACGACACTGACGCCGAGACCAAGCACTGTGCTCTGGACGCTGTGCTGTACATTGGATGTGGAGGTAGGCTCATACTGCACAGAATGTGCTTCATCTGCTACTGGAGTGTGTAGATATTTCTTTTGGATAAGTTGGAATCATTACGGGTAGTTTGTATTTTTTGTGACTTGTGTCAGTTTCAGGGGGCTAACCCAACTTGAAGATATAACCTACAGCCATATATTCTGTATTATATGTACTGCCAATTTATTTGATTACACTATGTGTTTGTGCTGTAGATTGGCAGACAGAATATGGAGGAATAACATCATACATAGCTAAAGGAGAGGACGAAGAGGTAAGACTAAGAGATGTATGAGGACAGCAGTACAAGAATCTTTAAAATGAGTGTATGTCACCTGACTTCTAGTTTTGTGCTCTTATAATCAAGTAAACCTGTTGAACAAAAACTCATTTTGATATACAATTCCAAACTAGAGACTTAAAACCTGTGCAGTACATACATTAAATCTGCAAAACTGTTATGACTGCATTAATAAAGGAATTATAAGCCTATTTTCAGATAGATGTAGGTACATATTTATCTTGTAGAATGTTTCAATTGATAATACATGTACATAAATTGATTAAAGGGGCATGGTCATGATTTTGGTCAAAATTATTTTTCCGATTTTAATGTTTACAATGCTTCAGTAAGGCATTTTTAATAGGCAACCAAAATTTGAGTGAGTGTCATTCGTTAAGTTATAAGCGAGTTACAGAGCTTACAATTCTTTGCTATGTAAACAAAGCTTTTGTTTACATTTTGAATGTTGAAGTGAAAATTCCAGTTTTAGACCAAAGATGAATATGTTAAACATTAGGAACTGTTTATTTATGCTTAAAATGAATAAGAAGATCGACAAATCAGATTGAAAAAGATTTTTTACTGGGATAATGAACCTATGTAAACAAAAACAGGGCACCAGCCTTGTTTACATGACAAAGAATTGTGAGCCCTGTATCTCGCTTATAACTCTATGACTGACTCTCAAATTTCATTTGATCATTAGAAATGCATTCCTAAAGCATTATAAATAATAAAAAAATAAAAATAGATTTTGACCAAAACCCTGACCATGCCCCTTTAAACTTACAATGCAATTGATGAGTACTATTATTCACATTCTTTAACTTTCTTAAAATCTCAATTCCACTTACGTTGTTTGATGGTTGTATTCAAAATGTTTGAAATTTGCTATTTTTTGTTCAATGAATACTGTATACTGTTGAGAATTTACGTCTTGTTTTTTATGATGTGTGATTACAGCTGCTGTCAGTGTGCCCCACCCCCAACAGTCTGGCCCTGGTCTACAGAGACACAGAGACACTCAAGTTTGTGAAACACATCAACGCCAGGGTGAGGGACATGCCCAACAAGGGCTTCATGGACATCTCCTGTGTGTATTATGAATAAAATAAACAGCAGTCTCTGTGTTCTTGTTCTGATTATCTGACAGGATGATTTATTGAATACTTTTAAGGTACATCACCCCTCAAACACCGTAAAAAGAGCTGGCTGTGCGTGAGGTGGAACTCGATCAGACAAGATCTCTTTAATGATTGTTGAAGAGTTTTCCTTTTCCTTAGTCTCATATTGTACACAAATAAAAAGTTATGAAGTAAGGAAAGAAATCATTACAAATTTTATTAATGCATTAATAGTTAAAAATCCCAAAATGTATATAACTACATACCGATGAATGTTTGTTCTTATTTTACAACCAAATATATGTTTTATAAGTATTGTATCAACTCACAAATGTAACATTACTGTTTAAAAAAATTCTTAAGAGAAATTTAAAGACAAGTGTGATTGAATTCATTTCTCCCAAGGGGACATTATCTGAGCCATATTGGATTAGATGGAGCATATGTAAGAAAAATTGATAATATGTAAAATGGGCAGTGGTTTGCGGGTTATACTGTTTCATATTAACGAAATTTTTCTATCATTATAGAGAAATGAAAAATTTGGCAAAGCAATATTTAAAAGCTGTTTAAACTTAGTTGTCAAATAATTAGATGAAATGACCCTATGCAAATGAAATTAAAATTATTATGATTTCAGTATTTTGACAATTTTTAAAAGTTGTAATATCAAATTCCCCGTTTGTCATTTAAATGATGAAGTCTGTAAATTCTTATATTGAGAATTTCTCAAAGATAACAAGCTGATCTTCAAAGAAAATAATAGTCCTTGGGATCAATTATCTGAGTCAGACCAAAATAAAATTGTTGATTGTCTGAAATTGCCTCCCGCCTCATTGAAATACCCCCCGCTGATAAAATTTTATAAGCAAAAAATATAGAACTTTTTTTTATTTATTTTTTTTCATGGTACAATGTTTGCATTTTAGGTCGTTTGTCAAAATATTTTTTTAAAAGTTGGTTCAATCGAAGAAAAGTAATAAACATTTTCTCTTTTTATTTGGATTTTTAATTTATTTTTTTTTTTTTCAATTTTTAATTACGGTAAGCAAACTTCTAATTTGAAAAAAAATCCCCCTCCCTCCCGCCTGGGTCTGAAAACCCCCTAGGCGGCAATTCCAAACAAACAATATTTTAAGGATGGCCTCATTGGGTTACATTAATGAAAAATGTGAAAAAAATTTTGAAAAGACGAATTGAATTTGTCAAGACTCAGATTAAAAACATACACTCTAAAGCTAAAAGTATCTGTTTTCTTCTTTTCACTATACATTTCATTGAAAAACAAGGTTTTCTGATGTCATTTTTTGGGGTCAGATTTTGAGGAAATTTATATTGTTTTAAGCAGATTATGTTTGCACTATTTGAAATACATTTTTAATTAAGAACTGTTGTATGGGGATTTTATTTTCAATTCTATAACATTTCTGTGTCACAAACCTTCATATGTTTGAATTAATATTTTTTATTACCGTAAGGGAAATTCACATTTGCCATTCCAGATTAGCCTTGCGGCATTAGTACAATAAGGACAGTTCTATCAATAGTGATTTATGTAATGAATTGAATTTTTTAATCGAATGATCTGATCCCTCATTTTACTAGATCCGCCTAAGCCCTTTGTGCGAGTTTGTTTAAAAATAGCCCACATGTTCAAGATGATTTAGGACTTCATGCGAGTCGATTTAAAAACATTCCAAACACAGAGCTTACGATAAGCAGATAACACCGACCGATAAAAATCCTTTGTTGTCAAAACTGCCCTGAATCCTATTCACTCACGGATTCCACGTGTTTGTCGTGACAGTAACACAGGTCGCATGATTACGAAGCCACGTGACTAAATCTGAAGAGCTGACATCCGCGGAATAGCCTCGTTACTATCGACTTGCTATTTAGTCACGATAGGCTGACAACCGGTCGTAGATCACGTGACTAAACGATGTAAAAATAGCACAGTCGGTAAACTTTGACGATCAGTTCGCGATTTTGTAAATGTTTGAATGTTGACTTATCTTCTGTTAAAAAGGAGAAGAGAGGAAAGGGAAAGTGATATCAGTGACGAGGACAGTGTCAAGTCATTAAAATCGTGTCCAGACGAGGAGAAACAGGAGAGCAATGGTCGTCTGCCGACCTCATCAAATCGACAAGATAGCACAAATCCTGTAGTACAGCCCATGAGTGACTCTATTTTGAACGAGGAAGAAGACAGCACACTACAGGACGAGGAGCTCGGACTGAGGGCCAGGCGATGTAAGGTGCCTGACAGCCTGACGGAGGACCAGGAAGATGCCCTCGCCGAGTGGTTCCAGAGCCAGCCCCTGTTCTTTGACCAGTCTGTCAGAGATTTCAAGAACAAGGACAAGAGGGAGAGGCTCCTGGAGGAGAAGGCACGGGACTTCGGACTACAAGGTGACTATAAACACTTTGTCCTAAGATACTCATGCAGCACGTTTTGCTTTATTACTATAAAGTATACTCGATATTGGCAAACGATGTTTATTCAGTAGTATGAAAAAAAATCCCAAGATTTTCTTCAAGCATCATTTGAAACATGAGGTATATGAATATCAAGTAATTGTGCCTCGAAATATAATATCGTGGGACAGAGTATGGGAATTTTCAATGGGTGATTCGGACCCCCCCCCCCCCCCCCCCCCCCCCCCAGATCAACGCAATGTCATGTCATTGTATAATGGTGTATTAATTGAAAACCCGTCAGTGTTTTTGTTATTGAAAGTGTTAACTTAAAACTAGGAAAACAATTAATACTTCATGGTATATTATACGTAGATTATGTTGATGGGCTCGTATCATGTGATATCATGTGATATATATGATGAACTATTAAAAAAAATATATTATTGTATCGCTGATTTGAATTTAAACAATTTGAGCATGATAATCATAAAAACAGAGGATCTAATCATCTTGATAGATGAGTTTGCAGATATATGTGTCTATAAAATATATATGTACTTGTGCTCATATCTTCAAATTTTTTTTTTTAATCGACAAAAAATAATTACGGCGATTTATTCTTAAAAGAATTTTTATAGATATGTCCATATATATAGTGTACGTTTTTGAACGTATACGGGGTACTGTAGCAATTCATTTTAATTCTTTACATTTTAAAAAACTCCAGGAAAGGACATCATGCTGTGGTTCAAGTCCCAGCGGACAATCTATGGGCGCCTGAAGAAGAAGAAGAGTGGCCTCGCCCCCCAAAGCCTGACTGCCAGACAGCGATGGGTGCTGAGGACCTTCAGCTTCCTGTCCCCCTACCTCATCGCTAGGAGCTCCAGGAACCTAGCAAAAGTAAGGGTGAAATATCGATAGGTGGCTGTAATATAGATAAAGATGAAACACCACTTGTTCTCAGATGGAAAATCGATAATAATCCACGTCTACCATTGAAAATTTTCATAATATTTGTAGATTGGTTAATACATGTAGAAAATATCAGTTATATACATGTATATAATTATATAATAAGTATTTATCATTGAGATTTGAAAGATATAGAATTTTCACTCTTGAAATAGTTTTATCAATGATTGCATTAAATGTGTGTTTTGTATATATGCTATAATAATCGATAAAAATATAACCTGTTCTGGCCTGCTACGTCATTTTATCAACACGTAGTATTATATACGAAAAATGGCCTACAACAATGCACTGGCGAGAATTGCTTTCTTTATTTTTCGTCATATGTTTGTTTTTCAATTAACAGCACAACCATGCACTGGAGATGCGGGTGGATGATGACTCCTGGGATGAGGACGTGGCCCAGCTGGATATTTCTCAGTATGACCTTCACCCCGGCCCACTGCGCCTGCCCGAGTCCATCGCTTCCGAGGAGGAGTTACTCAATATGTCCGGAACACCAGTAAGGGCTGATCTTAGGGCCGCCTTTATAAAGCAAGAAAATCTAGACGATTCCACAGAGCATACGACGGAAACCTTGCCAAGAAACCATCACCTGCAGCCGCCGACCAGCGAAGTCCTTTACCCGAGGAGGAGTAGTAGCAACAGCCCTCGGACAGCGTGGGCGAACTGGCTGAGTGCTGAGGTGATGGAATTACCCGAGGAGCTTTGGCGGAAGTTCCAAAGGGAGTCATTTGAACTTGTCATGCGCTACAAAGAACAGCAGCAGGTACATAGACAGCAACAATCTAATCATCCGGGATCAACTTCCGGTGCAACATCTCATTTTGCAACAATTGCGCAACCACAGCATCAATTCCGCTAAAATTATTATACATTAGTGTGTTTTCGTTATTGTACAACTAGTCATTAATTTTTTCATGATGTTCCATACATTTATCTTCATGCATCTTGTTCAATAAACAAGAGGCGGCACGCCATGTACATAAAAATTATTAATCTCAAATCAATCGATATGATTATCGTAGTAAATGACAAACTTCGGATGGTTTCGTAGCATCCTTCAGAAATTTACAAAATTGAGAAAAAAAAAAGAAATTGGTTGGTTTCATTTGAAACCGCTCAACCTGTTATATTGCAGTACCAGTTCTAATTATAATTCTCTGTCTGAAAAAAGTAGTCCAGTTTTCGTATGAATAATGCAGGAGTCACTAACTTTACTGGCATGATGATGATTACATTTTGTCAGGAATCATTGTGTAATAGCCAAAATAGAATGATTTCCGGCTCGATCAATCATTCAATCTACAAACTTTTCGCATAATCTGTAATGACAGGTTGAAAAAACTCCACAAATATTAACAATTACACACACACACACACACACACACACACACATAACCTAGGGATCTAACGACCGCTTCCCTTTTGCATTAAATATTCTGTTCCATGTATAAAGGTTACACTCGACATCAAGTTTGTGTAAAGTCTGTTCTAAGCACATGCGCATGATGTATAACGTTAAAATATTTTTTTATGATAAGATTATTGCGTAGCTGCATGTACAATAAAAATAATCGGTAATTGTTATTATGGTATATGGAGAAATCTAATTTAAAAAAGAGGAACTATTTTTATCGTCAGGCGCCTGTGGTTCAAAGCCAAGCCAGTCAAATGAAAAAAAACAGCACTCCACCAATTGTTAAACATAAGTCATTTTCTCACGTCCTTCAGTTTGTTACTATGCCAGAAAGAAATAACTCAAGATGGCTGAATTAATTAAAAATTCCTGATTTATTGCATTTTCGCTCACCATTCCCCCATTCACGAAAAATACAAATTGATAATGCACGAAATGGTCATGTTGTGAATTTTGAATTTGCTGGGTGGCAGTAAATACAAAATTTACAACATAACGAGTAATTAAATTGTGTATCAACTACCACCCGGTAAATACATTATTTACAACATGACAAAATTATGAAAAATAAATTAAGGAAATAAACTATTGTAGTAAAGGAATGCGATTTTGAGCAAATAACAGTACATTTTGTCCTTTTTATAGCTCCTCTTTCGACATCTTTGGCTGTTTTTCTGTTGATGCTTTGTAAAACTTTTGCATTTTCTTCAAGTCTTTAATCTTATGGTCCGTTGTTTTGACCCAGAAATTGGCTATCCACTTGACACCGTTTTTGACGGGACAGCCCCCGTGGAACGTGAATTCATCTAGCGGTCCTAGCCAACCATTGGCGTCGTCCACAAAATGGTTGTACCAGATGACGGCTTTCCCCTTGGCCGGGGACACCTTTAGCGGGGATTCCTCACACTTCCGGTACAGGTCTACCAAATCTTTCTCCATCATCGTCTGCAACAAAATATCACGTGTAGATGTCAAAACACTGCACAGTTTATGTTACAATGTTGAAATTGATGCAGAGAACATGTAAATTTGTTAAACAATGTAAACTTTGTTTATGGATACAATGTAATTACGGAAAAATCCAACAATGCGACATTGTGTACCAAATATGTACAGATAGTGAATAGGTACACTAGCATGTACTTTAGAACAGATCTTTGTAAACTCGTGAATAATCTACTAATTTTGATTTTCACCGACTTTTCAAATTCTAAAGAAATCAGTAGTATTTTTTTTTAACTTGATGGACCTGGTAATCCAGAGTGTTGTTATTTGCCACCGGAAATGCTGTCTCGCCTCCCTCCTCTACGTCATTCAGGTAAAATAAAATAGTCATGTACCTAAAAAAGACAAAAGACGCTAAAGCTCTGTACGTCACTCAGATAAAACAGCTATCAAAATGAGAAAAAAAGCCGTTTATCAATTCAATATTTCTGTTTGACTAGTTCACAGTTCACAAATACATGTACGTGTAATTTATCATACCTACATATCCGACATTGCTTGGTGCGCTCTCTAGTGCAACAAGGTACTTTTGGCTCCACACGCGCTGAATCCCAGTGTGCATTGTAATGACCCTTTATGCCGTAAGACACAACCTATGAGGTAAGACCAAAAATTATGTATATTTTACCGCATGCACGGCCAATAAAACGGATTTCTTGGTCAAAGAAGAATAGAAATATTTGCACAATGCCATGCCATACATGTATATATGATTGATATTATATAATAGATTTATCTGATAATCTTACCTGAAAGTCACTGAGTTTGATTAACTCTAATGGAAGTCCAACTACTTTTGCAACACTGAAAATTTTGAAAATAACATCATATGAAATCTATGGTCAACAGAGATATAAGGAAACATATGAAACGTTGAATACAAAAGAAAAATTCAGAACAGCAGTCGCGACTTGTCAGCCGCTCACCGTTTCTGGACCTCGGCAAACACTTTGTCCTTGGACCGGTCTGGGTAGAGCCACACCTGTTTACTCATCCGGGAATGTTTCTCTGGGTTGGCCTTTACTATTTTCTGTATCTCGGCTTGTAACATCATCGGGGTGAAAGACTTAAGCTCATCATTCGTTATTAACTCTATAAGAGGGATACTGTATATATTTCAAGTTTTAACATCCCATCGAGACTATTCCACTCTCTGTTATATACTAATATTGCAGTATGATTTGAGGTTTTCTTAATAAGAACTAAATAACAGAAATATTGGTTTTTTGTGAAATTTGGAATAATGCATGCGTAATTACATCTTTTATGACTCGTCAATGACTTTGACTTTTGATTTACTAACCGTCTCCGTTTTTGTCCCATCCTGTTTCTTTGTACCTATATATGTGTCAGGAAACAAAAAGAAATGAATGTATAAAGCATCTATAAACGATCGTGAATTCTAGTAACGTTTTACACTGAACTTAGTCGTAACTAATTTAAATGATTAGAACAATTAAATGTTCTTAATATTTCCCTTCCAATACTATTGATTTTTTTTTTCTACAAAGACTTCGATATACATGTATCTATACTTGCAATTTTAATATATCTTCATCCTCCAAGAAAACATCAAAGCTTCCTTGAATGGTATGTCTCATCTAAAAAATAAATCGGGGGAAAAATATATATAGAGTATACATTTTCTTCGAAATGTGATAAATTTTAATGATGTTCTGAAATCTATAGCAGTCGATCGAATTTCTCCCGATGGGTATGCCGATATATTTTAAATGCTAAATGGTGTTCCGATTGGCTCCAATCATCTTGGCTTATATCCGGTTTCATCCAATACCTCATACGTTAGAAACAATCAGCATGACAGACTTTGTTTTATAATGTAAGGTATTAGCGATCGTTAGCATCAGATAGACTCTGTGTATGTAAGGTAAGCGATCGATGGCATCAGTACCTCACGCACGGTCAGCTTCTTGTTTCCGTCATGATCCCTGAGCACAAAGCGCTGGTTCTGTGGTTGATTGAGCACAGTCTCGCTCTCTTTTAGACCCTCATCTTTCGCCATTTGTACGAAGTAGTCACATTCATCTGGGGATAGAAAGCTTTCTGCTTCTGTAATTTCAAGTTACAATTTTAAAATCTATATTTATTACATAATGAATCCAACGCATATTGTGACATTATATACAAATGTGTCGGTTTGCGTTAATTTGAAGTAATCTTTTCTCAGAGTATTATTTAAGGTTGCAATTAACGAACCAATCACAAGGGGCTTTGTGTTGAGCGTTGTCAGGGTAACGCTTCCTTGGGTGTCGTTGGTATCAATTCTTTGAACATGTCCCACCTCGATGAAGATACATACAGTTACAATTGTGTCAATGCGTGTTTATGAATACATACCAGATTTAAAGGTAAAACTAAAAAACGATCTTTTAACGATATTGGTCTGGGATCACAGTGTAATTAAATATGAATGCCGTCCCTTCGATAAATAACAAATCAGTCGAATATATTTCAAATCTTAATAAATATTTTAAAATTGATCAAGTGTTTAAGGTCTTGATTCGGCGCTGTCAGTGTCCTAGGAATGAATAGAGGAAATTGCTAGCATGTGGATTCTGATAAGGGTATAGATCTATTTACATGTACAACTCCCCCTAGTATTATACACATGGATACCACGAATAGTTGCGATATATATAGCAGTATTTCATTGCTTAGTTAGTCAATCAGATCATAACATCCCACGGTTCTAGAATTTTTTCATAAAATACGCTGATTTATAAATTATAAAAGAGCTCTGAATCATTATCCAGTAAACCGTCTCTGAGATATACTTCTCTATAGAATCTTGTTTGCTACACGTTTAAAACTACGAGTAGTTTAAATATATACAAAAACATAAGAGGATAAGCCTAGTATATAGTAGTCCATTGACCATGACACTTTCTATATGCATACATAACGGTATACCATGGGAATGGACAGGTACTTATCTGTCGTTGCACAGTGTTTTATCAAATTACCACTCAGCCCAATATAGTTATTCACGTCACTCTTCGATATTCCCATTTCTCAGTTAAACGTACCTTAAAGTACGTACGTTGAAAGTGCACCTACCTCGTTGCCTTGAATTCGGGTGAGGCGTACGTGATTCCCATCACCGCAGCGTACGCCGGAATTGTCTGTGACACACAGGTCTAGCGAGTACGCAGAGAAAATCAACACCGCGGCGATGTGTAAGGTAAACAAGCACCTGTCCCGTGTCCTCATACTGTCGATAGCACGAGATAGAAATCCCGCACAGCTACTGAACACTACAGAGCTCTCTAAAATCAATTCTTCACTATAAGCCGATTCGATTTAAAAAGTCGGTAAAAATATTCGCGTAAAGCATTTGACTATATAGTACACAACAAATTTTATAAATTCCTGTACTAAACGTAGTTGCATGTAATAACGAAGCCATTGTGACATACAATTCTGGCGTGAGTGGTTACAAGAATATACACTTCCTATCGGAATATGCTTTCACATGCAAGTGCGGTCGATCTCCGGGTCCGGGGAAGGGGTGGGTCAATCATTAGAGCCATTTTATAATTCATTGGTCTTTTTCTCAGCGGGCATTTAAAACATGTAGAGATTTATATTATGTGGTAGAACCTGGAAAAATTAAGACACAATTATTTTATTTTACCTTCTCCTTGTCTTTCCGACTACCACCATCCTATCTTAATCCCGAAAATACATCAAAGTAAGCGTCTATAATAAACATATTTTTTACGGGGGTATTTGTAACTCTTCATTTTGCTATAATTAATTACGGACAGAAAATCGGGGTCAATGATGAGGACTTAATGGTCTAAAATTAAAACAGTAACGAAGCTTAATGTTGCTATTATCATATAATGGGAAATATCTATAAAAAGAAGTGTCGGATATAGGTAAACATTTGACATTTATAAAGGATTTCCAATGAACACCAATTAAACAAAAACCAACTAAAATCTAGACTTAATATATATAAAGACTCATTACTCAAAACTATTCATTTTGTGCTGTACTATATTATGAATAATTAAGTCATACTAAATATATTAGTAATCTAGTGACATGTAAGAAGGACCATCAGAAAATAGTGCATTTATTGTAATTTTTCGGGAATACTTAGCGGACCGCGGACTTGCTGGTTAATTAATAAAAGGCCACACACGTACTTCAAACAACGATCGCAATTGTTTTTCTATTTAGTGCTTGTAGTTTTTCTATTCTTTTTGCCAAAGACCGGTTCCTGCTTTGTCCGAGATACGACCCTATTCCCACCGTACAGTGTATGTACGTTCATTCGCCCTAATACGCCATCGCCATTCACATTCGCCCGTTCGCCTTAGGTTAATCCCTAAAAATGTCGTGTGTCCGAGTGATCATGTCTTATTGATTATGTTTGCCCGAAAGGGGGGGGGGGGGGGGGGGGGGGGGGGAGTCCGAGGCCTTTGGTAATTTTACTTTGTAAACTTTGACTCTAAATAAATAAAAGAATGTTTCGTGTTATTTTTAACCAGTCGATAGATTTATTTTCTCCATGTATTTTTATGTTAAAGGTATATGTGGCGTATTTTTAGTGAATAACAATTATAAAATCTGATAATTTGCTTCATTTCTTTACTAAAAGATAGGACTTTCACACAAATTACGCTTTACAAGTCAATCGCATAACAAAGATACAAGAAATCAAAAAAGTATTTTTTAATTTTTACCGGCACGGTAAAAAATACAAAAGATTTGAATAACCCCGCCTTAAATGGGTCACGTGACATCCATCTCGGTCTATCAACAACGAAAGATAGGTATACCGTTAAGTTTGACATATTTGGCAATGAAAAAAAAAGAGACAGACTGACAAGGATATGAACAAAGGGAAGATTGTCATTGGAGACCATGAAGATTGATGTAATAGGAATTAAAGCCGAATTAAAAATTAAGTTTCCATCATAAAGTTGTAGAGGTTTTGCTAGTCAGGTTCGTGCTCCATGTGTTCCATGTCTTTACTTTATAAGTTATAAACCACAAGTGGATTTTCATTTAGAGGAATTTTTGTTACTGTGTCGATGATCCTAAAATCGTGTTTCATCTTTATTACACATAATTAACAATTTATATCGTTCTACATTAATGAATATCGGAATAATAATGCTTCGAGTGTCATCTGATATAAGAATTATCTAATTTAAGGCATGGAAAACGTGATTCTAATTTGTAAACAAACTCTTCTTCCATCGTGTTTTCAATGCTAGGTTTTCCCGCACTCATGCGCAGTTGCGTTATAAATGGCGGATCACATTAATATTCATCAGACGTGTAGCAAAGTTTAGAGACAAATAACTAAAGACAGAACATGTTTTATGGGCCTAGAGTTTGTGAAACGTCTAACTATAAGAAGCATGATGTATATTTTTACTCAAACTCATGTCAAAAATTTTACTCCAAATACGCCACATATACCTTTAAATATTTATTATGACTTTAATTAATTAAAAATACAATATATGAAGCTAGGTTTTTGGAAAATTTTCTCTCATTTGATGGTCATTTTTACATCAATTTCAAAATAAGTCTCCCATGTTTTTGATGCCATTGACTTAGACTTCTATTACTTGCTTAAGTTTTGATAATACGAGTTACCGGTGCGTCGATTTACCCAAATTGACCCAAATGGAATCAAATGACGACCCAAATGAACCCAAATGGCGATTCAAATGGAAAATTATCACATTAAAATCAATCTTATAACTAATTTATAATGAATTAAATTATGAAATTATTTTGTAAATTATTACCGTATATATGGGGGCCGTCTGTACGTTATCACAAATAATGCGAGACGGTGGAAAATGAAGAGTACACAATCATGCACGTAGCATCGTTTTTGAAAGTGGGGGAGGGGGCATTAAATTTCTATTTAATGCTATTTTGTTTAATAATTTTTACATCCTCTCAAAAAGTGTGTGGGGGGGGGGGGGGGGGGGGGGATAACTTTGACGTCGGAGAATTTGAACTCGGAATTTTCGGAAATCTGTTAAGAGAGAACGAGATTTTTGACTCCTGGAGATACATGTTTATTAATTATTCCCGAATTTTGTGAAATGGATGCTACATGTATAAATTACTGATTGCAAACATTTATTATGGAGGTTCAAAATTATAGTTAGTTTTGACAAAACTTAGTAAAACTTTGCTAGTTAAAATGTTTCTAAAAGTAATCTGTAAGTTTCATGTTTGTGGCTTAGAAGTTATTTACAGTACTGTGGAAGTAATTGTATAGCAGTAAGCCCCACCTACTAGAAGTTATTGTATGTTAGAATTATGCCAAAGTTTTTCTGTCCGATTTAAAGAATTGGTAGTATCAAAGAAAAAAGTACCACACTATGACACAAAATAACTTCCTAGCATACATAAGATTTTTTAAAAATAAGAAACCAAGATTCCATTTTCATTTAATTTATGAGGAAGGTAATACCACGGCATCTAACTTCGTTAAACGCATGGTATAAAACCGCGTCAGGTTTTGTGTGTACATGTATATAAATATCGAAGTCTTGGAACGAAGAAATATATTCATGCAGAATAAAGTGCACATACTGTAATAAATTATGTTTTCTCCATCAAAATCGAGACTTATCTGTATCTTTGTTAAATTCAATTCAGTATTCATGAAATATTTATTTATTTAGATTAATATTAGTTATTTGTCATAATATCGGTATAATTCAATGCTCTCCCCCCAGTTACCCCCCCCCCCCCCCCTTGAAACACTGATTACGCCGCGTCAGCGTTACTTCATCATTTTCAGATTGTAGGAAACAGAACTTTGAAGACACCGACATACATGTAATGTCAATGCACTGGCGTAATCAATGACCTTCAACAATGATACCTGTGTTTTGGAGAATTAATGCTTTTAAACTTTATTGTCTATAATTTTATTTTCATTAATGTTTACAAGATAAAATATTTTTGTTTTTGTTTTTTTATTTTATCAAAATCAAATCATACGCAGTTTTATCATTTCATGACGTTACTTTACAAAAGTTGACTGTTTGTCTTACATTTTCCATTCAAAACAATGCCATATTGTTAACTGCGGGTTTTTTTTTTAATATGACAAATTTATATTTAAAAAAAGTTTAGTCTACACTGTCTATGGTAAAAATATGGCCATTTTTTTTTTTAAGTTAAGGCTATTTTTTATGGTTCGACTTCGTGGCTCTAGCTCTTATTAAATTATTAAAATATTATAATAAAAGCTAAAATTATGGCTTTTTTAGGCCTGGCCTCATCGTGACAAGAGCTGGACAAGGCGTGTTCATCATGATTCATCTTTAACTTGTCTAACGTTAAATAAAGGCTGACAACCCATGTATGATTTTTAAAAAAATAATTTTATAGTGTAATTCATTTAAAATTTGTAATAAGATTAATATTAATGATTTCATTGTAATAATTTCCAATTGAATCGCCATTTGGGTCCATTTGGGTCGCCATTGGGTCCATTTGGGTTCATTTGGGTAAATCGACCAACGAGTTACTAAAATTTTACACTTCCTGTTTCTTTGATCGCATCCTGTTTCGTTTTTGATCAACCGACGCGAAAGGTTCATTCAATAATATCTGTAAGTTTTGAGTAGACTTATCCATTAAGGGAATGTTTAACAATACATTATATAGTCATTTATATCGAAACAATCTTAATATGTTTTGTAAGAGGGTTTTTAAAGAAGAATTTGCGAACACAAGCAGAGTAAATTCGAAATGGAGTACACGTCCTAATGTTTCAATCAGAACACAGAATCAGATGCTATTGTTTGTGACTTATGGGAGTTTTTTTTATTTAGAATCTTTATATATGGAAGGTTGTGTATAAATATGACCGTTAAAAATACTCCAAAATGGGATATAAATTTACGGTGCAAAAATGGGAACAAAAATATTTAATATTTTTTGTCATAAATATATCCACATAAATATACATTAAATACAACAACTTTTGGTAAGCAAGTTTTTCTGTAACTCTACAGTTTATGAGATTGATCCTCAAGAAGTTTTGGTTATACTAAGGGAATAATATCTTAATGTGTAGGGTTACAGAAAAACTTGTTTACGAAAAGTTCTTTAATTTTATGTACTTTAATGCAGATTTAAATTTTAAAAAATTCTGTTTTTTGCACTGTATTTTTATATCCTATTTCGGCAATTGGTCCCAACCTGTACAATACATGTATGTCAACATATAGATCACAGGCACTTGATTCTGCATTGAGGTGAACACATATAGTATAACAATTCATGGACAGTGTGTATTATTCTTATACAATGGCCTATGTAGTATGTGGTATAGATTTTCCTCGTGTACATCTTGTATTCTAACCTTTATCTTACAGCATGTCTCTTGTAGTCTGTGTGAACAAAATAACACAATTGTATTTCCTGTCATTTATAGTTGGCTTCTTTAAAACTGTACAATGTTTGACTGGGATTGGAGAGAGATGCTGATGAGTATGATCAAGTGGGCAGCAACAGATCCTTGGAACTTTGTTTATTATGTGCTTCTCTGTTTGTCACCCCTGTTCTTGATCAGTGCTGTTCTAGCATGGAATTTAGCAAAACAAATTGAAGCCAAGGAAAAGGAACAGAAGAAAAAGGCCAAACGTGAAGCGAACATTAACAAAATCAAGAAACAACAGAAATCTAAAAAGACAGATTAATAGTGATAAAATATTACAAATTTCAGGGAAACAAAACGTTTTCTTTATGATGGAATATACTGTTGACTTTATTACATTCTTAATTTATGTGTCACCGAACTCTATACATGTATGTGTATAAAAATGTCTTGAGTGAATTTAAATGTAATTAATGTTCCATTAGAAATTGTATTCTGTATACATTCATTTTTATTTTTATTCATTAATTTTATTAAAATAGAACTTTAAATGACAAAATATGTCTTTCAAGGTATTTTTTATGTACTAAGTCAATTTGAATATTAACTGAGGGTTTACAGTGTAAAATGTTTAAAGAGTTTCACCTTACATCATTCTTACATTTACTAAACATGCTAAATACATCATACAATTTTAAACAGTTCATTGATTGTTTAGGCCACAGAGTTACAAGGAGGAGGCATGTCCTCTACCATACCCCCTCCCCTTTCCCATCCCTAGTTTGATGAATTGTTAATTTGTTACATTAAACCTCTTTGATCCTCACTTTTATCTATGCATAAAGACCAATTAAGAAGTGTCTCCTGGGTACATGTACATGTATGTAATCTCACAACACTCTTTTTTCCTTTTCAGGACTTTTGAATTATCTTTGAACTAGACATCATATAGATGGGGGAACATTAGCCTGTTTCCCTGGCCTACCCATAATGCTCCGCAACAGTAGGCCAGGCACGCACCATTCAATGGCGGCGCACAGTGAATGAAATCCAACATGGCGGAATGTATGGTAAGCAATAGGAATCCACACAAATAAGCGTTTTATCTTCTAAATTACATCTAAAGTATGTGTACTTTCTCAGGAAGATGAAATATTACACTAAAATGACTTATAATTCCGTAAAATGCTATTCGTGGAAAAGATGAGCCTACAGGGCTCCAACTAAGGGGCTTAAAAATTAATAAATTGGATGTGTCATGGCTTCATTCGTCTAAATAGTGCTTCTAGGGATGTGTACCAAACCGTTCGTTACAAAAAATAGAAAGTGACACAGCAAAATAGCTCATACAACGCTTATTTGTGTGGATTCCTATTGCTTACCATACATTCCGCCATGTTGGATTTCATTCACTGTGCGCCGCCATTGAATGGTGCGTGCCTGGCCAACTGTTGCAAGGATTATGGGTAGGCAGGGAAACAGGCTAGGGGAACATCTCAAAGGACCTGCTTTAATATTAGGATGAAAAGCATTTAAGGTCAAATTGAAAAGTCGTGTTTTAAGTCTTTTTTCAATGAAATATGAAGGAAACCAGCTACAAATATAGAAGATTTTTCCATTTTTGAAGAATGAATTATTTCAATTGACATAAAACTTGATTCAAGTTCACTGCACACCTATTTCTTACAGACAGTCCTTTGATAAAGTCTTAGCAATATTAGGCAAAAGAGCTAAATATTGTGTTCAAAAGTAGATTTCAAAGAGATCTGCTATATATACACCTTCACCTTTTACCAACAAGCACTCTTTATGTGAGGTGTGAACAAAAAGGGGCACCGAGGGGATATATTTGATGACTGATACTTTGAATAATTTTTGAATATGATCTGATCCCCTAACTACACATATGCATGTATTTTTTCATCCATGCATAATAACTCATCATTTGAGGCAATGAATACTGTTTTGTAATTATCAAATGTTATGCTTTGGCTCCTTTTCCAGGCTAACCATTCAGCCCATGGGCCTCTTTTCTTATAGAGAAGGGTGCATTACAACAATTGATTTGAATTTTTATTTTTAATTTAACTATTCCTGAGTCAACTTTTAAGTAAATACAACATTATGATAAACATATTTCACATGTATAAAAAATATTGAAAGAAATTCAAAAAAAAAATAAATTGATTATTTACTATAAAACTATCACAGAACAGAAAATGATGGATATTGATCTAGAGGTAAATGCTCACTATTCAACTTATGCTAAATTTGAATTGCTAGACATCATATTTCTAATGGTAAGCCAATGTCAATATTCATAATAAATAATATCTTAGTTAAACATTTGAATGTACTTGAATATTTAAAAATCTCAAAATATATATAAATATATGGTCACATTAAATTCTAATTAGTAATAAAAATGTTCAAGCATACCGGTATAAGCTTATAAATTGTGGAGTGATATCAGCCCTTAATGCAGTTTTTGTACCAGTATGCTTTTCTACATTAACAGTACATATACTAGGACGTAACCACAGCAGAACTGCAACTTTTGACACATCTCACCATTTTGACTGAGCATTCTAACAAGATGGACTCCAAATCCTCTACTTGTTGATCTCCCATCTCAGAAGAACAAATTTCCAGAAGTTTTATTTTTTTCAAGTATGGTTCCATGTTTACAAATGAATCGTACTTCATCAAACAGCAGGCCACATTAAGTGTCTCCAACTTCTTCAAACCAGAGAGGAGAACCTTCAGTATATCTGAAGTTAATGGTTTGCAACCTTGTAAATTCAAATGTTTCAGAGAGACCATGTGACGTGTCATGTGATGAGATGCCAGTTCAAAGTTCTGATTTTTGTTTTCAATTGCAGCATCCCCAATCTCCATCCTTTCTAAGCTTGCCATTTGTTGTGCTGCCTTTGACAAACCTTCCGCAGTTATTCTGTAACAACCATTCATTATTAGTACTTTTAGCCGGTCTGTGCCACACACATAGGACAACTCTTTATCATCAAATCTCACAGTTCTGGACACATCTAAATAAGACAACTCTGGCAAATCTCTTGTAAAATGCTTCATCAAACCAGGCTCAATGGCACAATTTTCTAGTGTTAATTTGACTAGCCCTGAAGGCAGTAGATTGGGATTCAAGTTCATTGTGTTGCAATTTTTTAGGTGAATTTCTTTCAAATTTGGACACCTGTCTTTTAAATCCTTCAACATGGCATCTGACAAAGAATAAGCATCAAACTTTGGTTTTCCTAAAAAAAAAAAACAAAAACAAGATGATAAACATTTTAATACAATTAAATAAGTCAACTTTAGTATATATCCTACTTTTATATTTGTAAGTAAATATTCACCTCATCTTCCCAAGTCAAGGTTTTCTGATCTGCTCTGCTCTATATAAACCCCTGACTGAACTGGCAGTACATATGCGGGTTTACTATTTCTTCATCTAGCGAGATTTGTACTTTTTGAACTTTGGCGACCTCTTGTTTTGACCAATCAGAAAAAGTGTATTAAAAAGAAATACTCAACAACATGGCTGCGCCCATGTACAAACTTTATAAAATTCAAATTTATAGAAAGGACTAAAACCAGTAGTGGTAAGTCAATAACTTACAAGTATGTCCAAATTTTATAATGACAATGAAGCAATGTTAATCATTGCACCATTAATCATGTTAATATCAATCATGAAACATCGTCTCTTTTTAGATCATGCAAACTCTAATAACACCAAGCAGAGAGTCGGGTTTCTAGCCCTGTCAAACTATACAAGTTCGGTCAGAGTTTATGTAGAGTGGAGCGGATCAGAAACCCTTGACTTGAGAAGATGTATTCACCTGTGTCCAAGAAACCTTTGATCTTAATGGAGAGCAAACATTCAGACAGATGACTTCGAATCAATTTCCACATCTTCTTTAAATCAAGGCGATAGTTCAAGAGATCAACATGTCTCCATAGAGTGTTATCACGGACTATTCTTCTCCACTGTCTGCAGACCCTGTAATTCAATCAGAATGAACACTAGTTAATTACTGAAATATAAATACATTCTAGTTATAAGATCATTTGTCATTTCAGCATTTCTTTAGGATAAATCAAAGATTAGGTGGGGTTTAATCTACATCTTAATGAAGATGATAATCCCCTGTATCTGTTTATGCAATTGAAACCTTATCCACACACTTTTGGTAGAGAAATGCACATTTTAGGAACCAGTATTCATATGTCTTTTCTAACAACATTTGGTTGATTATGCTTCAAAGGGAGGTGACTGGGGGTTTCAATCAGTGTCAACAACTGGATATGGGATATTTTGAGATCAGAAATGCATGGTTTGCTTCAACATGTTCCAGACAATTCTGCTCAATACTAGTTTTATCATGCCGATAGAATAATTCCAATTCAATTGAATCACTGGGAATATCAGTCTGTAACTTAGAGCTTGATCAGTTTAAAAAGAATGGCAAATCAACAGTATACAATTATTTAATGCTTGAGCAGTCAATAGACCAGAATACTTTTCCCTCGGTGCAGGGAACAGCTCAGTGTGTTCTATTGCCCGAGGCCAACGGCCGAGGGCAATAGAACACACTAAGCTGTTCCCTGCACCGAGGGAAAAAAATCTGGTCTATTGACTGTTCAGGCATTAAATAATTGTTTTATTACCTAATTCCTTTTTTAGTTTTTAGGGTTTACAATTTGTATATTACAGAAGGTTTTCATGCCATTATCACAATAAACTAAGATTGAGTTAATCTTTCACATGCGCCAAAGCTGTTACGTGCATTAAAACATCTCATGAAAGACTTATTAATTTACACGTAGAAGGGAGAGTCTTCAAACCATTAGTTTAAAAAATAGTCATTTACCTTATACGAGGCTTAAAGCTGCTGATTATTTGATACTCAACATTGATATTATTAAATATGGCATCACTAGTAATAAAAACAGCGTCTACGTAAAAGAAACAAGCACTTATAACGTTACGTTACATTCCCATAGAACTTTCGAAAGGATGCAGATCGTGACGTCAAAGTTAATTTTGGCGTCATATTGTATGACGTACAGACAAGTGACTTTCTACACATCGCTGTGAAATCAATCGGGAAGCCTTACCATACCCGCCTTCTGAAATACGATGCCGGTCCAATGGATCGCAGACTATTGACCGGCAGTCCAATAGATCGCAGACTATATTGACCGGCGGTCCAATGGATCGCAGACTATTGACCGGCAGTTCTATAGAACCGTATTAATAGTTAAGCAAAACTGCATACACAAACAAAATAGACGCAAATATTTAATCTGTGATAAAACAACAAAATTCCTTTGATTAGGTAATAATATCACATGCTTCATTCACGTACCAAATAGCGTTCAATAATGGCAAAAGTGTTCAATTGGGAAAAAAAAATTAAATTAAAGGTGTCACAAGTTTAGAATATACAATATTCCCTCATTATATCTGAATACCGCATTAACGGCCTATGAGATTAGGGCAATGCCCATAGAGTTTTAAAAAATCTGAGCAAAAACATGGGGGGGGGGTGTTAATATCAGACTATAGACGAATCTCGCTGAGATTAGAGGGGGTATAACACTATGAACATATTTACATTACCATGATTACATGCTATTATACTTTATAACCCGGTTTTGGCTCAGATTGTGTCAATACCCTGTGACTATGCCTGTCCACTTCTCTGAAGAGAATGTACAACTCAAAAAAAAAAAATTAATCATTATATATCGACGATTCCACAAGGACTGATATTTACCTGCCAGCAATACAAAGCTCTTTCACGGCAAGATACTCAAATATTTTCAACAAAAGATTTTCTGGTAAATCCTCCATTTTATTCATTATTTCATGAAACTTTTCAAAACCGAAAGTAGATTACCTTAGGAAGGAAAGGTGCGTTTGTAGTTAGATATTTCGCTCGATGAAAATTCCGTTTACAAATTCTTCACGAATCTTTAAAAAAATTATTTGAAGCCTATAAACGATTTATTCATTAATCAGATCGGTGAGCAACTATAAGTATGCATGAAACTATATCATATTTATCAAACAAAATGTAAAAATATGTCAATTTTTATAGGCATTTTTATAACTTTTATAAACCATCGTTTAATTATTAACAAGTTCCTTTCATTCTCTCCTTTTTAAACAAAAGTTTTAAATGAACATAACTGGGGCTAAGATAAACTTTTCAAGTGCACGGTCTTTGGTCATCTCCTCTTCTTACAAAAGGATTTGTGAGAAGAGGACGGTGCGGATTAGAACAGTTACTGAACCTTTCACTTGGAAAGATGCATGTACATACATGTTTACGCGAATTATTGTGCATGCTCTGTATAGTTATTGGAAGTTTGGGTCGCAATCTCGTTGTTAATGGTGACAAAAATAATTTTAATTCCTTTAAAATCAACAGAATGTGTTCCAGTTTTTCAGAAAGTATACAACTTTGCGCAATACAGCCCATCATAATATATAACAATAATAATGACATTGATTATACTAACATGCAAGCACAATATTTAGACTCCTTTGAGGCTAAAATGGGGGGGGGGGGGGGGCTGATCAAGTTTTCCACAGCTCCACAGTTCATTGTGTATCAAAGACAATAAACAAACACTAAATGTGTCATATTGTAAATGCATGAAGTCGTAAAGCAATAACTATTTGTAGAAGTAAAACTTATGTAGAATACTAGGACGACCTACTGTAGAGATCAAATCATACATAATTATATCAGATCAACATGATATTGCATTGTAACGTAACAAAAGACAATTTACCGATTGGTGGAAATAGCAGATTAAAATGAAATTTCGTCCTTTATTATACACGTATTTTAGTTTCATACATATTTAATTACACAATTGTACAGAGTTAAAACATTGCTGTCTCATCCAGTATTCTCCCAAACCCATGGCATCTAAAATAATTCATTTTTGACATCCCTTGCCCAATTTAAGAAATTAACCTAACATTTTTTTGTGTTACTTTGTAGGTATTCATATGAAGATGTTAAAATACAATTTTCTGTTTTTATCAATATACACCAATATTTCATAAGTTTCATATTTCTTTTTATAATAAGAGGACATCGACCCAATTCTTTGTAAACTATATAATTACATATATTTTGTCTAACCCAAACCAAATTCAGAAATATGCTAAACAGCTTCACAGTCGATAAACTAGGTTTATTGGCTGTAAACTATATTTCACAGACCTTGAACTATAGTACTGTAACTGTTAACGACAAACCATAGTTAACGAGATAATTTTTGTTCCAGAAAGTTTACACTATAATTAACACTGAAAACAATCAACATAGTATATATATCACATGTTTATCTCAATATACGGTGGATATCACTCATGGGATAAATTTTTGATATTCCACTGTGTGTTCTTACGCCCGTGACGTCATAATTAAATATGACGTCGGTTTAGAGGTTGATTGACGTAGAATGAAAAAGTGAATGATTAATTCAGTTGAGGGGTGTTGAGATGTAAATGTGAAACATTTATTGTTGTTTCATTTATTTGTCATGAATTCAGAAAAAAATGTTCGAAAATAAGATGTGTGTTTGTTTAACTTCAAGGAACTTCCTTTTCATGCGTACAGTTGTTGATGTCTTGTAGTTAATGTGTTGTGCGGCTCACAATTACATTTTTAACAGAAAAAATTGAGATAAACAAAACCCGTGGTAAAACATGTGATAAAAAGAATCTCTCATGATTTGCGATGGTATATGATTTTTATCCAACTCGTTGTGTTTTCTATCCCCTCGCCAAGGCTCGGGGATAGAAAACACACAACTCGTTGGATAAAAATCATATACCATCGCAAATCATGAGAGATCCTAATGATAATACTGTTTCACGATTTGTAAACTACGGCTAACAACTCTAAACTATCATTAGCGAATGTAAATTATAGTATATAGACATTTAAGGCACCGAATGTGATAAACATAGTTTTACATTGAGAAACAGTTTACAATCTCTCTCTCTCTCTCTCTCTCTCTCTCTCTCTCTCTCTCTCTCTCTGACAATATTTCTACCAGCTCAATTAACTTATTTGTCCGTACAAATCCTAATTCGTCCGAACAAATAACTTATCCCTCCGAACAAATAAATAATTCATCCGAACAAATCCTTATTCGTTCAAACAAATAAGTTATTTGTTTGGACGAATTAGGATTTGTTCGGACGAATTGGGATTTGTTCGAATGAATTATCAATTAATTTTGTTCGAATGGATACGTTTGAAATAACTTATTGCTAATTCGTCCGAAAAAATCCAACTTCGTCTGAACATATAACTTATCTGTCCGAACAAATAGGTAATTCGTCCGAACAAATCCAAATTCGTCCGAACAAATCCAACTTCGTCTGAACAAATCCTAATTTGTCCGAACAAATACGTAATTCGTCCGAAAAAAAAAATAGATATATATTTTTTCATCTGGCTCTTTCACGCCGCCGTAATTTTCTACAATGTAATATGATAAACATGTTTTAGAGAGCTGAAACCTTGATTTCGTTGTTAATTTTAGGGGGTAAAGAAATCATATAATTTACGAAGTCACTATAATATAGTCATCGCAAGAGTTTATGGTTTTACTGATGATTTTTTTTTTTTGTTTATAAATACACAGTTCATAATGTTTCTAATAGTAATTTTCAATAGTAAATATACAAATAAACAATGCTTAAAAGTTTGGATACAAACTATGCGCGTGATCAAGATCATGAGTATGCAAACAAGCTTATTAGGCTTCACAGGATTTGAACACGTGACCAACCAAAATTAATATCCCAATCTTATTTCTCAGATGAACACACTGAAAATAAAGTATTTTTATTAATCTATTTTGCATTATTTGACAGTACATATTAAATATGAAAACTCAATCATTTTTTTTACAAAACAATATATCATGCAAAGTAAAATAAAAACACCAAGGATAAATGCAAAATGTCATTGAGAAAGCAATAACTAAAAGACTGTTTATAGAAAAAATATATTTCTGAGAAATTGCAATAATTATCCGTACGATAATTCAAGGAAAGCTGTATTTGAATGTTTGTAACATTAATCACAATCTATTGTCTCTCCTTAATGTCCCTTCCTGCCTATTTCTGCCGTTCTGCTAATTTATTTCCCTCCGTCATAAAAGACATTCACGTATACCACCAGTTGTTTGTAAAATTACAACATATGCTTTCTAGGGAGTAATATGTACATTATATAAAGAAAATCTAATGTATAAATCAAATGAATACTGTTTATGTATATATATGAACTGTAATTAAATATACTTGTGTGTAATGTTTATTCTGATATAAGAAAGTTCAATAAAATAAATATCTTAAAAACTATACATTTTTCATTAATATGCTATAAAAAATAAGTCCAGTTTTTGATGAATACATAAAAAAAAACCATGTACAGGGGATTGTCGACCAACTTTTTTTTACATTTAACTACTAGTATACAAAATGAATTTCTTAAGCGAACTGGCTTTAAAAATTGTTTATTCTTTATCCGCGTTAGCGGGTAATGTAAATTTTTCTGCAATGATCGCTACCTTCAAAACCCGCATGAATCATCAAAGAAAGCATTTTATTGTTTATATTGTATATACACTGTATTGTTTATACTGTTAATGTACATCAGAACGTTAGCTAAAAGAAACAGCCAAATCGTCTCCTATGGGAATTTTAGTCTGACATCATGTCATGATTATTTCGTGAGGTCCGTGAATTTTCTTAGGTTGATAAAGGTTTCTATACCAATCGATATACGGGGCATGTAGATTTCAGTCCTGTCAGGTTCTACAGAGCTATGACTTACAATCAATTTCCGTAAGAAATAGAGGGAATCATACTCGGCAGATGTAAATATATCACTACATTGTATATTTAAGACCGATATAGCATCACAAATTGTCATATATTTTCATTGCAGACAAAATCACTTGAGCTACCTCACTCCCCCCTCATATCCCACAGCAGGTCACTGAAAAGTTGATCTTTTACAATTATTATAGAAAATATATAATTAAATATAGTATACATATAAAACATTAATTAAGTTACGTAAATGTACATGTGACGACCGTTATCTCCTATATATGGATGTGAAATCTGGGGTTTGAAATTGAACGTTTTGTAAACAATGTCCTTGGTATGGCACACAAGGCCAAATTCACATAAGTGAGCTAAAATTAGTTTCACAGTCGATAAACGAGGTTTATCTACTTAAAAACAATAGTTTACGAACTGTAAACTATAGTTAGCGATTCGTTAATTTAAGTTTATCTGTCTGTAATTAAACGTTTACAATAGATTTTGCTGATAACTACAGTGTCACAAATCGTAAATCTATATTTATCAGCCTGCCTATATTTTACATTCGTTACTAATAGATTTCGATCGTAAATTACAACCAACTGTCATTTATACCCATACACTATATTTAACAGACGTAAACTATAATTCACGATCGATCGTAAACTATAGTTTTGAGAGATAAACTATAATTCACATTTGTCAATCATAGTTATCACCATAAATTATAATTCACAATCGTAAACTATAGTCTACAGCTGTTAAATATAAGTTATAAATCTAAAAATCGGTTAACAATGATTTTCAATTTAAAGCCTCAAAGAACCATTGACGTATCCATGATTTACGAGCTTTTGTTAACTATGGTTCTGATTGTTAACTATATAGTTTAGAGTCGTGAAATATAGTTTCACAGAAAATTGTGCATTTACGATACAAGAGAGAGAGAGAGAGAGAGAGAGAGAGAGAGAGAGAGAGAGAGAGAGTTAAATTAAAGAGAGAGAAAGAAAGGGGGTGTCCCACTAAAATTGTGATGAATTTTGAAAGTTGAGCTTATACTCTTCATGTATGACACTAGTGTATAAATATATATATATATATATATATAATTTGGAGGAAAAACGACATTGCAGGAAAGGGGATGCTTGATTTCAAATCCACACCCCTTCATCGCAACCAGCGCAAGATCCTACGATGGTGCGGAAGCGCGATGACTGTAAATTTCTCATCTCATTTCTCATTTACGAGGGCTGTTCGATGTGTAATGTGTTTTGTAGCACAGAGCGATAACGCCTTGCGGATGATGATACTCTTGAATAGCTCTATTAATACTTTTCAAACGGTATAAACACGAGCCTTCAGCTCTGCATAGTTTTAAACTTATTATCATTTCAATAGAGTCAGTCGTTGACTTATGTTGTAAAAATGGTTGGGAAACGGTGGAGAATACTGAAGAAGTTACAGCTTATATAATTTAAAAAGTTCGCACAAAATTCGGTCATTCGGTAATGATGAGTCTGATAAGGTATCTTATGAGACAGTTCGTAGGTGGAAAAATATATTTCTGACTGTACAGAGTCCTTCAAAGATGCAGCAAATTCGGGTCGACCAGTGACTGTAACAGGCAAAGCAAATGTCTCAAAAGTCAGGGGGAATAATTGAAAAGTGATGGCTGATACAGGATTCGTGATATTGCCAAAGCTGTTGGCATATTGCTATCGCGGGTGCAATTCATTTTGAAGCGTATTTTGAAAGTACTGTCATGTTGTACATTTTGAATTTACTGGGTGGGTGTAAGTACAAAATTTACAAGTTGTAAATTTTGTTTTTACACCCACCCAGTAAATTCAAAATTTAGAACATGACAGTACGAAAAATTTCTGCCAGATAGATACCGCATACATTGACAGATGACCAAACACGGGTATGAGTACAAACCGCTAAGCAGTTGCTAAAATTGTTTCCCAAATTCAATCACAGACAATTTGAAATATTGTTACTGGTGACGAAACATGGGTTCACTATTTCGAACCAGTAGGAAAATCTGAATCAAAATATGGCTAGCTAAACACGGTGGAAGACCTGTAGTTGCCAAAAGAACCATAAGCACAAAGAATGTTCTTTATTGCATATTCTTCTCATGTGATGGTATTGCCGTATAAATTCTGGTGCCCAGGGCATAAGTGTTACGGTCGGTATTACCGAAATGTTATACTATAAAAGCTCAAGAAATATTATCATAAACAACGCCCTGTGTCAGGATTAAGGAATGTTCGTCTACTTCCTGCTAATGCTCCATCACATACATCTGAGCTAGCTTGTGAAGCAATTTTTGAAGTCGGAGAAGGTTACCGTCTTGCCACACCCACTATACTCTCCAGATCTAGCCCCATGCGATTTTTTCCTTTTTCCAAAACTTAAAAAGTTTTTATCGGTCGTTGTTACAAGTCCCGACAAGCATCAGTCAGTGCCTTTGAGGTCTACCTAAATGTGCGTACTGTGACACTTTTCAGAAATGGAGAGATTCTGAAATTCAGAGATTGAAATTAAATATTTCAAAGCCCGGAGAATACTTTGAAGGGATGTAATGTTCAAGATATCGTACAATACACATTACATATCGAACAACCCTCCTAAAGCTCGGACAGATCGAGCATCAGCAATTTCGTTAAATGCACGCATAAGCTTTGGATTCGCGGGTGTAGTGGGGATGGGTTTAGCTAGTCATACCGTTTTATTTTTAATTTAATTTGAATCAAATATTCAAAGAAAAATTCAGAACATGAAATTCATCTCTGCACACCGCATTCTTTTTCTAAAATACTATACCCGGTATTGCAATGGTGTAGTCACACCCATGTAAAGTGCTTGGGTCAGACTTTAGTTGTGTCTTGAACTGTGACGAAAGGCGATCGAAAGAGAAAATATTCCACATACGAACAAAACTTTCTATTTTTAACAAAACTTACTATTTTAAACCATATGAAAAGAATATCAGACCGGGTGTGAAAATCATCCAACCCAGGGGAGGAGCACTCTCAGAGTTCCACGATCTTTGCCTATAAAGTCTAATGAAAAAATCTTTTGGAGAGAAAGGGTGTTAGAAAGGGCATGGTTATGGCAAAACTTTAATTATCTCCTTTTTAGCTCACCTGAGCTGAAAGCTCAAGTGAGCTATTCTGATCACATTTTGTCTGTCGTCCGTCCGTCTGTCCGTCTGCATGTCTGTCTGTCCGTCTGTAAACTTTTCACATTTTCAGCATCTTCTCAAGAACTACTGAGCCAATTTCAACCAAACTTGGCACAAAGCATCCTTAGCCTAATGGAATTTAAAGTTGTGAAAATTAATGATCAAGCCCTCTTACAAGGGGAGATAATTAGGAATTAATGAAAATTTTTGAGAAATTTTCAAAAATCTTCTTCTCAAGAACCATTTGGCCAGGAAAGCTGAAACTTGTGTGGAAGCATTCTAAGGTAGTGTAGATTCATAGTTGTGAAAATCATGACCCCCGGGGGTAGGATGGGACCACAATGGGGGGTCGACTTTTTACATAGGAATATATAGAGTAAATCTTTAAAAATCTTCTTCTCAAAAACCGTTAGGCCAGGAAAGCTGAAACTTATGTGGAAGCATCCTCAGGTAGTGTAGATTCAAAGTTGTGAAAATCATGACCCTCAGGGGTAGGGTGGGGTCATAAAGGGGGTCGACTTTTTAACATAGGAATATATAGAGTAAATCTTTAAAAATCTTCTTCTCAAGAACCATTTGGCCAGGAACGCTGAAACTTGTGTGGAAGCATCCTAAGGTAGTGTAGATTCAGAGTTGTGAAAACAAGACTCCCAGGATAGGGTGGGGCCACAATGTGGGTCGAATTTTTACATAGGAATATAGAGTAAATCTTTAAAAATCTTCTTCTAAGAAACCATTTGGCCAGGATAGCTGAAACTTGTGGGGACGCATCTCGAGGTAGTGAAGATTTAACGTTGTAAAAATCATGACCCCCGGGGGTAGGGTGGGGCCACAGTGGGGGGGGGTCGAATTTTTACATAGGAATATATAGAGTAAATCTTTAAAAATCTTCTTCTCAGAAACTAATTAGCCAGGAAAGCTGAAACTTGTGTGGAAGCATTCTCAGGTAGTGTAGATTCAAAGCTGTAAAAATCATTATTCCTGGGGGTAGAGTGGGGCCACAATGGGGGTGGAATTTTTACATCTGAATATTAAGAGTAAATCTTTAAAAATCTTCTTCTCAGAAACTTATCAGCCAGGTCATTATTTAATATTGTTTAACTTTTGGCTTCTGGATGATTCCTGGAAGTTTGGGTCTCACAAGGGGTTCAGAGTTTGATGTAGGTTTATATCCCATTTATAAACAATTGTTTAGGATCTTTTTGAGAGCTGCAATGCTCAACATGTGATATTACTATAAAATCATCCTGTTAGAAAAGGGACTAACGATAATACACATAAAAATATCCAGTGGAAAAAATGGATTTTTATATATACAGGATCTACATGTATTATACTACATTGTCCAGATAGTTTGTATTATGACTCCATTAAGCTGATTTTTTTTTTATACCTATTGTTCCTCAGGTGAGCGATGTGACCCATGGGCCTCTTGTTCAAATTCTGTTCATCTAATTCGATCAACCTGTGCGTGCACAGGTTAAATCTAATGTACATAGTATAAATTATGATATTGCTAAAATATTAATATTATACTTTGATTTAAATTTAGATGGAAATTATGTACAAAATAATTACATGACATTTGTTTTCTTATCATATATTTGCAGGGCTTATATGTATGTACATACAAAAACATGTACATTACTTTGTCCGTAATGAATTTATTTATAAATACGCTGTACGAACCCTCAACGGACGTTATTTGTAATACCCAGGTAAAACCTGTTACATAAACAAAGTCTTTCTCCACCCCTCCTCCTGGTACTACGTGCCTGTTACGTAGATATGATGATCAATTAAAAAATTGAAATTAGTCTTTTTTTCATTGGGCGATCAAATCTAAACTCGAATACACATGTACCTAATTTTTAAAAATTTAGTCATAATGGTATCCATCAAAGAAATATTCTAGCATCTTTTCGTCATCGAACGCCATTTTGTGCAATGGCTGCTGAGAATGTAATCCTTTTTAAAGAAAGTCGATAGAGCGATGGCGCGATGACACGATCGATGACGATAGCGCGATAGAAAACTAACGATGACACGATAGCATCGCGTCGTCGATATCGCACCATCGTGTTATCGCTTTCGTACCATCGCGTCATCGCACTATCGCTTCATCGTGCCATATTGAACCATTATTATACATGTACCTCAATATGATTATTCTATATAACGCGACATCTGATTGGTTCTAGACAATCACGTGCCAGGGCAATAAAACTTCATATTTCCCAGTCATCGTCATATTTTTCATCATATCCCACCCCCTCGAATTTTCATTCCATACTTATGAAAAATACCAAGGATGAGCCTACGATGTAATTAAATAATTCTATTTTTAAAAAATGTTTTAAATCCTTTTAAATTTATGTCAGAAAACTGACATAGAAAGAAACCCGTAAACATTAACTACGTTATTGCTTTACTAGAATTGAAAAACGATTAAAAATTGATGTATTCTAAATTATCACCTGTCGTTCGGTATAATAAACAATTTATTGCATGATTGTGAGGGAAATATGAAGATTTATTCCCCTAGAAAAATCATATTTCCATCGGGCGTTGCCCTCGGGAAATATGATTTTCCATGGGGGAATAAATCTTCATGTTTCCCTCACAATCATGCAATTAATGTATATTGCCATCGCATTGTCGCGCCATCGCATCATCGTTATCGCGCTATCGCACCATCGCTTCATCGTCATCGCATCAACGTTTTATAGTCATTGCATTATCGCGTCATCGCACTATCGACACAAACGTCGATGGTGCGATGATGCGATGGTGAACTACATGGCCCTATCCGGATTCCATACCAAACTTAAAAGAGAATATAGTGCTCTAGATACGGACGTTAATTAGAGGGTTGTACAGCAGAATATATAGGAAGCAGGGGTGGATCCAGGATTTGAAGTTAGAGGTGGCGCCAGTTTGAGGCAGGTCTTGAGGCAGGTCTTGAGGCCCCCAGTGGGTCCAAGGCAAAGCCCTGGTGGGGGCCACGGGGGCGAAGACCCCGGAAGCTCCTGGATTCTAGAGATTTAGTAGGGTAAAAATGAAGTCTTCAAATTTAGACTTTTGTTATATTTCTTCTCGTGATTATATTTAAAATGTAATAAAATTATTTACAATTTTAAAAGGTTTTTAGATTTAAGACCTGCAGTAATCCCATCAAAACACTCTGCCTTGCAGAAATATAAGAAACATTTCCTTTTAGTTTTTTTCTTACGAATGGCTGTAAATTAATCAGTTTAATAAAAAATCAAGTTCAACGGGATGATGTAAATAAAGTTTTAAAAAAGATAACCATGCCAGCTTGTATTATAATAAACATGGAAGAGTAATTAAAAACACTAGCTACTTCAAGGTGGGTGACTGGTCACATTTGAACCCAAGGAGAGCGTAACTAAAATGGGCTTTTTACTGATGTACGTTACACCATTGAACCCACGTTTTCTTCTTACTACACCGTTGAAATCAGTCTAATGTAGAGAAATCCCATGAGTTTCCAAAAAGTTGATAATTAAGACTCACAAGTTGTACATTTTCTTCGCCAGAAAGTGTATGATTTCAATTTATTTTGACAATTTAAGGGGGAGGGCGCCGGATACGCCCTCCCCCCCCCCCTCCCTTGAATTCGCCACTGGGAAGCCATCTGAACTTGCACTTTCATTGGGCTACGATGAGTTCGACTCACCAAATTTATTGGAAATGGACCTCGTGATATTTTAATATTTCATATGATCTATAGGGGTGGGAGTAGGGGGGGGGGTCCAGACCCCCACTCTTATTAAATTAAATTAATTAGTAAAATTGCTAAAAATAGGTCTCGCCTCAGACCCCCCCCCCCCCCCACCAGAAAACAAAATTATCCGTCGGATCCCCATCCCACTCTGGGAAAAAATTCTGGATCCTGACTAAACCTGCATGCAATAATTAATCTCGGATACTTTGTAATATATGATTGAAATGAAGAGGCATGTAATCGTTAGAAATAGATTGTGTTAAAAATGCGCGTGTGGCCGGTTTTTTAAATTTTCTGTTAATTCATATGTAATAAATCAGAATGTACACATGTTATACAGCCACTTCTAATTATACATGTAGATCGTGTACTTATAGGTCGAATATCGGTGTAGGTTCAAATGGGTCAATTTCTTAAGAGGTTTTCTTTCTTTCTTCTTTTTTTTTTTTTTAATATTTAGTCCGTTATAATTAAATTATGACGTTCCCTAGCTGTACAATTAAAATAATATATATAGCATTAATAAGTAGACATACAAAATAATTGTAAGAAAGATAACTCTGAACATGCCTAATAAAACAACCATAAATAGGGCACAAACGTATCTCATGCATGCTGTAAGTTGTCCAATTTTTTCGCGTGAATTCAAACAAATCATGAATATGTATTACCATTATAAATGACACGCATCGGGTTCCATACGTTGCCTAATCAAAATAAAAACACGTGCAAGCGACATTCTGATCAGCTAGTGATCACACGAAGGAATTCTTTTCATTGGTCATTTTTACCATACCCCTCTAATTTGATTGGATAAGAAAATCCCCGCCCTAACACAAAGCAAACTGTGTGCTGGTGATATTTTTGTTGATGTTTTTCACATATTGCAATGTTTGGTTATGATGTGAGATATTTTATTTGGAAGAAATTTGTAGAATAACATTAAAAGAGGTAAGTTTTTTATTTTCTTTAAAGTAATGGGCTGTTTATTCGGCGTTCTGCGAGACAGCGTTCGGCAATCTAAGGTGTCTCGTTTCCCGTAATTTCTATAATAGTAAAATAAAAACATTCTCAAACAGTTTCAGGGCGTGTGTAGACGTTGTTATGAAGGTCATATTGACATTTTCCGAACTTCAAAAAAGTCATTTTTCCAATATTTTGATTTTGCTTTGTTGTGAAAGCCTGTGTCGTTAGCTTTAGGCAATACACACATTTTCGTTGAAGTGTGAAATTGTTATGTCAAGTATACTGCCTCAGGGGAAATGATTCAACCCCCGGCTGTCAATAGGTCATGAACCTTTTTATGCTAGCCAAATTCACAACGGAGAGACCATAGATTTAGATAGAAGACCTCCCTGAAATGAGAAACTGTATAATATTAACTGTTTAACGCCCATATTTTCATGATTACATAAGTTCGAACTCCCTATAATTAGTTATTGAATATATGGACGTTTTAAAATAATTAACATGTCTGTATTTATGATAAAAAAAAGAAAGAAAAGAAACCGAAACCGAGCAGTGCTCAATAATTTCACGTTGTTCATCCTTTACTGATAAAGGCATGCTATCAACTAAACTTTCGTACTAGGCCTACGGTATCTCAGTGTGTCATCCGAATTGGGTCAACTATATTTAGGTTCAACGTGTAGAATAAGATGTATTTGTAACTGCTACGGTATTGATGATTTTTTTTTAAGTATCTCGGTACAATTTCAGCAGTGTGACATCAATATGGTCCTTCAAAGTGATACAATGGCAATGTGCAGCAACCCAGGGGAACAAGTTGCAGTGGAAACACTGCTGTCGATGAGGAATTCAGTGTGTATTGGCAGTGGGGATGAGAGTTCTGTCATGTCGGAGGATGAGTCTCGCTGTACCCCCTCCCCAACTAGCTCCTTCCAGTCCAGTGATGAGGACTCGATGTCAAACTCGGCAGAACCCTCAATCTTTAACAGGAACTCTAAACTTGCAAGGGTAAGTTTACTAAGTCCAGTGACACATGTAGTAGACCAAGACTCTTTTGTGTATCAAATTATTAGGGGAAAAGAGATTTTTACTTAATTTTAAATGCAAATTTTGTAGCTCTTACTGGCAGACCAAACAGATTTCTGTTACAAACCCATGAGGAGAAGCCAGGAAATGCCATCAGAGTTTGTGCCTAACTATCATCTTGCCAAGACGGGTGCCACAAGTAATCCGTCGCGGACTCCAGAACTGTTCATCGACTCCACAAATATCCCTTATCCACCAATTAAACCTAAACTTCATCTCAAGAGGCCTTCGTTGCAGCCCAAGAGTGCTCATCCAGAGGCGAAAAAGCCCAAAACTTCTGACTCTTTGCTAGGGATTAAGCCAATGATAGATAGAAAGACAGACATGCAGAAAAATGGCACAGTGACAACATCAACTATTGCAACAATTCAGAACTTAAATACTGTAGCAAGTAGTAGTACCCCTTTGATTCAGGTGATCATTGTAAATAATCAAGTACAGTGTTCAGACAAAGACAAGACTGATTGGTTGAGTAAATTGTGCCCCATAGCTCCTGCCCCACCCCCTAGCAACTCACCAGATACTTGCTTTCAAGATGAAGGCTTGGGAAATAGAAGAAGGAGCCATATGTGTACATATCAAGACTGTGGGAAGACCTATTTCAAAAGCTCCCACCTAAAAGCCCACCTTAGAACACACACAGGTTGGTGTATAACTGCAATCTCTAACACATCTTCAGCCTATTTTGTTATTATGGTAAATTTTCATTAGGAGTGGTACACCTTTGTAAAAGATGGACACTTTTAAAATGATTTAATGTCACATATCATCAGATTATTACTTACAGAGGTTCTGTTGTGTTTCAGGAGAAAAGCCATTTGAATGTACTTGGGAGAACTGTGACAAGAGATTTGCGCGCTCTGACGAACTGTCACGCCACAGGTATACTCACACAGGGGAGAAGAAGTTTGTGTGCAGCCACTGTCAGAGGCGGTTCATGAGAAGTGATCATCTAGCCAAGCACATGAAAAGACATGCCACTCGATAAGGAAAAGACTTCACATCATGTCTATCATTTTCATGCACTTGTATTAACATTGCAGAGAACATTCAAAGGCCTTAATCTACTCATGACTGAATATCTCTGAAATATGAAGCTTGCCTGTCAATATACTTGTATTTATGACTTTTGAAATTTATTTATTCATTTTACATTTCATTGAGATTTAAGTACTTTATATTCTTGCAGCTTTGACAAGGTTACAAGTCCCTTGGAGTCCTTACTAGTATATATTTTGAGTCCTTACCATTACAATCATGTCATATTTGAGATTGGGTATGCAAGTCCTGACTGTCTCTCTTTTGTACAGGTCAAAGTACCTAGTATGTTTATCTCTTTACCTCCTTTCTATTGCAGCATTTTGTTGTTCTGTTAATTTATATCTGTGTATTGCATCCGAGTTGTGGTGCTACTATTGTTTTGTAAATATTCAGACACTTTAAGTGAAAGTGGCTATATTGTATGTGCAATATGTAATGTCCTTTTTCACACATTGAGTGAAGAGCAAAAGTGCTACCCACTTCTTTGTGATTACAGTTATTGGCATTTTTCTCTCCAATTGTTGTTTTCTTGATTACATGGTTTTATCATGTTTATCTTAAGGTTGTAATCAATATTACGTAGAATTTGACATGAGGCCTTAGTCCACGTGTTACAGATTACATTTATAACTATGCTTGATTTTCTCAAGTGCCCTATAAAGCTCTTTAATTAATAGTACTTTAATTAGCTCTGGTATTAATGGAGAGAATAAGACATGTTGTACAGTTCTTTGTTAGATTTGATGTTTCTCATCAGGTGAAACCTGGATACAATGCAATATTTCTTGTCCCAACTTGTGTACACATGTATACATAATGATTATATATACATGTCAAGTCTGTATATTGATTACTTTAAATATTTATTTTATATATGAGACCATTTTTATCTTTTGGTTATTTGAAAAGAATAAACATGAAACACAGCTTTATGAATGGCATTGTGATTTTATTGGGTAAAGACTGTGTCCAAACAGGTCTGGTGGATGATGACGTCATAGTTAGAAGGCGGAAGATGACGCAATATCTACACTCCACGTTTGTAGGGATATGTCATGATCATAAGCGAATTACGAGAGTAACTCGTGTTTTTTTCGCATGATGACTGACTCAGCACCGTAATTGACCTTTCTGGCTGTGCTGTTGAAGATTTCTCTGTTTTAACCAAGGCTTAACAAACTTTAAACTAGATGTTTGTTGTGGATGGGGAAAATACGTCTTGGTCATACACGATCAACGCGTAACATTTAGAAACTATTTGTGATAAATGCAGTTTTCTAATTTTAAACGACGAGTTTAAAATAGTTCTAATAGAAATTCATGCTAATATTATCATTGTGATAAATGTAGCTCTCTAAAATTTAGCAATTGGTGAGTAAAATACTTATAATTTATAAGAATCTGAAAACATTTTGTGGTTTTCTAAACTATTGGGTTAATTTTTTCGCGCCTCGTAAGATGCGCCTGAATGTGTTCATCTTTTCACTTTGAAGATGACCAAGACTGGCCATTGGCCACGTTCATATAGCGAAATTTATTCCACCTACGGGCTTGAGTTATAACATCAATGTAAAAAATATGCGGAAATGTCAGAGATTTATGTCAAGAATAATTGATGAACGCACGCAAAGGGAACGTGCACTGCCTTCGTACAGTGACTCTTAAAAAATCTTATACGTAGCATTGGCGTAAACACCGTGAATTGGGGGGGGGGGGGGTATATCCCCTTCCAAAAATTTATCTTTTTTACACCCCCGATCACAGCAGGGACGTATATACGTCCCTGGATCACAGTATATCTATAAACAGCGAATATTACATAATCGTATTAATGTGCAGTGTCTTGTATCTATTACAATCGCGTGGTTGCGATATATGTCCGGGCATAGTATACATGCGAAGTCATAGTACAAACTTGAACATTGCCGGCAAAACCCCAGTCCCATCAAAGTCGAACCGCAAGGGCACGCCCAGCTTATATAAAGGAAAGAAGGGGTTACTTATGTAGGTCATGCACGGACGGCTTGTTCCTGCGAAACTAAACACAACACGTGGATTTACATGTATACCACATTGTAACATTAAATAGCGTTTGAGAACTTAGTTAGATAGACCTTAGCAAGGGCATGTCCGTTGGAACGATCTTTATATCACGTACCATCGACGAACCTCCTGAGTCAATGGCGATTTCATCAGGCATTTTTTATAAAGTCACTTAAAACACATGTATACCAATCCACAGAATCAGACACTGATCACACTGACAACTGGTTTTGATTGGACGACCGTATATTTACAGGGTTTTCTCATTGGTTAAGATTTCCACGCCCAACCCTCATTTTGTTTACAAACTTTGGAAATACATGTACGGCAGCCAACTAGAATTAAAAACTTTAATTATCTAAAACTGAGGTCTTTATTTTGAAATAAAAAAATTTATTTGAAATCAGACATGGATTTGTTTTAAAACTTTTATTTCAAAGGAAAAACAAAATACTTACTAAAAGTTATAATGTCTCTTTGTCAAAATATGTCACAGCTAGTCTTTATCGTTTCACTGAGGGCAATTTATTTTAAAGCCTTTGAGTTTCTGCAATGCGTGCTCAATATTACAATTCTTTATAACCTAAAGAGGATACCTATTGATTTCTAGGTCAAGGTCAGAAGTTCATACATTGCTCATAAAAATTTCCAGATGCTCAGATAAGTTCATCCTCACGATGTCTGGGGTCCTGAGTCCACTCATGTCCCACGGCCACGAGTGGACTCAGGACCCCTGACGTTGTGAGGATGAGATAAGTTTAACACAGATTCATATATATGTTCTTAATAAGACCATTTCTGTGTCTGAAATTGAAAGATCAAGAATTATTACATTCTGTCGGTATGTACAGTTTCGTTTCAATAACGTATGATATGTTTTGGGGTGAAACTTGTTACCACAATTCCTATTGGTTTTGATGACAAACGGTCAAATTCAAAATACAAAACTGTAGGTTGCATAAAATGGTTTCCCTGTAAACTTGAATTTTCTTTCAGCTTGATGTCTTTGAACGTTTTTGAGAGGCTAAAAAGTTAGAGGTCAAGGTCACTTGTTTACATCTATAAAGCGTAAAGACGGAGGTCAGAAACTTCACTATAACCTAGTACATGCAGCAGTACAAATACATAGTTTTCATGCTTACTTTATTTCTGGAAACTTTTTAAACAAACCAAAGGTCTTGACTTTCTTCTATAACTTAAAAAGGACTCTTATTTTTGGCCTTAAGACCAAAAGGTGAAAGAGCAATGTTGATAATAAATTTTTTCTCCATCTTCGTTTCTTTCATTAGTTTCATTCGGTATACCACCCCATTTTTGTTCCCTCGGTTGAGTCACAATTTTCTTAATGTGAATTTTTATTTTTTGTTAATTTTTCATATTCTTTGATTTAACTTTTTCTCTTTCAAAATTATCAGAGTTGAAAAAGGAATGAATTTTCCAGTGCGACTACCGTTTACCACTGGTGCGTTGTAAGCCTTTAATTTTGGACTAAAACGGCGCTCCGTAGATTTCATAGCATGCAGACTACGGCTGATGAAAATTAAAATATTATTCCATGAAATATACAATGTTATGAAATTGCGCCGGAGCATTACATCTCACAGTAAGTAATGATCATTTAATTTAATTACAGTAACGAAAGAAAAAAAAACTACTCCATTAATTTATTCTTTATAATTCATTTGTTTATTAATGGAATATATTTATTTTTTTTTAAATCCAATATTTGTTTTCTTTTAATATTTCCCATTTCACACGGAGAAATTAATATACCCAAACGACAGACCGATTTTGATTTTAAATATATACTTTATTGATAATGCATAAATTCTAGGGACGCATATATATATATATATATATATATATATAATAACAAATAACTAGCATTTAATTATCAAGTTGTTCGAATTGACCATTGTGTATTTCTGTTGACATCACAAGAAACATTTTTTGTAATGAAATGCACAGATGCAGAAAGTTGCAGTGAAATATACAACTAAAGCATCAACCGTTGTAAATGCGTCTAACAAAGCAACTGGGTCATGAAAGGATCCAAGTTCAATCATGCGCGTTATCGTGGCTGTGCGATGACCTACTTTTAAACCACATTACGTAACACAAGATAGCACATTCATTACACCTTCGGAAATACCCAATATCTTCTTCTTATCAATCGTTTAAATGGACAAAGGCCAGTTGCGCGCAGTCTATTTCATTGGACTGGTTTGCCCCTGGTCTCAAAATTCACCTACTGACCGATTTGTGCAAGTTACCACCCACGCCAATCTACAGTTTTCGCGCGAAAATTTGAACGTGGTAAAATAATTGCAAATATTAAAATTTTAAATAATCGGCTAATTCGTCTTCGCTTGGCTTGCGAAGATGCGGCTAATTGTGATAAAAAAAAAGTGCAAAATTTTATATTATCTAGAGTGCAAACTGTACATGCTCTTGTTATCAGTTACTTGTGTAAAATAGATGCTAAAATTACGTGAGGTGTTTCACGTTTTTATTTGACATACATTCACATCAGGTAAACAAACAGTCGATAGGAATTGACAACAAAACAATGCGGCGACATACTTAGATAATTTTTCATTATACACATCGTGGCGTTGTATATATGCAGTGCAGCACCCGGGTTGAAATCATCCGACACTTTCATATTTTCAGGAAATTAGCAATGGTTTTACACGTTCCTGACATCGACAACCCAGGGGAGAGGGATGCCGTGGAAACCCTTTTGGCCATGCGGAATTCTTCGCGCATCAACCACAGAGACAATGCATCAAACTCGTCCGAAGATGACCATCTGTATTCCCCCTACCTTCGGGCGTCTCCGGTCCGGGGCCCACGTGTTTACAGGGGCGGTGAAGCCTCGTCTTCGTATCCGGACTATCCCAAAATGAGGAGGCCCTCCAAGCTCGCCAGGGTGGGTATACGAGCAGCTATGTTTATTTATATAAAATATTAGTTTACCGAAGATCCGCATTTATTTATCAAAATTGTATCAGCAACCTATGCGCAGAACCTATAATTATTTTTATCTTTTTCATTTGTATATCCTTGAATCTCCCTATTGTAATAAATCATGAAATTTCAATGAATCTTTTGTCTGCATATTTAGCTCTTACTTGACGACCCTGACGACTTTGACCGGGAGATGCTAAGACGCAACCAAGTATCCGTCATCGTCCCCAACTACCATCTCGCCAAAACCGGAGCCACGTGTAACCCCTTTAGATCCCCGGAAATGTTCATTGATTCTTCCAACATTCCGTACGGCCCCCCTCCTCCGCGAAATAGGAAACCGATTCCATACAAGCGAAAGTTTTTGGCGTCATTTGACGAGGAAGAAGATGAAGAGGAGGATGAGGATTATGATGAAGATGACGAAAGCTTTGAACCCTTTCAAAAGAAGATTAGGGTAGAAAAAGATTCATTAATTCCTAGGGATGAAATTGAGCGGACGTTGCCGGTTTCTTTGAATCAGACCGAAAACCTAGAAGGCCAAGCAATACCCGTTGAAGAAGAGGAAAGCGAAGTTCGACCAACAAAAAGAACGAAGGATGACGCCACAGCTGAACCTGCACACAAGAAGACGAAGTCTCTGAGGGAAATGCTCACAGTGGACGAAACACCGCAGCAGACGACAGAGTCTAAAGATTCTAGTCCAAACACACCGCACCAAGAGAATGTGCCTTCTACGTCACTTATGTCTAGAAGTTCTCCTGTTCTTCCCATCATACAATTCATAATTGTGAACCACTGTACAATGCATCATCAATATTGTGGCGACAAAAGCCAAATGCTTGATAAATATTGCCCCATTGCACCTGCACCTAAAAGTAAAATTGAAAGTTCTGGAGTCGCAAAAGATCTAAAAGTTGGAAGCAGACGACGGAGTCATGTATGTCATTACACGGACTGCCAGAAAACTTACTATAAGAGTTCGCACCTGAAGGCTCACCTACGAACACATACAGGTAAATTACCGTTCTTTCTTTTGCTTAAGTAAACATATATATCATACATCTCAACGGAAGTTTCGTAAACTGTTGCATATATTTATACCATGATATTTATACCGTGATTCGTTGATCTTATTGCAGGAGAAAAACCTTACATCTGTAAGTGGGAAAACTGTGACAAGAAATTCGCGCGCTCTGATGAACTGACACGCCACAGGTACACACACACAGGGGAGAAGAAGTTTGTGTGCAGCCACTGCCAGAGGCGGTTCATGAGGAGTGACCACCTAGCCAAGCACATGAAAAGACATAATTCCACTATCAACAGATAGCATAACTTTGTTATCTATAGTTATTGTTGTTGTTATATTTTGTTAATTTATCTAATTTATTTTTAATTTTTACAAACCAATGCATTGACTTTTTTCAGTTCAAACAATGTTAGACCTGATGAATATGAATTTTTTATAATAGCAATTTTATTCCATTTTTATGCGCACCTGCAATATGTCGGATTAGGGAAGATATTTATTTAACCAGACTGAGGATACAATTAGTTCTAAGTGGGAAGTGTCGATCAAGTAGTGACTTTCTGGTTTTGTGCCAAAGAAGGATAACTCTAGCATGCTTACGAATCTTGAATAAAAACATCCCCGATAATTTATCTAGTATTTTTTTGTCATTACGAAATATACCGGTATATAATTGTATTTAACCATTCTTCTCATTTTCACCTGTTGTAACAGGGGTTACGTCTTTCATTTTAGCATAAACAGTACAATATTGTTCTATCAGGTAAGCAAGCATATACAAAAGGTTTAATCTACATTTGTTTTCTGCATTCTTTTTTTTTATAACGATTAAATATCATAAAATCTTAACGACTTTTTTTCTGGCCCCGAAGATCTGAAGTGAGGTGGATTTTCCTGTTAGTTGATCTTTCGTCTGTCTGTCTGTTTGTCTGTGAAGACTGTAATGTTTGGCTGTCCGCATATTCAACAACCTGTAATAATGCACTTTTAAACATGCCCATATCTTTGTTTGTTCGTGATTTTGAATAATTAAATAAATCACTTTAGGCCATATAAAATTAATATTTAGATTCTCATCCTGATTTGCAAAAAATATGGGCGGGTGGGTGGATTTTATTTTTTATTTTTTTTTTTTTTTTATAAAAACACCTTTTTCACCGTTCATGTTCTAGAAATAACAACTGCTCTATTCTTTTAAGTTGCTAATGCTAATATGAGTACTCAAACCCACATGCAATCTTTTAATTCCATTTTATTTCGACTTAACTGGCAATGCATGAAGACATTTGTATCCTTATGATAACAAACATGACTGGAATCAAACGGTAATCCACATGTTTAGGCAGCCATTAAAATGTTTTGAATTTTTTGAATACCGAGCCCGATTTTTTTTCACACATTTTTTTTTCACACATTTTTTTTTTCAAAATAAAATATAATGCATCAGGGCGAGCCATTTTCAGAGGGGCGGGCGGGGATGAGAATCTAAAAATTAATTTTATGTGGCCTTACTACTCCTACAGGATCGCCGCATACATGTACATGATATGCATCATTCAGTGGCGTCGGAAGCAAATTGACCCGGGGGGGGGGGGGGGGGGCTAGCTTGCCAAAAACAAAAGGTTACAAAGGAAAACCCATTCTCGCCAATCGTCAAAACCCTAATCCGATGGGATGGAGGTGGATGCATTAAAAGTACTTTTAGAATACTCCTATTCAGATCAATTTTTTCCGTATTAATACACTTTATTGTGAAATTTAAATCAGGGGCGGATCCAGGATTTGAAGTTAGAGGGGGAAGCTCCTGGATTCTAAATATTTTGTACGGTAAAATTGAAGTCTTCAAAGTTAGACTGTTGTCATATATCTTCTTGGTATTTTACTTAAAAAGAAATAAAAAATACTTTATAAACGTTCATAGATTTAAGACCTGCAGCAATTCCATCAAAAGCCTCTGCCTTGCAGAAATATACAAAACATTTCCTTTTATTTTTTTTTTTACTTAGGAATGGCTGTATATTAATCAGTTAAAAAATGGGACGATGTAAATGAAGTTTAAAAAATGATAACCATGCCAACTTGTATTATAATAAACATGTAAGAGTCGTTAAACACCAGCTAGTATTACCAATTACTCAAAGGTGGTTGATCGATCACATTTGAACCCACGGGGTGCGTGACTAAAATGGGTTTTCTATATATACATGTTACACCATTGAACCCACAGGTTTTCTTCATACTACACAATTGAAATCGGTCTAATGTAAAGAAATCCCACGAATTTCCAAAAAGTTGATAATTAAGATAATTAAGTTGTTCATTTTCTTTGCCAGAAGGAGTATGATTTAACTTTATTTTGACAATTTAAGGAGGGTGCGCTAGGTGTACCCCCCTTTAAATCCGTCACTGTAAATGATTGATTGATTCATTAATTATGATTATGTCTATCTTTGCAAAAAAAAGGGGGGGGGGGCTAAGCCTCCCCCCAGCCACCTCCCCCACTCCCACCCACGGTTCCGACGCCTATGTCATTTATAAATGATTTTGATTTTAAGATCTTTGACCGATAAATTGACAAAATTTTCTCTGTCAACAAAAATCTTGTGTAGTCAACAAATACACTTGTTTAACAAACACATATTGTAGATCCTTGCTTCTATGATATCTTTTGAAGTAAATAGACTTAATGATTTAATGAAGCGTGACCTGTGACCAACTTAGTGGTACATGTATATTCTCAGAATCCAAATGACCGAGATTTGGCAGCTCTTGGATAAGCTGTCATGATTCCTCGTATTCGAAAAGTTAAATCCCATCTAGGATAGATCTTTTATGCAAATTCGAAGATTAATACAGTTTAAGCTGAATTCATTTTTTATCATACTATACAAAGTTATATGTAATTACATGTAAATATATTTACGATCGGGTTTGCACAACATTAGCGTTCAGGGTCATCATTCTTTCTCTTTTGTCTGATTTTATTGATATCTTGTAGAGATTTTGTTTATTTACAAAAAAAACCCAAAAACTAAAGAATGACACGCTTAACTATATATATACTAGATTGCAACAATATACATAAAACGTGATCCTGATATAAATTCTGCACATCTGTGCAGGATTCACTTTTCCGAAAACACAATTATTTTACAAACGTTCCTGCATTGTGCATTTTTTTAACTGGATAAACTACCGAATACAGTTTTGACAAAACAGGACACCTTCAAATATATTTCAAGCCAATAAAATATATTACCAATAATATAAATAGTATACGTGTATGTGAAAAAGTTCTCGCCACAGCTTAGGCAGACAGAAATATTTAAATTGTCATTACACTAAAAACTTGAAGAAGTCGCTAACAAGATTAATACAGGTATATTTTTATTGTACCATAACAGCTAAACCGTATATAGACCACTCAGTGTCTGTTTTGTCAGGTTTACTACATGTATGTAGAAGATATTTTACTATCTTAGTAAACTTAACGCACCTTTCTTTCTTGGAATGATCCCTGTGAACCACCGGAGGGTTTGAACAAGTAATCGCGAAGAAAACACAAGTATAGATACCATCTGGATTTCGTGCAAAAGTTTTTGGTGTTTTTTTGTTGTTGTTGTTGTTGTTGTTTTTTGTTGTTGTTGTTTTTGGGGGGTTTTTTGTTTTGTTTTTTTTTTTTTTACAGAGAAACACATTGTCCAGAATGCGTTTAAAAAAAAAGAACATTTCTTTGTAAGTAATCGCAATTCCTTATAGTTTTCCTGGTAGCGATTCTAAAAATCCAGATAGGGTTCCGATAGTTACTGGACAAATAAAGATATTTCCTGAAATTGCATGCGTGTTGCACGAGCCATTAACTGTAAGAACGCATGTAAATGACGTTTCAATGATAGATAAAACAAAACAATGGAATGAAATTATTTTGTATCTTTATTCATTGATTGATTGCCTCTTCAGGTATACAACAAAACATTCTCCGATAATATTTCATTTACCATTTTTTATATTCGAAACTCTTATGAGATTGTTATTGTAATGTTGAAGGTATTGCGTGCAGATACTTGTGTGGGTACACCTATCCCAGGACCCACTCTGTTCTTTATTTCATTAATTTTTTTACAAACTTTTTTCTTCTTACTGATAAAACAGTTGGTACAAGGTAACTCTAGAAATTACACAATATACATGGTTGACATCCTTACGGTAAACTATTAGGGTCTATCTCTCTGTCCTTTGATGATCCAGGCCCCACCGTCACCAAAATTTTCAAATCACTCAACTCAAATCCTTAATTAAAAGAAAAGTCCATACATTTGAGGTAAAAACTCAGAGTTGAGGCTGAGTATTGACTTGAGGAAAGTTGTTGACGGTGGGGCATGATATGTTTCGCCTTGATCAGCTAGAATAGCATTAAATTGAAATGATTTTTCCAAAAAATACTCTTAAAATAATCATAATATTTAATGCTTAATGTTATTTAATGGGTTTTTTTTTTTAATTTGGAAACGGATTTCGCTGATGAAAGCTCGATTTGATATAATCTGATACACATGTAAACAAAAGGGTACCGGCACAGACAGAGCTAATTATCGTCAGTTTAAATGTCTCACAAATTCATAACAGTCAATAGCGAACATTGATTTTTTAAACATACAAAAAGTATATTTAATGTAAATTATGGATTTAAAAAATACATCGATAAAGCAGCTTCTAAAGAGATAGTTTCCATTTGACTAATTTCTAAAGAATGAACTTTAACTATACACATTAAAAGTTTAAAGCGACTATCACTTAATTGGAACGGACGAAAAATGGACAATAGCTAATTTTTGTTAGCAGTACATGTACCTGTTGTAGTTTTATTCCATTTACATTTATATGGAAACACTGTACATGAAAAACAAAGGACACATTCAGATTATGAATCACTTGTTTTTCTCCAGATATAATTATAATTCGATAATCCGTTGAGAGACGCGCCTTATCGGTCAATCTCCGAGGATTAATTTCTTAAACTTGCGTAAAATGCAGTGGGTGCAGCGACCTTCGCCCGACCCATTGTTAAGTCTTTGCCCACGTCGTATTGTTCACCAGTTTATGTCCGTTCAGATTGGAGGACTTCATGAACCTATCGATGGCCTGAACACCCTGGCGGCAGATTTCTAGGGGTGGGTAGGTGAGCGGGTTTCCGTCCAGTACCGATGACGTGTATCTCTCGTCCCAGTCCAGATTGGTCAGCTGACCAAAGTTCTGTGGCAGACGACTGATGTTGTTGTTCCCGATCCACAGACAGTGTAGTTCCTTCAACTCACTGATACTTTCCGGGAGAGCGGACAGCTTGTTGAGAAACAGTAACAAAGTATGAAGATTCTTCAGATTTGATATACTCCCTGGAATCATACTCAGCTCATTGTCACTCATGTCCAGAAACTCCAGGTTTTCCAACTGACATAAATCCATGGGAAAGTCTTGGAACTGGTTATTGGCCATATGTAGACTCCTTAGTTTCTGTAAGTTATCAAAACCCGCGGGCAGGGATTCTAACAAATTGTTACTGAGCGCCATGCTTTCTAGATTCACCAACTGACAGATTTCTTCTGGAAGTTCTGTAAGCTCATTAGTATCCAAGATAAGAACGTTCAAATTTGTCAGCTTACTGATGGCTCGGGGAACAGCCAGCAGCTTATAATTGAGACACGATTCTCTCTCTGGGCTCAGGTCTAGAATCTCCAGTTCATGAATTTGGAAAATGACTTTTGGAATGTCCCCCAATTCCCGACCGGTCATTTTTAGCTTCTTTTTGCCTCTAAACAGGGGGTCATCTGTATCAATCCGAAGTCTGAAAGTCCTGATATCGGCAGTAGAACGCGGGGTAAACATGTAATGAGAGAGCGCCATCGTGCCGAAAAACCAAACCAATACTGAAAGTGTTCGCGAGAAAATGAAATTTTTATTGCAGTTCAAATACAGTTATTTCCGAACAAACAAACAATTACGTCAATGTTTAAGTGACGAACATGATTATCCTTCGTCTTAATGGCTTAGCTGTAGCAGATTTTCGTCAAGGCCGCGATCTTTAAAATCCTTTAAAGATCCACAATTTAATAGGAAAGCGTCACATTTGAACCTCGCAATTCCGTGTTTTCAAAACCTGTAACGAGATAAAGAAACAAACCTGTGATTCGAATACATATATTCTACACAAAAATGGAAGCATTGTTGCTTAATCAATCGTGAATTAAAGACAGTCTTTTTCATTTCTCCGTCATTTATAACATCAAATGATTTGCGTTGCTAGAAAATCTTTAAAGAACATACACATTGAACAGGTGCCCGTTAAAAAGTGAAGGAAAAAACACACCCCGGTTATAAAATACCTGTATCTTATAAAAGCTCAATAAACCCCGCTAGACAACGTCTTGATTGTTTTTTAAATGTTTGATATTGGCAGCATGGCCTCGTGGCTTTGTTGGTTTAATCGACATCTAATCAAACTAACTCTTGAACTGTCCATCTTGCTCTGTAACCAACATACCACCGTCTCTACCCCCACGGCCCCTACAAATCAGTTCATCCTTCCCCCAAAAAACTACGGCACCAAATTCAACGCATTAGTCAAACTTCAAGTCAATATTAGCCCTCCTCTTATTCACATATACATGTTCCTCGATAAAAATGAAAATTAGCTAGCTATCAAGTTAATTCGGACCTAGGTCCGCACTTTAAGAATTCCACACAAAAGACTTCTTACTCAATGCACGTTTTCAACATGGATACTGCAAGGTACGACTTGGATACAAGATGGATCTCTAGAAGTTCACCTGCAATAATTCATGAAGTATGTGCTCCCAGTGAGCGGGTGGCAGGTGTAATAATGTTTTCTAGAAACGAAAATATCCCCGCGGATCGATTGTAATTACAATCGAAATTGGCACTTCTATGTACGGAAAATTTATCATTGTAACGAACAAAGCTTCTCACTATTGAAGAGTATACTTTCTCCTTAATCCTACATTTGCATGTTGATTTAAAGCAAACAAAAACATATGTTGAGTGTTCGGGTAAGACAGTTATTCATTATTAACGGGGCGCATTGCGGGTATCTCTAGCCTGTCTGCTGCAGTGTCGCCCTGCCCCGCTCACCTGAGCCAATCAATGACATATTTTTGTAATGATGCTTGTTTCTGGTGTTAATGTCCTACCCATGAATAATTCATCGACAATTTCCATCCACTTTCCGTAACTGAACATCAAAATCGATAGAATTAAACTCATGTCAACCGATTTCGTTTATATATTTATCTATAATTTATTATTTTTTCAAACAAGGCATGATAAACGTTCGACTATTGTTATCACATTTGAAACCCTGGGTGAGGCTGTTTCTCCGGATTATTGGCTTTGCATGTATCTTCATTTGATTATTTATCGAAAGGTCTGAAGAACGAATGTTTCATAGTACCTTTACTACCGAGGAATACGCGGACAAAACGATTAAATTATACTGGTTGCTGTGATCAAATCCTTCAAAGATTTTTATGAAACCGTCTGAAATTCCTATTATGTTGTTGATCTAAGCTCTCCGACAACCCACATAAGACAGAAATAAAGACCACATCATGCTGTTAAAGTATGGAGCTATTCTTTAGATGCCTAAAAGTAATCAAAGTTCTCGTGGGACTCTAAAACTATATCGATTTTTAGAATATGCTTATTAAAAACGAATATGTTTTCTAATTTGTTATGTACATCCATTATGTTCATTTTCGGGGAAAAATCAACTTTCCCAAAGTAATCAACTTAATTGCCATCTTTCATTCTTGCAGACTGAAGATGAAAATAGCGTTACACAAAACCCTCTTTTCTTTATTTAACCGGAACAGACGAAAGAGAAAAGAGCAAAGTTTGAGGTCTGGAAAATAAGCAAACAAAAATAAAAGACAATGTCTTTTAACTTCAATTAGCAAACATCGTCTGGGTTTTGTTCTAGCAGCTTTTATTCTTGTAGGCTCCAAATGCCTACATTGCATATTGACCAAGCTGTTCTAATGGCGACGTTTTAATTGGTCACCAAATATTATTAAGGTATAAAATGGTTGCATAGTTTTAACAGGAGATAATAAGAAACACGAACGCTTCATGAAAAGAACAGATTAACTAGATCGAATAGAGTCATTCGAAATCGGATCATTAAGTGACAGAGGAAATCGCGAAAGCAGTATTGCAGACCACGGTTTTGCTTCCTGGTGGTTCTTTAAAGCATAACTATTAGAGAATGTACGCAATTACATATCTCTTCAATCATTTTTTTATCAATAGCGAACGAAGTAATCACTCTATCTGCAACAAGCCTAGAATGTATAAGGAATCCCTGATCGGACTCAGCTAGCTTTTACCGACAAGGTCTACAATTTGTCAAAATAGCAGACGTATCAAGTCACGATATTAAAATCTTGATCAAGAGAGTAATATAAGAAAAGCATACGTACGTTATTTCTTTTTAAAAAGGGTCTTTGTTATAGTAACAGCGTTTTTAGTATTTTTCTCTATAGATCAAGACCCTATTTGGTCGCCGTTCCTGTATCAGTCTTTGGTTAACTAACCGCCACATTACTTATAGCTTGTTTCTCTGGCGTTCCAACGTACATCAAGTATACCGGTAGCTTGTTTTCCTGGCGTATATATCTACATCACGTAAAGATTGTTTTCGATTTGTCCGTCTTCATAAAACGTAATTCGGGGATAGACAATCATATCTGCAAACTTTTGGCAGGAGAATTCGCTTTTGGCACTTTAGGTATATATATAATTACACCTTTTATGCACTTTTCTTATCAAAACACACGCACTTTAAATGAGATATACAGTTTTATTATTTTCATTAAGGATCAGTATTGATATACTGTTTGCAATGAGATTTAGAGTTTTAGTTTTCAGGTGCACCTCAAAGTAAGAGCCGGTAAAGGGGAACAGATTTAATGATCTACAGCAAAGTGTATGTATTCATTACGAACTACATCAAACAAGTACATTTACAAATCTTTGAACAAAAAGTCATGCATTTTGATGGTATTTGTCATCGGGATTATATCCCTTTTGGCGTTGTAATTTAGTCATGCAGAACTTGGTTGTAAAAGACGGGATTTGGAAAAATGGGAGTACAAGCAACATACATCAAGTGTATATAACTCGTGTTGAACATAATGCGAATGATGGTAATGTTTCAGGGCCTACGTATGGGTCATTTTCAACAATTATCTATTTTGAATGATATACATGTATAAATACTACTGTATGAAAATTCAGATGGACAACCAAAGATAGACAACCGTTGTAATATGGATTACACATTTCACCAAAGAATTCATACTCGATAAGAGCAGGGGTGTTTACGGAACAAAATGAAGCAAAATTGTGTGTATTTTGATAATGAGGTTATTTTTTGGCTCGCTTATTTCTAGTTCATTACGGTTCCTCCCCCCAAATGCTTTTTCAAAGATAAGGATAATCTCGATGTACACAAATATGACTCTAGTCAAGTTAATTTCCAGTTTTCGTACGTTATGTTTTACGTACAGTCACGCCTTTTGAGTGTATCTAGAGGCTGACTACAGTGTAGAAAAAAGAGGCCAGGGAATCACTGCTAATGTAAAGTATTTTTCAATAATTTTTTTTAATGATTTTTACATGATATGAAATTAAATAAAAATCAAGTATGTAAATTACAACTGATTTCATGGTGCTAATATGCCAATAAAGATTAGTGAAATAAATTTGCTTGTTTGTAGATGATCGTATGGTCATGGAATTCCACTTCATGAACATCCAATGAACCTCCTCTCAATAAATTCACAAGTACTAAACTTTGATGACTTGGAAACATAAGTAGAGAACATAATTTGAAGTCTTTACTTCCTGTAATCATAAACTTCAAAGACAATTATTAAAGCGACGAAAACATATCACTTTAACTGTCCCGTTAAAAGACATTATATACCAATGCTGCACGTGAAACTTCGTGTGCAACCAGTACTTAAACAAGGGCGACGTCCTAGTAATTATATAGAACAGTCAAGTCGGACTTTGTACTTTGATTGCCTCAGATATATTTAGTGGTTTAAGTTTTATAAAATGATACACTTATTATTCATTTTAGTATCAATGGATGTTGAAGAACTTGACTGGACTCATAAACAAACTGAGAATTAATGTCCTCTAACCACTGTTGTAGTTTCGTCTGATCCAAAACAGAAGCACTTACTACAGTACATAGTCCTTGAGCCTAATTTGTTTTGCCAGAAAAATTCGTCCAACCTTCTCTATTGCTTCCATAATTCAAGTATTTATACAGTGATAACTAAGTTTTTACAATTTCTTACACTCATAGGCGTCGGAACCCGGGGGGGGGGGGGGCACTTTTTTGGCAAAGTTAGACATAACCATAAGGATAACCTTTTTTTTTTTTTGCTTGTCAAGGTTTCTGATAAGTCTAGCCCCCCGCCTTTCAATTTGCTTCCGACGCCACTGACACATATCTAATCAATAATATAACATAAAGTATTGTATGAATAATCCAAAACAGTAAAATAAGCCTTGGTTGAAGATTAAGCATTTTAGTGAAAATAAAAGCAGTTATCAAACATCTGTTGCTCTCAGTAAAAGCACTGCATATCTAAAGATGATTATTTCATTGATACAAGCTGGAATTATTCCATTATTTATTAAAAACTTTCGTAATTCCTTTACTGAACATAACTATCAAATGTGAATATGTAGCCATCAATTTAACGTAGTGATAACAATACAAATTGCAAATTTGCATAAATAAATAATTGAAAGATAAAACAACATGCATGTACAAATATCAGATGTTTTAATTTGTTGAAGATTAAAATCAGACGACACGTTCCTCGAGCATCTTTTTTGTATCTCCTCTTAATAAAGAGTTCCAATAAAAAGAATCCGGTTTTTCACCGAAATGGATTTCAAAAATTATTTTTGCAAGAAAGCTTGTCAAAGTAGAATATTTAATCAATTACAATTCATGGAAAAGGTTATATAAAATTGAGGAACGTGTCGTCTGACCTTAAATCCCTTTGAAGTACAGCTATCATTTCAGCTCATTTACATTTACAATTTCATTCTCATTTGAAAAACAATCTGCTATCATTTCCACAGAGACATGTCATCCCGTGTATCGATCACCAAATGCTGCCACGCTGTAAAAGAGGGCATCAATATTTCTTCGAATTCCCAATACCTCGTCAATGAGTTTCATGTACGATATCCGTGAATTGTATTCACCAACAAAGAAAATTACTCGTTCTTTCCGAAACAGAACCAACATCGATTTCACGGCGGATTCACTTTTCCCAACGATGTCACCAGAAGCTGACACTGAACACAAAAATACATCCCCAGAAACTGCAACTCTCAAGGGACCACTAGACTTGCAGCGTTGTCGATGTATATTTCCAAAAGTTCTAAATAATCCGTGTATTTGTAAGTCGCTTTTATAGTGTTCGTAATTAAATAACGCTTTGCCCTCCTTATCAAAAACTACCGCTGACAATATTCCTGGTATAGCCACGATATTTGTCCCCTCCATACTAATTTTTTATTCATTTTACGTCGAATTGGAAATAATATGCACCAAAAAAAAAAAAAAACCCCAATAAGCCAGACCCCACTTTTTTTAACTCGTAGTTATTTTTTTTTCAGCTCATCACATGACACTCAGAAAAGCAGCTGACTTCAGATGATGCTTTATTTCCATGTCCTTTGTGATTTTGAGCTGAACGGATGATTTAACCATCGAGGCTATAGGGACAGTGTAATGGGGGAAACTTGTTGCCCAAGGCATAAAATCTATTGAACGACCAGTACAGTGAAGTACTTGATAATTGTAGAAATATATTTTAGATTATGATCAGTGTTATACAAAAAGGATGATATCGTTTATATATGCACTATGATGACTTGTTTAAAGTTTGGGCGTTGAATATCAAACCATTAGACCCTTTTATTTCCGTTCCAATCTTCATAATCAGTAGAATTTGACACAGAACACGTTTTTTAAGTCGTACTTTTGATTATTCCAATTATTACTTACTCAGAGTTGTTCTTTCTAAAGTATTAAATATTTTGCTATAAGTATTACTTATTAAGAGGGCTCGATGATCGTGGCCATTTTTAGACTGTTTTGATCTCCTTTAGAAGGAGAGCTCTATATAAAAAGTGTCCAAATTCAAAAGGTAAAATATATGAATTTTTTCTTTACTAAATAATTGTTTATAACTAAACAAATCATATCTCAAAATTTTAGGCAGATCTGATGGTTAATTTGTTGACCACCCAGCCTCCTTAAAGCATTTTTCTGATAGCATTCATGAAAGGTTTTAAAGTGTGTATATATATATATGTGTGTGTGTGTGTGTGTGTGTGTGTCTATTTTTAAATTCATATAGAGATGATAAAAACTGTTTTTATATCTTCATCATTACGAAACAACTGCGTGTCTAACTTACAATTTCCTCTGTTGTTGTTGTACTAGCATACTAAAACTAACACTATTTGATTTTCTACCCCTCTGTTGTTGTTGTTGTTTTGATGATTTAGTTTAGTAAGATCTTTGTGTTATCAAGAAGTAACCGGTAGGAGATATAATATAATCTCAGTAAAATTACCAATAAACGGTATTGTTTACTTTAACATACAGATACAAGCGAGAAACAGAGGTCATAATTCGTTGTTTTGTTAACAAAGCTCATGCCTTGTTTTTGTTTGCATCCTTACGTGTTATGTTGGGGGAAAAGTTTCATTCAATTTTTGCTTTTTTGTTTATTAAGTAATTAGTTGATACAATTGAAAAGTTTGTCTTGTTTGTAATAGAGCGTTTTGTTTATGATATAATGGTAACTTCTTTTCAGTGCATTTAAAGAAAAACCAAAATCAAGGCATAAACTCTGTTTACATAACAAAGAAACTCGTTTGTAACTTTACTGTTGAGGTTTAAATTTGAAACGCTCATGTTAACCATTCTAAACCGTGTCTATTTGCCTTGAATTCATAGTCAACATATAAAAAACCTCTTTTTGTATCTAATATGTGCAAATTAACCACGTAAAGCTTATGCCCTGGCGTTCATAGCTTTGCGTCCTACTACACCTTCATCATGTAAAGCTTGTGTCTCAGGCGTTCTTATATACCTACACCATGTAAAGCTTGTGTCCCTGGCGTTCCTATACCTACACCATGTAAAGCTTGCGTCCCTGGCGTTCCTATACCTAGGCGTTCTTATAACTACTCCACGAAAGGATTGTGTCCCCGGCGTTTCTAT
>WFKH01007768.1:52531392-52547256 GCA_016163765.1 Magallana hongkongensis | reverse complement strand
CATGTCGACATAAATAAGTAGCATGTTAACATAACTAAGTTGCATGTCGACATAAATAGGTAGCATCTAGCATCTTGGATGTCACATGTGGGCGATATTTGAGATTTTTTGAGAATTTTTATAATTCTTATTTGATTGCAATTTTCTTGCATGTCAACATAGTTATGTTGCATGTCAACATATTTGATAAAAAAATAACTTGCACACAAGGGGCAGAGATATGCCACCATACACTGTAGATCTGACAATCATTTAACCCCCCCCCCCCCCCACAAAAAAAACAAAAAAAAAAAAAATCAACTATATTTTGAAATAAGCGCGTGTCTATTCCCCCTGTTTTATACTCAATCATTTACATGGAATGTAAGAAAATTAATTCTAATATTAGTTACTTATTTTGCAAATTTATATTATGTTTCTGTTATGTATGTATACGATGTAAATTTGTATATAGAAACCAAACACTAAATTATTTTTTTTATGGTTTCTATTACATAGTATTAGAAGCAATAAGTAATTTTGAGAATGATGATATCATTTTAGTTGAGAAGTTTAATCTTGTTTTTAACTCAGAGAAAGACTATCAGTTATCTTCGTATCAATAATACTAAACCTAGAGACGAATAGTTAGTAAGAAATTATTCCCACAACCTATTTGATACATATATATTCAGGGAGCTTTAAATATGGTTCAACAAAGCGATTTACTATCAAGCTACAAATCCGACCATTCTCCATATCTCTTGAAAATTATATTCATGGAAAAAGACTATGGAAATTTTTTAATTCATTGTTGAATGATCAAGAATTTAAGAGCTATTTTTGCAAAATTCAGGCCACTTTCCTGATACTTGATATTTATCCAGGTATTTGATATTTTCTAGAAATTAGTATACATGTAAATGCAAAAATGATAACTATCTATGTTAATTTTACATTCCACATATTTTTTGCATGTAAATTGTGTAGAAAGCTTCTGCAGATATAACACAATAATACAGACATGGTACTCAAAGGTTAAATAATGAGTTTTATAGAAATAAATCATTATATATAAAAATAAATACATTTACGGAATTACATGGTGGAAATCTTCACAATGCGGAGATAGAAAAATGGAAATAATGGAAGATAAGTAGCGTCTGTCTGAGTTGGTCATCCAGTTACAACTTCTGTGAACGCAGAGGTTTCTGGTGTTGCTCTAGGGATATCATTCGCCATCACAACAGTGAATAATTGGATATGCATCAACATCCCATCCATCATTATTACATAATGTATTTTCTATTGCACAAACACAATTTCTAAAATTTTGGAAATAGATAAAAAATTATTGAAATAAGAATAAATCAAATTAAAAACAAAACAAATATAACACTTTTCGTTAACTAATGACTAGCTTTGTTTTAGTTGGGTGATTCCAAATATTGACAGCAATACATGTACATACTTGATGCTCATCGCACAAATAAAATAATTTTATCTTTTAGTTTAATTCTTTTCTTTTTTTTTTAGAAAATGATTAAAATACACAGAAACCACAATACCACTTATTTCACTTATACATTTTACTTTTTTTAAATTACTTTTTAACACAACATTTTTCATAATTGGCCTCGTCCAACTACATGCTATCTCTGAACAAAGCTGTGTTGCGTAGTTAAAAAAGTCTGGATGAACTAGACTATCATAATAGCTCCTCAGAAACGCACAGCTTCCTTCTAATTCATATTATATTCTGCCGACTGGTAATAAGTATTTTTGGTTTTTGTTTAAAATACGGAATTTGATTTGAAGTACACTGGATACCAAGAGAGTACAATGATTGTGCAGATAGTTACAGACGACTTTTGATGGCAATGATCCAGTTACGAGAGGTTTAGGTGCTTTTGCGAATGTTTTGATGTCTGGAGAAAATTGTTGGACAGTACCTTCCTTTATTCTTGTATGTAAAGTGTTAAAACATGCAACTGTGTTATGCACAGGATACATATACGTTGATTATTCCTTAGTGGTTGTCATCTTTATTTTGGTCAATGATTTGGATAAAAGTTCACAATCTTACAACGTTTTCGTTCAAGATTATGTTGAATACAAGAATCCTAAACATTTTTTTAAATGTGTCTTTAAAATGCAAATTGCACTGCATTGTTACCTTTACAAACATTTAGTTCATAATAATTGCTTATAGTATGATTTTGAAAAAACCAAAATTGTATAATTTTGTATTGAAATTAAATTAAAAATGTGCTAATGTTGAGGGGTTGTTACAATATATTGTTTAAGCTAATGGATGTCTTAGCATGTTTATGCGTTTCTTAAAAAGTGAAAAGCTGGTTGGGAATGTAGAGAAAAAAGAAGGGTGTGTGGTAGATAAAACGCCTCAAACATGTACAAAGCTGCTCCAGTCTAATCCTCTTAGCATAAACAAAAACGAGAGAAGAGAAACACTTTAAAAGTTGAAATGAATAACTAATTTACAAACGAAGAAGATTCCCACCTGAGGCCAGGATACCTATGGGAAGTGAATATCGTCTGTTTAGCACTGGTTTCCTTGCTTATTCCAACCATACACTCATGTTTTGTGCTGAACGTTTCAGAGTACATTTACATTTAATTATAATCAACAAAGCTCGGCTTAACGAAATAACCCCCAGCTCTAGGACCACGAAATTCACAAATACGTTTTGCACTTTTACAACCTAGATACAATACAAAATCACTTTATAAAGTTTTTATGTACGTTTTCAGATTTGGAGTTTTGAACATACCTAAAAAGTTAAGAGAATAGGGATTGGGGGTCAAAGCTGAAAAAAAACCCCTACTACCTGGGACCTCCCCTACCCATCTTAAAATCACCCAAGCATGTCGTTATTGATTACCAGTATCCATGGGGTATTTTATATATATATATATATATATAAGCCGATCACACTATCATTGCCTTAGAATAATACATGTACAACCACTCATCATCAAATTGACGAAGTGAAAGGTAGTATAGTATTTATCTATATTATATCTAATATATAAACCATACAAATAAGACTTTTGTATTAATTTCAGATTCATTATGGTTTCTAGTAGACGATCAATCTCGAAATTGCTTCTTGTTATTGCAACAGTGGCAGTAGTAATTCTTTATTTAGAATTCAATCAAAATTCATCGAAATTTAGAAATGGACTGAAAAAAAATGTTCCGATAAGCGGTTGGGCCTCCGAAAAAGATGATTTGGTACAATGGACTATATTATACCAACAAAATAAGGATATGATTGAATGCAGGGGTAGGGAACAGAAGATTATCAGAAATATCTTTAGCCGTGACCAGGAAGGCTGGTACGAGAATCGCAATGTCTGTGACGCTTGTTTCGATTTTCCCCATATCACATTACAAACCAACTATGGACCTACACCCATCTTCATTTACACAAAAGATCAAGATTTGGTGATCTCAAAAGTACTTCGAACCAGAGGGTCATTTGAATCTAAGAAGCAGTTATTGTTGTCCAAAATGATTGAAGATGATCCTGAACTACAAATTATTGATATTGGAGCTAATATTGGTAAGTACATGAATGCATAATGAACTTGATTGACAAAGAGAAGTACAACATAATCAATCGGATAATTAAATTTACTTACAAAATAACAGGATAAAAATATTTGATGGATGAAATAAAACATTTTGTATTTAAATTGTAATCACAAAAATTAAAGTAGAATCAATGAAGTTTTAAAAAATGTTTCTTTTTCTTTTAAGAAAAATATTAGTTAATTTCGTAGGATTTTCACTGTATTTTGATGTCATTGATTAATATTTACATTCAGTGTATATTTCCCCTTATGATTGCATTTGAAATCTGCGACGTTCAATTTCCCATGAATGCATTTGTCCAATTCATGCGCCATGAGCACAGATATAAAACGTCTCCACGTGTTTTGAGTATATTTATTATTGTAAGATTAAATGAAACATTTCATTGAACTAATGGAAAATCATCGTTAAATCAAATCTATTCATCAATAAAATGTTTTTTTTTCGACAAAGTTTCTGACACTATATGTTTAGTCGCGGAAGAGAATTAAATACCATGTTAATATGGCTGTTCCATATACATGTAAGTTTCATATCCCTGACCAAGAGCTTATAAAATGGCTCTAAAGCGACGATGCACAAATATTTCATACAAATAGGCATTAGTATGAAGATAAATATAAGCATTGAATGCTTATTTTTGGATGTCGTCGGTCCTATAACACACCAAGCGGTGCAGACAAATTGAATACCGCATGTTAGCGCGGTATGATAATTTGTCTGCACCGCTTGGTGTGCTATAGGACCGACGACATCCCAAAATAAGCATTCAATGCTTAAATGGGATACTTCCCGAAAGTAAGAAAAAAACTTGCATTGTATATAAGAAAAACGAATTAAACCATTATTTTTTTTTTTTGAAATTATCTTTATCAGTTGTAACTCAATAAATGCAATTTAAAATTTGGTAAAGCGTGTAAAATGTTTTAGTTATATATTCCAGACTTTTAAATGGCCGAATCAAATTTTTGAATTCTGAGCTCTAATCTTGTCTAAGTTCCTATTAAAGAAATCATGTCCTTTCGAGCTAGTATGTCACAACAAACACTTGGAAACTAAATGTTAGAAAATACTGATACACATTTTTAGATATAGAAATAAAAATATAGATACACGACATAGATACACAGGATTTCATGTGTTGTGCATTTTGTAACCTATTAGTCTAGTATTGTTTAGTTGTTTATCAAACCACAATAACAAAGTTTTATTGCTCCCCCATAGGCGATTTCTATGCACATCGAAAGATCGGCATAGGTTTAAACAGTTATTTGAAATGAAAAAAACTTTTTAAAAGCCACTTTAAGACACATGCAGAAATGTTTTTTCAGGTGTTTACACTCTGAGCTTCGCAAAGGCTGGACGTAAAGTTCTGGCCGTTGAGGCCCTGTATAGAAATCTGCAACATCTTTGTGCTTCTGTCATGGAAGGGGGCTTACAAGACAACGTTTACCTCATCCACAACGCTATATCTAATGAAAACAAAGTCGTCAACTTGGGAGTAGATAAGAATAACATGGGTGGTACATTCGTAGATGTTGACTCCAGTCATATAAAAAACCTTAAAGCAGGTCGGGCGCAGGGTACTTATGGACAAGTATACACTATAACAATGGATGATCTCTTGGATCTTCCAGTCATGAAACATTTCAAAAATGTGGTTATCAAAATAGACATTGAAGGATTCGAGGACCGCGCCCTTGAAAAGGCAACAAGGTTTTTCGAAAAAATTAATGTTAAAGGATTCATAATGGAATGGGTGTTTCATAGAAAATATCCGACTGCAAAGAAAATCATTGATTTCATGACAGCGCGGAATTACAAACCTTACAAGTGCAGTATAAAGAAAATCCCGTTGAATGTAGCTGAAAGTAACAAGTGGGGATTAGACATTCTATGGCTTCCAAACTAAAGCCAAAAGTTAGCTTTTTTTCTGGACTCTATCAAACTGTGTTAATTAAAACAGTATAAAACAGTTCTGAGCTTATAAGATATTTTCACTAGATTACTCTTAAAACTTACATAATTATTAGTTTTGAATTTAGCACATTCTGTGAAATTTGTACAGGATTGCAAAATTCTTGATGTAAGAAATGTTGATTTCTGGGTCAGACGTTAATATCAAAACAATGTATGATATGAAATTCGATTTTCGAGGAGGGAAGAAATCATATTTTTTTTAAAAGTTTCTCCAAATGCTTTTTAGTCTACTTTATAACAGTGTCTCAGGAATAACTGCAAATTCAACTTATCTTGTGTCATACACTGTTGCCTTTTTAGTCAGTCAATATAAATATTATTGATTTTTTTAAGTTCAATTCGAAAGTCAAATCTCCGTAAATTTGAAGCTGAAAGTATATCTTTAGGTTGCATCAAACAAATAATATTTTACTTCAGATAATGGTATCAATATCCTATTGCTTTCTCCCAAAAACATAAAATATCCATTTTTTGCTTGCGTATTAAAATCGCTAAAATAGCACATTTCTATGGCATGTCAAACGTTGCAATATTCGAACTTTTCCATTTGTATTGTATAAATCTTTATTCGAATTCTATAATTTTCAATTTATATTCTGTAATTTCAATTTGTGTAATGTAATTTCAATTTGTGTAATGTAATTTCAATGTGTATAATATAATTTCAATTTGTATTCTATAATTTTTTATTTGTATTGAATAATTTTTTATTTTTATTGTAAAAATTTCATTTGTATTGTATAATTTTACATTTGTATAAGATAATTTTCATTTGTGTTGTAAACTTTTTCATTTGTTTTGTTTAATAATCATTTGTATTTTATAATGTTTTATTTGAATTGTATAATTTTTTTTATTTGTATTGTTTCTCAGAGATTGTTTATATTGGTTTATTACGAAGGATCTAATTGGTTTAGTCTTATTCTCACTAGTATTCGAACTGGGTAATGCGCAAGTTTTTTTTGTGGTTTACAAGAGGTCAATGTATTAGTTTAAATTTTTTTCGAAAGAAATTGTTCGTTTTTATGGACTGAAAGAGGAATTGATTTTTTTTTGAAATTTCAAAGTTTTAATAAAAGTTTTTGATTAGCGCTCATATTTTCACGGGGTTGAATTAGGGCCGTCCGTTGGTGGTATAATTTATATACAATGAAATACTATTGCTAAGTAAAGTACATGTGTACGTAACATGTGTTTATTTTAAATTTATCACTGAATTTATTAAATAGTGACTTCTTGATTTCGGGGGTCGTTTGTCAAAACGTATCCATGATAATATCATTTCTTTGATTAAACTTTTCTGCCTCTTATTACCTGTTCTTATTACAGTATAATCATTATTTGAATTCTTGCTTGCTAATTTAACTGTATATACATTAATCCAGTCAAATCTTAACGTAAATACAAAACGATGACACTATCACAATCAAGAGTTACGGAACACTTGTTATTTTCTAAAAGTCTCATGGATGATTCATCGTTTAAAAAACCCTTCCGGTGTCGTATAATTAAAGGTCCGCCCCGTAAAATGGTCCGGGGCGGACCTTTAATGGTAACATTTAAGGTCCGCCTTTGCTCTAAAATGGTCCGGCCCGTATAAGAAAAGGTCCGCCTAACATAAAAGGTCCGGGGTATATTTTCCATTTCTATCTTTTCAATTTCGAGTATTTTGTTACAAAATAAGTGGTATTATATTGTAATTCGTTTAAAGGAGTACTTACCCGAAGTGAGTTCGTAAATATCCAGCATAGAGTGTAAATGAAAATACATACAGCTTGGTCAACACAAATAAATTACAATATTTATTACAGTTTAAAACTGTTTTTCATTTAACGTTAATTTTGCAGGGCGACCTTATATTAACAGGAAATGAAGCTAATTGGTGTCATTAATTAAACAATAGCTTGAACCAGGTGTTATATATACACACCACCCTGCAGGTGTGAAGGGTTCACACCTTCAGGTGTTTGACCGTTTGAAATTATCAAGTACTAGTAAACAATGGACATTTCACACGTCTTCTTTTTGCACATCTTTCCAATATGATACACGTTTGAAAACTTAAACCATTTTAAAATCAAATATTCTTCACAATTCAATTATAACGATACCTGCAAGCAGTATTATTGCTTTTTTTTATTTGCACTATGCCACATGTGTAACTTATGCTTATTATTATTATAGTTCCGTTCTTCGATCCTTCTTTTCCCTAATTATATTTTTGGATCGGACCTTTGCCTTTGTTATAATCAAAGAAGGGTAGTATCCAATTTTTTAAAGGAACTAATTTATATATATTAAGAAATTAAATACATGTAAGATTAGTAAAGAGCCTATTCCTTCGGCTATATTAGCATTTTGCATCTGACAAAGAATATAAGGGGATTTTTTTTTAAAAGAACATATTCGTGTGAAAAAGGAAAATGTTGACACCCCTGGTAAAGAAATTGGGCGCACAAGATTATAAGCTTGCAGGAATCATCGAAACGAATCAATAGTGATTTTAATGTCTATCTATAACCTCGAAAGGCTATGTACAGATTTGAACCAAAATTAAATACTCAAACTATATCATGTTGACAGTTGAAGTACATGTCTATTTCGGCTATTAAAAAAACAAGCTTTCAAAAATGGCAATGAGAGGGTAAACCGATAACTAGTTATATTGGAAATGTTAATGCATACATATTTTAATTCATTTATATCGTATAAACTAGTAATAAGAACAGAAAATAGTGTTCATACGGCAGAAACCAATAACGGCAAATTAAAATATACCGGTATTTTATAATTCAACATAATGTTATATCAACATACATTTAATGAAAAACAAAAAAGTTCAAAAAATAAAATGAAAAAGCAGTCACCAGTAGGATTTGAACCCCAAACACCGCATGTATGTATTCACTAATCCAGGACGAAACCATTGAGCTATGCGTGATCTCACAATATGCGATATAAAGTAGTGTTTGAAACAACATTGTCATATCCATGGACTTTGTTTTTTATCCTCCCAAAAATGTTTTGAAAAAGTACATAATTAGTCATCTCTGGGTCATCTCTCCATCTTTTTTTAAAAAGCGACATCTTTAATGTTGAAATATGTCATCTTTGCACGTTTCAAATTTGTAGAGAGAAGACCCAGAGACAATAAAATCATTTAAAAACAGCTGTAAATAAGTATGATTTTGCATGAATTGCATCGTGTTGCTATATTTAGACCCATATTATGATAAAACTTTTTGCATTACAAACATTTTTCTACCCATTCCACATCCAGCAGAAACCAAATAACGGTTATAATTCGGAAAATGTGCAAAATTAATTGATGAAATTTCCACTCTCCTTGTGCGCCCAGATTCCTGCCGAATCTACATCTTAAGCGCACACTTTCTTTTATTATTCTAGATTCCTGCCTGTTACACTCACATATAGCGTTAATTAATTTTTTCACAAATATCATATAAACATCATGACATGCATTTCTTGGCCCCACCCCCAATAAAAAAAATAAGAAGGTCATTAGATAAAAAACAATACCGTCTGACAAATATGACAAATCTACCTTATTTTGTGATTATTTCAACGAGACGGACAATCGTTTGCAATGGATTCCAGGCCTTTCTCACCTTTTTAAAAAAATCTTAGGATAAAACTCAATTATAAATATGTTTTCACTTCTTTTACTTAACATTACACTAATTTTACGGTCTTTTTAGGGATACAATACATGTACCGGGGGTCTCACTTCTTTAAATGAAATATTTTACGATAAAAATCAATTATGTGAATATTATTATAAATAATGTGTAACTACTCTGAATACATTTTTAAAAAATAAAAACTACGCTAAAGTCAATTTCATGTCCACTCCAACTTTAAGATCAACTGATAAATATCATTACAAGAACCTATATTAAACTCACTACATCCATGTATGTATGTAAGTATGACAGTACTTTGAACGAGGGGGACCTTTTCTTGGGCTATAATATTGGGTCCTACCTCTGAAATATAAGGTCATCGGGTTAAAATACTGTGAATTATTTGCATTTCAATGGGGCGAACCTTTTCTTGTACTATGATATTGGGTCCTACCCCCCTGAATCAAAATGTAATTTAGATGAACATCAATACATGCATCAATATGTATTAACTACGAGTACTTGATTCCTTGTTTAACTACATGTATTAAAATATTTATTCAACGGTTGGACCTTTTCTTAAGCAATAATATTAGGTCCTACCCCTAAATAAAAGATCATCGGGTTAAATTAAAACAAGTATCAATATGAATATTAATTATCTGCATCCAGTATTTCAACGAGGCATACCTTTTCTTGAACTATAATATTGAGTCCTACCTACTGAATCAAAAGATCATCATTAGAATGAAAGTCAATACAAGTATCTACTGAATCAAAAGATCATCATTAGAATGAAAGTCAATACAAGTATCTATTTGTTTAACTATTTTCCCATTTAACCATTATACCAGTATTTCATCGGGGCAGATCTTATCTTGAAATTAGGCCCCTCTCCAACATGGAAGAGAGAGAGAGAGAGAGAGAGAGAGAGAGAGAGAGAGAGAGAGATTCGAACTCGGGATGTACGGATCACAAGCCCGAAACTTTATCCACTTGGCTATGGAGTAAGTTACATGTTGCTGTCGATAAAATCCTTTTAATAAAACGAAATGTCGTTTCGATCAGAGGTCAGCCATTTTGTGATGATGTGTTATTCCACTTTAATTTGTTAAGTGTTATTTCCCGCGCTTGCGCGGGATGTCATCTAGTTATTTTTATATTAAAGGTTTTGATATCAATTACGTAAACTGCAAATATATTTTATATAAAGTTTCTGGTCCGCTTGTCAATATAAATACTTGTATCTAAATACTTGTACTAGTACTCAGCTTTTAAATCTCATTTACCCAAAACCTATATAGTTGTCTTCAGTTTAGCACTCATGTGCATATGACAGCTTTGTAAAAGGATGTGTAAGACCGATTAAAAAAAACTACTAATTACAAAAATAATTGCAGCAAAAATATTTGTTTTTCATTATTGAAATTTTTTTTTGAATGAGTCCATTCATACAATGGTCATTCTATTGAGTTAACTTACCATTCGAAACCAATGCTTAATCAGAGAACTATGCGTACAGTAATATTCTAAATATATGCTTCAAATTGCGCTAAGTACAGTATGAAATAATAACTCATGATATTCTGATGATTTTTTCTACTTTTATTTGCAATGACATCAAACTCCAGGTCAGATTACTCTCTTGAGGTATATATCTACCTCTACGTGTCCCCTATTCAGTCGTAATGATTGCATTTCGTACATGATAATGATTTCAATTTTGGAATGTGACTGTTAAAATGTTTATTGAAAATCATGTTGCAAAAGGAATACAACTTTTTATACTTGTGCCAGTTTATTATCCATAACGTATTGAATTAATAAGGAAGTTTTTTTTTACATCCATTTATCAATTCATTTGATTAAAATCTTCGACTGTTCGCAGAGCTACGTCTTTTATTTGTTTATTCGCTTCGACAAACAGCGCTACTTAAAACCGTACACTTCCGTTTCTACACTGTGCATGGTAGTATATTCATTTTTATAGCGCGAAGAATCAGTGGATCGGTAAATAAAGTTCCTTCCGTGATCTTGTCTTAAATTTGTTGACTTAATCTTTATAAGACACTTTAAACATTTAGATAAATTTCCTTCCATGATCTTGTCTTAATGTTTTTTACTTCATCTTTTTCAGACACTTTAAACATTTTGTTTAGACATCATTTGTTTGAAGAAACTAAGAGAGAGAGAGAGAGAGAGAGAGAGAGAGAGAGAGAGAGAGATTAACTTACCACATTATCAGACTTTTATTACTTTTTTAAACATTTTACCTGTAGTCAATTAAAACATGGTTTTCAATTATATGTACATGTATCATCTAATTAATTTCTTTTGTCTTTTCACACCCTTATAGTTACCACAGTTACGTATACACTATATTGTCAACGTATACCCTCTGTCCTGGTAATGCACATAAGCGACCTTTAATTAATTATCTTAAAATAATGATAAATCTGCCTATAAATTGTTAGTATTTTAGTATATTACCATACGATCCTGATCTACTGAAAATTGAACAAAGCACGAGCTAAAAAGACAATTTTAGTTGTGTAGAACACTATAGTGGAGACATTTTTTTCTTTCTCAGTTCAGGGGTGTATTGTATTCTGATTAGCACAGGTGTGAATGCCTGCAGGGCTTCATTTACCCTTGTTTACCTGTCGTGAAACCCTCTGCTAATCAGCTGCTAATACGTATACACCGGAATAGATTTAAAAACAATGGGACTAAATGGTGTGTGCAAATTATTGTCAAAGTAATATTCCACAAAGTAATTTAGTAATACGGTCATACATGTACCATACGCAAATGGCCCATTGGATTATGTAAACAAAGACATCTACATGAGCGAAAAGTAATAACTTTAAGAGAAATTTTAAATAAGTGACAACGGGTAGGACCTTTTCTTATTGGGGAAAGCCGGACCTTAAATGTTAACATTAAAGGTCCGGTCGGACCATTTTACGGGGCGGACCTTAAATTATACGACACCGGTCAATTCACAACAGTAACTCCTGCTAAAATTGGTCTACTGAAAACTATCTTACTATCTAATTAACCCGCCAAAAAATGGCTAAAACTGATGACCTCGTGTAAACCATCCAGAAATATATCGCATGATCCAGTTCGATAAAGGATATTAAACCAATGAAATCCTTCGTTACAAACCAAAATAGACACTCCCTAAGATACAATACAAATGAAAAATTATACAATATAAATGAAATATTTTTTAATACAAATTAAAATTAAACACAAACAGAATAAATACAATACAAATGAAAATTATGCAATGTAATTGGAAAATTGTACAATTCAAATGGAAAATATACAATGCAAATAAGAAATTAAAAAACCCAAATGAAAACTACACAATTCAAATGAAAATTTATACAATACAAATGGACAAGATCAAATTTTGCGACGTTTGACATGTCGGCCATACATTTGGAGAACAAAATTCTGTGAAACGAGAATTTGTTGACATGGTTGTAATTTAGCATTGATCGTACAATGGCCAACGACTCGAAGTACAGAACTTGCTGGATATCAGTTGCAGATTTACGCTAGACGATGAATACTAGTTTGAAGAAGGCTAGATGGTCAACAAATTTTTTGATTATGATTTATTTAGCTATAAACTATTATTAAGTAAAGAATATACCATATATTTTAGCTTTTGCTTTTGAGTTCTTCTACATTCTCATACAGAGCTCTTCACCCAGAGGAGATAAAGAAAGTCTAGAAATGGCAACGACCATCCAGCCCTCTTAATTGGCTAAAAACGTAGTTCGACTATATCTTGTATCTTAAGATGAACTATTTTATAAAAGGACGTTTCCCTTTTTTATTGAAGATCAACTCTTTTAAGACTCAATATACGTGTATTGAAGTTCTAAACGTGTACATAGTTAACATAATATTTGAGGATTTGGATCATGTATACGATATGTTTTAGAAATTGATCAAACAATTTATATTGACGCCATTATTGTTAAACAAAACCCACAAATGTATCTTAAATTTTCATGTTCTTGCATTCCGACCAAAAATATATTTTTATCCTAAGATTTAAATTTAGTAAAAAAATTCAAAATTTTGAAATCCTCAGCAAATGTAAGGATACTTGTGTACTGTGGAATCATCATTGTTCGTGGGGGACCAATGTTCGTGGCTTTCGTGGGTAACTCTTGCCCACGAATTTACATCCCCACGAAGGCATGTACAAGCATTTGTTTAATATTTATTAAAATTATCCCGAACTTTCTACCAACGAAATTACGTCCCCACGAACCAGAAAAAATTGGCTACCCACGAACATTGACCCCCACATAGAAAATCCCGTGTATTGATTGAATTTATCTATTGGAGTTTTTCCCGTTGCAGACATAACAATTAAAACATAACAGTATATGCATTAGAGTATACACTTACTATGAACTATCTTAAATCTTGCATTTATTCATAAGTAAGATATTCGCTTCCTTGTTTGTGTGTTTTTGCACAAAACATTAGTAAAATACAGTACACCTTTTAAATGTAAGTTTAATTTTTGTAAATAATTGGGCATACATAATTGATAAACATAATCAAACTCTTGTTAACCCCATCTTTTTCAAGAAAATATTAGAGTACGATATGAAAGTAATAACAAACGACCCCAATTTTATTCTTTTGATAATTGATGAAACAAATTTTACCAAAGTTGTTAAAAAACAACTTGAATGAAGTTTCAAAACGATTTTACTAATTATAGGGCCTAAAAACCAATATTACGAATGCTCCAAACACATGTAATATATTTTAACATCCTCTGTATCTAGCTTGACTGTATACACGTCTGAGCGTGTTTCTATGGAACGCCATGGCTGACTTAAGGTCAATTTCATATTATATGAATTGGTATATCTTTTATATGCAATGGTAATATCATTATATGCAGTGTTAACATCAGTATATGCAGTGATAACATCATTATATACACTGCTAACTTCATTATATACTGTGATTACATCATTATATTCAGGGGTAAAATCTTTATATGAAGTGGTAATATTATTACGTGGTGTTGTAAGATCATCATGTGCAGTGGTTTATTCATTATATTCTATGAATAAATCTTAATATGATGTGATAAACTCATTTTATACAGAGATAAACTCATAATGTATTGTTGTTCAATCATTATGTTATGTGGTACACTCTTCATGTGCAGTCGCAAAATCCTTTTATGCAGTGCAACTTCTTGATATTAGGTGATAAGTTCATTATATGCAGTACTAATTTCATGTTATAGTGTGTTAAAATCATTATATATGGTGGTAAAACCTTTAAGTATTATGGAGAAAGCATTACATGCAATGGTAAATCCTTCATTGATGTGACAATTTTATTATATGCCGTTGTTGAGTCATTATATGATGTGGTCAGTTCATTACATGATGTGATCATTTCATTATATGGTGTGGTAACTTTTTTATATGCAGTCGTAACTCTTTATGATGAGGTTGTAAACTGGTTCTCGCTGAAAACGGGGAAGAGGGCCAGTTTTATTTTGAAAAAAAAATGCCGCGTTCATTGTGACAGTGCACATTTCCTGGTCAACTTGTCGTATGTTTTGAATTCACGAGAGAGAGAGAGAGAGAGAGAGAGAGAGAGAGAGAGAGAGAGAGAGAGTTTGTTTGAGTTTCTCCGTCCTTTATACATCGATATAATAATATCGATCATTGAACTCTTTTTGTGTGAAAAATCGAATTTATTATTAGGAGAGTATGCGTTTAATTTAAAAGTAAAATAAATTACAAGGAATGAAGCAAGCGTTCCTTATGGCGTTTTAAAATCAGAGTCGAAAGACCTTTGTAACAATTACCAGGTAGGTGCTAGCACGATATATAACCCCTCGCTGATCAATGTATCCAACACAATAGGAATAGACAGATTTTCATTCATAGACATAAATAAAAATTCTTTTTTATTTTTTGTAAATTCTTTTGATTTTTAAGAAATAATAAAGAAATTGGTTGGTCTTAACCTCTTTTTTATCGTTGTTTGATCCACTGTATAAAATTTAAGCTCAATGGGCATGTATTTTTGTATTTTCAATCCTACAAAGAAGGTGTTGCAGTTCCTGTGCTATTTTCCATAAAGCTGTTGCAGATAAAAAATAAATTAACAGAATGCGATGTAAATCATTTTCCATGGAGCGTTTCGTATAAAGCAATTAAGAATTGTATCTTGAAACTTCATACCATTTTTATAAGACCATTTTATGTTTGAATAATTTTTCATTGTTCTTGAATGCTGTACAAAATGTGGTCAAGTATCAAACGGGCCACCAATATTGTGTATATGTACTTTACTGTACATACAAATGACTCGCACTTCATTTCGGGAATGGAATTATACAATCTATATATTTTAAGAATATAATTGAAAAAAAATTCTCACTCAGTTTTGATAGCAATATCCAAACTTGAGTGCTTAATAAAACTTCATTTCTTATCCATAAAAATAAATGTCTGTCTTCCGTTCTTTCTGAATACCGTAAGTATTTTAGTGCGGAGAAATTTATCCTCTTTCGTAGAATACATAATGTCGCATCAACATTGTTACACAATTTAATTTTCCATAATAGTCGAA
>WFKH01007768.1:52499627-52513732 GCA_016163765.1 Magallana hongkongensis | reverse complement strand
CAAAAACCATAATTTTCATATTGGTGTAGATCAAATCATAATGTCAGAACATATTCCAACTAAATTCCAAGAATATTTTTGGTAAAATTAACAATTCCTACTTTCACTGAAATCATTCAGTCGTGCATGATAGAAATAGTTCTGTTTGCCGACTTTTTCCTCTCCCTGGAATGGACGCTCTACTCTCCGCGATTTGTTGGCAGGTTCCCCCTTGTATGAGCCGTACCGGTATCTCACCGACCCATGCTCTACATCAATCAGCACTGGTGTGTCCAGTTTATATTGCTACAAATGATATACATACATTTTTTTTATCTATATAATGGTAAATCAACATGGATAAATTATTTCATGGAAATTAGTTTTGTTTTTTACGGTAGAATTTAAAGGATAAACTTCTTTATTTGACAGAGATATATAAAATACATTCATTGTCACTGTCAATGTGTGATTATATTATCGGGTTTATTCCGAACCGATCTCTTAAATTGAAATAATGGGATGCACATCATGACATGTTTCTTTTGACTCACCTTATGATCCTGTTTAGATAATCTGTCGGTGTAAATGAGACGAGGGTTAGCAGTAACACCCTCTGAAACAGACGAACTTGCCCCAGTACCCATATTTCATCTAGAAAAAAAAGTACAATTTATGACATTTTGATCGACACTCAAGTGCGTCTTTGACAACAACAACTCTGAATGCCGATCCCGATTGATTTGATTCTCAGAATACATTGGCCAGTAATAGATTTTTTATACATTAGACTCAAAAGAAAACATGATTCCTGGTTTAAATGATCACCTGATATTGAAGAACTCTTAAATTGCCCCCGTCACTTTTTTTTTGTCCATGTATACAAATTAAGATACACAAATGTACTGTAACGTGTTACAAGAAATCGAATTAAAATTTGTATTTACAAGCACCCAGTATACAGGTAAATTCAAAGTCAAATTAAAATTATGGTATATTCAGTGTTTCAAAGAAACGGTAAAAAAAATCCGGTCCTACTATATATAGACAGAGACATATATAACATAGTATATACGTCCCTGATATAGAGAACTCTAAAGAACTCTACAGAACTCTGGGATTTTTTCATTTAAAAGGGCCAATGAATGCTTTATTATGAATGAATCTGTTCAATTACATGTTAAACTACATATATAAACTCATTAAAATTGATTTTAAACTAATTAAAGGCAAATTCCCGAAATACAGTCGGCGTGATCGTCAAACTCCGATCCCGATCTAATGTCATTTAGACATGCGTAACAGGCAAAGTCACTTGTTTCTACAGTTACATGCTATTGGTATAATGCACGTAAAAACACAACATATTAAACTAACACACTTCAATGAAAAGCAGTTAAGTGCCTGTGCACAGGCACCTTATGTTATAAATATATTTTTTTAATATGTAAATGGTGTAACCGTTCGGCCGAGCGCAGGTTATTTGGTTAAAACAGAGACGGTACTGTTTGATTTTTGTAAAAGAGAGAATAAAATTCATTGTCTGCTTCAAATCATAAACTAAAGTTAAACTAAACGTCGCGTGCTCAGTGTACATTATGACGTCATGTTTCCACGTAAAACATGTTTTGTCGGAAATAGCCGACGAAATGTACTTGATATTTCCGAGAAATTTCCTCTGTCTTATTTCAGTGCTTTTCAATTTTATATATTGATGAACTGAAAATTTTGCTACTTAATTTATTGTTCAAAAGATCGGTACCTTCGTGTTAATGTTTTTATTTTCCATCTAATCATTTGACAAGACATACGTAAAACTAGTCGTATTTCTTGATTAAGGCATTGTTGATACTTATCTGGTTTGCAAAGTCATTTATTTTAATTTTAATTACTTACAACCTTGGAAAGTTTTTAATTGACTTTAGGGGCAATAAACATCGATAACCGCAAGTCATTTGATGATCGAGCTAACTTTTTCAAAACAAAATGGCGGCCAATATGGCAGCGCCCAGGGTTGGAAGAAAATTTTCTGGCCCTTAGTACCCCCGATTCAACTCTCATTTTTCACTGATTTTCTTATATATACGTGTTACCATTAAGCCTCGCTTCGCGAGACGGGCTTCGCCCGCCTCTCGCTGCGCTCGGTATAATGTTATTATTATATAGTACAGGAAATAATCTCAATATACTTGTGAAAAGAATTTTTTAGGGACCTGTGGTCAGTGTAATGTCAAGTCCATGTCAAAATGAATAATTTTAATTTTTTTAATAGCCAGTAAATTCATAGAATTTTACAATGCAAAAAATGAACATACATACTTAAGACATAAATAGAAAAAAAATTAAAGAGAATGTTAGAAAGTCAACATAAATGTAAAAAAAAAAAAAACAAACAAACAAAATCTATGAAGATGCATGCCTGTAAATTTATAAAAGAACCATTTAACTAAATTAATTTTATTTCCTCTGAATTATTATAATTTGTCAATATCAAATTTATTGATATCCTAAACTGTATAACGTAAGGTAACCGTATTTAGCGTTTCACCATGCAGAAGATGATATATTTGAATAAAAGATGATGACTTTTAGTTCGTCCTAATATAGTTTGCTTTTTCTTATTCACGGTTTGCATTGGTTTTAATTTTATCTGCAAGGAAAAGGCAATTCATGCATTATTTATTAAGCTTAACTTATATCACTTATTATTTACATTTTCTAGTGTCTTTGTCTCTGATAACACTACGAATCGATTTTGTAATGTACAGTGACTGTCCAATAAATTCAAATGACGTATTGCTGGGGCGCAAACAGGATTTGCATAATTAATATTCTAATATTTAATCGTACAATTGCTGAAAATTACTAATACCGAGCGCAGCGAGAGGCGGGCGAAGCCCGCCTTTCGAAGCGAGGATTAATGGTAACACGTATATATAAGAAAATCATCGGAAAATGAGAGTTGAATCAGCGGTACTAAGGGCCAAAAAATTTTCTTCCAGTCATGGGCGCCGCCATATTAGCCGCCATTTTGTTTAAAAAATGTTAACTCGATCATTAATTGACTGCCGCTTATCGATGTTTTTTGCCCCGCAACTCGATCAAAAACTTTCCAATGTTTAATTGAAAGTAATTATGATGAAAATAATTGACTGTGCAAACTATCCAACTTTTAACAGTGCTTTAATCAAGAAATACGACTATAGTTTCACGTATGTCTTATTAAATCATTAGATGGAAAATAAAATCATTAACATCAAAGAATCGATCTTTTAGAGACTGAATAAAGTAGAAAAAATTCAATTCATCAACTTTGGAAAGTTATAAGCATTGAAAGAAGAAATAAAAAATTATCGGAGTTAAGAACTTTTCGTCGGCTATTTCCGTAGACAAAACGTTTACGTTTTACGTATGAAACATGACGTCATAATGAAGACTGAGCACGCGACGTTTAGTTTAACTTTGGCTTATGATTTGAGTAGATATATAGGCGGATCTTACTGTGTGCGTTTCAAATAAATTTTGTTCTACAAAAAAATCAAACTGCACTGTGTTAAATCTACGCTTGGTCCAACGGTCACACCGTTTACACATTACATAAATATCATGTTTAAATTTTGAATTTACCGGATGGCAACCCACAGTTTAAACGCTTAGTATCTTTATGTGTATTCCACACCAGAATTGTGCCATAGTGGATCTGATATTCTTTGGATTGTCCATTTATAAATACATATTTATGGAGAAGTGTTGTTTTATTACAGGTAAAATTATCTAAATTTGAACTTTGACGTCGGACTTGAGCAAAACGTCAATATCTTAAAATCATAACAAAACACGAACGCAGAATAAAGAAACAAACAGCTACAAAATACAAAAATAATTAACCCTAATTAAAATCCAACAATAATAAGAATTATATTAAATGTTGATTTCGTTTATAGAGACCTCCAAAAATAGTAATGCATGTGTAAACTGTTCGGGATCGAGATCCTTAGAATAATTCAGTCTCCCCCAACTAATTTGTGCGTAAAATTTACTTAAAACCAAATATTTTAAATATATATTTTGACTAAAATACAACATTTTTCATCATATAAATGCAAAAATACGTTCTAAATACTTATAAATATTAAAAAATCGCTAGAGTTCTCTAAAGTCCTCTTCAGTTCTCTGTTTAGTAGTACCCCAAAAAATCCTATCAAATTTCAAAAATTATGGGTGATAGCAACTAGAAGTCCTCCATATGACGTTGACTTTGCTATTATGCAGCAAGGACGTATATACGTGTACTAACCAACATGTACTAACCAACATGTACTAACAATATTGTTGGTGTTAGTGTTTCCAGTGATCTCTTTTATATAAAAAAAAATATATAGCAAAATTGTAAATTAGTTTAATCAAACTTCATACAAAGATACGTATACATGATAGAAAATGAACGTACTAGTATTCATAATTTTTCTACAGAAAAGCATATTGGTGAGTTCAATTCAAATGTGTACCGAACCCCCTCCCAATCCCCAACCCCCCCCCCCCCCTCCCAACTTTCTGCTGTTAACTTGAAACCACTATTTCAGTCTTATTTTCTCATTAGCTCAGTTGAAAAGAAATTGTTCAGCAATATTTTGATCAAACTTAAAAAAGATACGTATTTATGACAGCAACTCAACCATGTCATGTTTCTTACCTTCATCTGCCCCTTTGGCCTTAGCTTTACTATTATACGAAAGGTTCAATAAACTGTTGAGATTTCTCACCCAGCTTCATACACTGATCAATACAAATTTGTACAACCATATATTTCTGTCACTATATTCTATGATTAACTGGACTGGTACATGTGAAGATACTGGGTTTATTTTGTTTCATGCAGCAATACAAATGTGCCACCAGGCAATCGTGTCCTGTAGTCGTTATGTTCTTTGCCTTCCATGCAAGGGCAGAGGTGTGGGGGCATACAAACTATCCAATAATAATACGAATATATTCAAACTCTTGTTTTGAAATACCCATTTACTTGAGAGGTTACAAAAGTACAGTACATACAATATCATAACTCTGATAAGTCAGGCAAGCTCTTTGGAAAGCTGGTACTTGTTTGTCAGTGTAAGTCTTTGTTCAAATGTCTTCAGGTTTCCAGAGACATTTGAACAAAAAACCTTAAATCGTGGGAGATTTGCGAATACTACCTAGCCAGACTTTAATGTGCGTGTTGGCTATGCGCGAAACAACTGTCCATCGAGTCTACACTTCAGAATTAAAACTCCCTACAGCATGTATCCGAAACTTCTTTACACTGTATATGTTCTGAATCATGTTCTAGAATTTGAACTTTATACATTTCAAAATAACGAACAAAAGAGTTAAAGTTATGTTGTCCTAAAACGCGCACTTGAAAACACTTAATTTAAATGACTAAGCAAAGACATATTGAGTATCTTAAAAGTCACGCTTTTTCGCTAAAATAAACTTTCTAACGAAAATTATTCACCGACGACTGGTTTTAACGCACTAATTCTTTTTTTGCTGGATATAAAAGAACATTTTAGAGCTAATATTGTTAAAAAAGGTATTCCCAATGACACATAATTTGTGAAAATCCTATGTTCGGTATTCTGACACAATTTAGATGATTGATGGATTATACATATGAACATAACTTTTAAAGGATTTTGTTCATTGAACGTATAATAGAGAACCAACGCCCTATACAAAATAAGAATTTAAAAAAAATGAAAAATAAATAATCACCATTCTATAAATTGATTTAATGAATTGAATATTCCAAGACATAAAACATAACTTTAACGCCTAAAGCTTACATTTTACACAAAAAAACCACGTGTATTTTAAACGCAAAACAAATGTAATGGCTGAAAATTGGTAATGCATATATCATATCTCATATATTTTTCATAGATTTTACTATGTTAATAATATGGAAATGAATACAAACTTTATGTATTAATCGCTAAAATCGCCAAAAATAAAAAAATTAATTCATATAATGAATGTGTCAGATATTGATAGCATGAACCTTAAACTTTTCACATCTTTAATAGCTGGTAGCGCAAACAGCAGATGTACATGTAGTACTTACTCATACTGACAATTTGTCATTGGAATTACTGCAAATCTATAAAAAAAAAAATCAGTAGCCATTAGAGCAATTGCTTTAAAAAGAGGTAATTTAAACTATAACTATCTATAACTATAAGAATGGTAAAGTCACCTAAACGTGAAGTTTATTTCCCTGACGATTTTGAACTAATAGCGAGGCTGTCAAAAAAGGTAATACATGTAATAAGGTGACAATAAGGTGGCATCATTAGCTGTCAAACATAATAGATTACTCAAATTTAGAGAACAACACAAAACTGTACATATATAGAATGTGCCCGAAGATAAAAGCAAAACAAACATTGTCATGATCAATGAGAGGTGTTCAAATTTTCGGGTTTTTTTATATTCCAAATCATCGACGTGTATATAGCTTCATAATTTCTTTGCGGAGCTTATAGGAATTTGGTCACAAATGCATGATTTCCGGCATCGCTCCGATTCCCACTGAAGCCTTTTATTCGATAACAACAAAGTTGAGTGTGAAATATTTTAAATCCTACACTCAGTGTCCATTTAAAACGCATACCCAGCCTATGAACAGCCATGGTTAATTCGGCCATGGCCCTGGATACTTCAGCCTGCACAATCCGGGTGTTGTCATTTTTTGTGCTTGTAAACCTGGTCAGTGAAACTGGGGGTCATGTTTCCCTGACATATCCCCCCGCCAGGAAATATGCGCTGGATTTTCTGGATAATCTGAGAACAACAGGGCCCTGTGGAATTCCTAAAGGTAGGGTACCGCCTCTAGTTACACCGTGGACGTCAGAAAAGGTCGTGATTCTTTTATAGATTCCCCAGCTATGTACCAAATATCATTTTTATGCTTTCTGTGGAATTATAAGATAATACGGTAAATGCTATTGAATGCTAACTAAGGTCGCAATTGATTATACCATCATATAGCATGCTCTGAAGTGACCCCACACGGCCTTTACTACTACATGTATGCAAATAATACGTAGTTACTCTGACATGTCCCTTTCTATAAGTAAAACTGAGTGTTAAGGGGGAAACATTTTGTGACGTTGCCTTTATTAAGGTTATAACAACTATGTCGTTACAATATACGAATTTTTCTTGCCAGAGATTCTAAAAAAAAAAATCAGTGACCATGAACCATATATCCCGGTATTTCATGCTTAACTATAAATATAAACTCTGTTTTCATTGAAAATAAAATTTGGAAGACATTTTTCAATTCAATTCAACCAATTCAATCAGGTATATTTGCTCAAGAACGTTCTGGTATGTGAGTCAAGTAATATACATGTATGTATTATATTTGTATATTCAATCAATTTAGCAACCTATTTTCATCGGTTTTCGACTATGAATCAAATACTTGCATGATCGATTTTTTTTTGTTACTACCATTTACGCACGTGTAAACATAATCATTCCTTTAGACGATTTTTCCTTACACAATGAATGTGGATGAAAGAATTTTAAAACATTTTTTTTTCAAAACCCTGTCAAATACTCAGCCGAACATGAAAAGGGGTTTTCTGTGGGATGTTTTAGTATTATGACGTTTTAAATATTACTTGAGGTCACGGGATACACTAGACACATGTAAACATATCCCCACTACACAACAATGATGTATCTTCTATTGTGAACATGACAGCCGATTGATAGAGCAATTATTTATAGCCCAACAATACGATTACAAATTTATCGTGAAATACGACAAGAATCAAGCAGCTGTTGCTATACTGTATAAAACATATTGAACGCAAATGAAATATATAATTCATAGACTATCACTTGCTTTTAACTATCAACTGTTCCACCTAATTGATCTCGGAATATAAATAGGACAATGATACATAAAAAAACAGCTTAAGTTCATTCAAGACGTTCATCATTGTTCTAAAAATATAGTTCAAAAATATGTTTTGGAGTCGAGAGTCAAAAGCTTTGTTTAAAATAAACGAGCAATGGTAATCATTTTGATGTACAGTTTATTAAATCAATCAACTGCCCTCCACAATATTATATATATTTCAAAAGAAGTAAACAATATGCAGTTGCTGCCATATACTCAGTATTCTCTGTCCGAAAATCTCGAGTCAACGTTGTTTGAAGAAACCTCTTTTGCCATTTATTGCACTTTGAAGAAAGAGGGGAAACCATCACTCTTCCTAAAATAAACAATTAAGAGAACTATAAACACTATGTTTTCTTTCATCATTTACGTATATTCATACAATCATCTCTCAATATTAGGTTTTCAAGTAATACAATTTTTCGATTTGGTACATTTAAGAAAATAATTAATGCTGTTTGAAAATTGGAAAGAGGGAAAAAAACAATCAACGAAATTGCTTTATTGTTTCTTGATTATCTAAGTATCTTCATGTTTGTAACATGTATATAAACATGTAATCAATGCCATCGTAAGTCTTTCTTTTATTTGTCATCTAACGTTTGACTTGATTCTTCAGGATTAGGACCTACGACTTCCCTAGTCCCCGGGTCAAGAATTAATGTGACCTGGAACATCGCCTATCCACACAGGGTAAGCTAGTCAAAGTTAGCTGTCCTTTTTATAGACGTAATTTAGGGATGTTTCCTATTGCAAAGGAACAAACCTTTTTGAAAACCAATGACGCGATGGAAGAGGAATGTCAGACATTCAACTGTGTTGCTTTTATTATACATATGTGTAAATATAGTATAATTATCCGGCTAGTTTGTCACCCTATACTTGTTTTGATTGGGGATTACAATTTCAGTGTTATAGATTGGGATTTCGCGCATATTTGGTGTACCGTAGCTAGATTATTTAACACAAATAAGATATTAGTTACATGTTCAGATTGTGTGACGATAAAAATTAATTTAAAAAATGACATGCGCTAGCAAATAAAACTTCAAGAAACCTATAAGATCTCCTGAAGATGTATTCGATGTTCCTGTAATATTTTGAAGCTTAATACCATCATGCTAAATCAAATACTCTCATGTGTATTTATTAAGAATTTAAAATACTTGTATATCGAATATATAATATATAAGTATACGCGATCTCCAAAGTAACACATACATAACATTACTACTTTTAGGTGTCGGTTTTATTAAGCTTTATTATGATGATGGAAAGGACAGTTGATTAAAAAAAAACAATTTACTACATACTTGTGAATGTCTCCTGTTTAAAACATATTTCTACAAACATATTATATGAGCATGTCTTGTTATAATTCCTGGGCGGAGGCTTGTGATTGACTATCAGAGATACACGTACATGTGTATAAGGAAATCAACTACAACAAAACCATTGCAAAACGAAAGTCCCAATATTAAGTCCATGTTATTAAATACCATCATTTAGTGTAACAGTGACTTAAAGTTCCAATGAACAGAGTTTTTAATCTATAAAATTGTGAATATTGTATACATATACATGAACCTATATAATAAATGATTAAATGATCATTACTATTTTCTGAACTGAACCGAACTTTATTTATTTTACAATGATTGATAAACAATTTCTACAACTTATATTTTAAATATCTTTCGTTGACACGGATGTTAGCGCGAGGAGGTCATTGATGTGGGAGGAATCCGGAGTGCCCGGAGAAAACCCACGTGTCCAAGCGTATTTTCTGTATATCTAATATTGGGTAAAGGCGTCGCCGATCCAAACCACCGAGTACTAGTATTTTCTCCTGTATAGTGCGACTGTATTCATACTGCTATTGACAAAACCAAATACTGATGTAATCTATAAATTAAATTTTCCGCGTATAAATAAAAAAAACCATGCCTTCAAAATTTATGTTTATTATCTAGAAATGCTCAGTCCTCTTATATATTTAGTGGTAGATTTAACGTGTATCATTTCGTAATCGATCGGAAAATATAACTTGCATAAAAACACAAAATTTCAAATCATTATTTTTTTTTTAGCTTCCGTATGAATCATTTGGCTATTCTCTCTATGTACATGTACATGTTTTTATGCAATGGTCCTAACCTATATATGAGCTACACGAGGAAGCATTTTATAGTTTACAAATCGATATTCTCCAATCCTTTGAGGTGTTTTGGCTTGAATAAATTAAATTGCCTGAAAATACAGGTTTTCAAAGATTAAAAAAAAAACCACTTTATAAATAAGAAAATCTTTTTATTAAATCTGATAATTCCTACTTCGTACATGGGTACAAGATTTTGAAGACACCTTTTTTTCTTGAAAAAAACCCCATTACAACTTTAATCTTGTACATATCCGGCTGTGCATTAATTAGCTTAGGATTTTACTGATATAAAAAAAAAAGATCGCTTATTGTATTAATGAAAAACCAAACTAGCTATAATGCACTAGGATGTATGAATAAAAGCAATTTCATCAAATAACCTAGGCTGTCGCCTTGTAGCTACTACAAAGAGCTCTTTTATTATCAAAGTCCATGTTTGAGAGGAATATTGATCTAATGAACTCAGATCTGAAATTAATTGTTTATCGATCTGTATTAAATATATGTACATAAAAAGAGAATTACATGTAATGATTATTTCAAGTTTTCGCAAAAACAAAATCAACTTTGTTTTGTTTCATCACAGGCTCGTGACGTAAGAAAACATTGTTCTTATAAGTAAATGATTGTCCATGCTATAATAGTGCAAACATATACTATAGTTCGGGAAATAATCTTCCTATAAAAAGAAATTCTGTCTGTGTTTCATTTATATTTTTACTATCCATTTCCCAAGCATTACACATACCGGCATTTTATTTTACATGTTAATTTGATTTGTCTTCACAGGGTGGGTACCAGCTAAATCTTCTCAATGCCAGTGAAGAGCCCATCTATAACCTGACCCTGGGGGATGGGTTCATTGGATCCTCAGACCCAACGTATGTATAGCAGCAGAAACCAAACCGCCTTCTGTGCATCGACGGTACCATCTGGTTCTCTATTCGTTACACTGCTTTCAACTGTTGAAAGCAGTATAACGGATAGAAAACTTGTGGGTTCCAACGATGCCATCTATGGTATCCTCTGTTTTGCTCGTATTTGGTGTTTTTGTACCGATTTTTAATGGAAAGGAGATGTATGATCACATTTAATCACTTAAATAATGAATTTTTTACATTAAGCTCGTGAAAATAAAATAAAGCAGCAACACACATTATTTATATATTAAGCATTGGCATTTTGACCAAAAAAAAAAAATGCAAACTTTAAGGTTGTGCAATAGTATTGCTTCCCGACTTTATTTATAAGAGATGCACTGTCAAATATAAACACTAGAGTAATGACTGAACTAATTGAAATGATAGACTAATTGTTATTGCTTCTTCATTGATTGACACAGACGACGGTACCAGGAAGTGACGTTGCCGACCGAGGAGTGCTGGAACTGCTCCATCCAGCTTGTCCGACAGGCGGGGGAGTGGAGCGCCGGAAGTTGCGGACAGTACTTATTTTGGTCATGCGCAGATGTTAACATTGCCAATGGTAAAGATGTTTTGACCAACTAAAACAAATGAAGTCTAGAGTTAAAGCATCACAAATAATAAAGTTAATAAATACAATCTAAAATATATGACATGTCTTTTAATTTGGTGTACAGTTATGGAGTAAAAGCAACATTTAATTATAAAAATGTTGATTATAGTACCTTTGTGGTTTACAGGTGCTTCTGCATTAGAACTGTGTAATGGCTTCCCTATGGAGAACGGAGCTTGTGTGTGTGGAAAGCCATACAGTGGGACAAGATGCCAGTACAAAGGTCAGTGTTTGGTACTACATTCGTATATTTGGACCATAACATTGCTAAAAAATGAGCAGTTTCTCTAAACAGTGAAAGCAATCTGTTCAGATTCAGAAACATCGTTCATGCATTAATTTGTTCATGCATAAATTAAAACATGTATATCATTCTTCAATGTCCCAGTACTCTGTCATGTTGGCCATATTGTTTTTATTCCAGATGACTGTCAGTCGGACGACGACTGTTCCGGTCGCGGTGTGTGTTCAGCCTCTGAGGACTTCTATCACCGAATGCACTGCTTTTGTGACGTAGGCTTCTTTGGGAAAACGTGTGAAAGAGGTAAAATAAGGCATACCGGTAAGGTAAAATAAAAACTGGTCGCATTTATTTGCAGTATAGACAAGTCTTATAATAAAATAAATTTCACTTTACTGTATATTTGATGTGTCTGATGTATTTCATTAATGTAAACAAGATAGGATCACGGGTTCTGTACAGGGGTCGTTAATCCAAATACGAGTTCTTGGATGTACATGTATTTACATTCAATGTAGAATTTCCAACAAAGAAATCTGAGAATACCTTTCTATATAAGAATACAGTACATTTAGTTAATTTATCATCCTGCTATTTCTGTATATTTTATTTGTTAGAGTGGCTTCAACCATAGCCATAAATTATTATTGACTTTTAACTTCTTTTGCTCACTACTTAAAATTTTCAAATACTTAAATACTTAAATGAGCTCAGTAATGGTATGAAGAAAGACCATGTTTTACACAAGTACATGTACACACAGTAATACGTGCTGTTTAATGGAAATGACGTGCTCTTTTTTCTGATGAATTTCGCCCTCTAACAACTTTACAATAATGTAAAATATATAAAAAGTAAATTAAAATTGGTACCATCTTCCGAGATAAAGTCTGACAGAAATCACTGTACTTGCCTTTTTAATTGGTTATCTGTTAATGATTGTACTTATGGTACACACGACAACGTCCCTCTTTTTCCTTTAGAGTCTACGATCAAAAGCTTTAGTCTGGACGTTATGAAGTACACTCATACTGATCTCTCTCCACGATTTCAACTTTTGCACAGAATTCTATATGTAAGTCGTATATAGCATGTCAGTTATCAGTGTAAATTTACATTTGATATATTTAAACATCACATGGTAATCTTGTTATAACAATCGGTGACTAGGGACACTGTTAGAAATAATTGTCACTTTATTATGTGCATTTTCATTTGTAAAGAGGGAACAAGAAGTAGAAGTTGTGCTAAAGGTAAAAACAGAGACTTGGGTAGGAATAGGATGGAGACCTTCAAGTAAGATACATCACAATTGAATATTAAAATATTCTCTTAAGAAATTTAACATGTCTGTCAAAAATCTCAGAAAAAAAAAATGATTTAGATGTTTTATCATAAAATTTGACCAAGAACCTCGGTAACTTCAGGCTTCCGGTCCGGATGCCAGCACTTTCCACCACTTCCCGGAACTTCACTGGGGTCAACCGATAGTACCTCTGAACCGGAAGTTACATCGGAACCAGAGACAACTGCTAAACCAGTTTCCTGTACAGGAAGTGCTAAGTCATGTGCCGATGCATCATGTCCCTATGAGGTTTCATGGATACAAGATCCAAAGAATGATGACGTCTCTTTCACGGTGTCCGCTCAAGTACAGTCTACGGAATGGCTTGCTTTGGGATTTTCTCCCGATAAATCTATGGTATGGCTTTTGGATTGTAACTATAATACCCGTTAATAAAACACAATATAGAATACTTAAAGAAATTTGCCAAAAGAATTGTGTGTGAAACATAATTTATCACTTTTTTATTTGAACTAGCCAAATACAGATGTGTATCTAGGATGGGTTGATGCATCGCAGAATGTTGTGATCAAGGACAGGTAAAATCATTTTCCACCCATTCTTAAGTTTTGCAAAACTTGTGCGTATTTATTTTAAATTGGTCTTTGATAAAAATTACGATAAATGTATCATTTCTGTTTATAAGGTTTGCTACCCAGAAATCGGAACCAACAATTGACGCTGTACAAAATATATACAACACATCGGGATCTTTTGTCAATGGCCGCACTACGCTCAAATTCACACGCAAGCGTAATACAGGCGACCAATCGGATTTCCCTCTAACAGATGGAAGTTGTTGGTACTTCATGATGGCATGGGGAGGCACTTACAATCCTAACGATGGCAGTGCTTCTTATCATAAACACCGTGTTGCATCCAGTGA
>WFKH01007768.1:52475152-52499617 GCA_016163765.1 Magallana hongkongensis | reverse complement strand
TACTTCATGATGGCATGGGGAGGCACTTACAATCCTAACGATGGCAGCGCTTCTTATCATAAACACCGTGTTGTATCCAATGACAAAATCTGCATTTCTACTTGTGGTAATGTCTTTTTTTAATTTACTAGTAACAGTCATGGGTGCATTTTATATTTTGCTATATGAAAAGTATTTTGTGTTGCATATTCAGACACTATTGAGAATGCAGGATCAACCGCTGAACCAGAGACAACCGCTGAACCAGTTTCCTGTACAGGTAGTGCTAAGTCATGTGCCGACGCATCATGTCCCTATGAGGTTTCATGGATCCAAGATCCATCAAATGATGACGTCACTTTCACGGTGTCCGCTCAAGTACAATCTACGGAATGGCTTGCTTTGGGATTTTCTCCCGATCAATCCATGGTATGGCTTTTGATTTGTAACTTAAAAACTTACAATAAAGAACAATCTAGATTTTTTTAAATAGGAGATCCGCTTAAATACTTGTTTATAAATCGTATCATTTTTCATACTTCCGCTCCGAAGGAGAGGGGAGTATACTGTTTTACCCTTGTCTGTCTGTCTGTCTGTCTGTCTGTCCTCAACGAATTTCTGTCGCATTTTTTTCAACAACTATTAATCGCAGATGCTTAAAATTTCAACACACTCTTTATGTATGTATGTCATATGGTGGGATTCATTTTCGTACCAATCAGACGTCAACTCCTGTCAAATAAAGACATTGTTTATTTTTAACCTAAATTTTAGAACAAATTTTCGTCAAAGATTTCTCGGCAACTTTTCATCGCAGATGGTTGAAATTTTAGCACATTCTTTGTTAAGGCATGTGGGATTTTATTTTTAATTCTATGTCAACTTCCTGTTAAATATCGACTTGGCTGATTTTGTTTATTCACATCAGAGCGAGGTATCCCTAGTGAGCATTGGCTCACAGATATCTTGTTTTATTTGAAATAGCCAAATACAGATGTATATCTAGGATGGGTTGATGCATCGCAGAATGTTGTCATCAAGGACAGGTAAAACTATCTTTCAACTATTCTTAAGTCTTGCAACACTTGTTCCTTTTTATTCACATTGGTCTTCGGTAGTAGTTACATTAATTAAGTGTTTCCTTTCTTTTCAAAGATTTGCTAGCCAAAAATCGGAACCAACGATTGACGCTGTACAAAATATATACAACACATCGGGATCTTTTGTCAATGGCCGCACTACGCTCAAATTCACACGCAAGCGTAATACAGGCGACCAATCGGATTTCCCTCTAACAGATGGAAGTTGTTGGTACTTCATGATGGCATGGGGAGGCACTTACAATCCTAATGATGGCAGCGCTTCCTACCATCAACATCGCGTTGCATCCAGTGACAAAATCTGCATTTCTACTTGTGGTAAGGTCTATTTTTTGTGAATTCAATTACACATTTATGCATTATATGTTTGGCTCACTGAAAAGTAATTTGTGGTGCATATTTAGGTACTAAGGAGAATCCAGGATCAATCGCTGAACCAGAATCAACTGCTGAACCAGAATCAAGCGCTGAACCAGAACCGTCCGGAACATGTGGAAGAGGTGTTTTCGCCGGTACAAGCGACACAACAGGAAGTATGTTTACCAGCATATTTACATAAACATGGTTTTATCTAAGTTAAACCGTACAATATTAAAACGTACAATTTGTGATGAACTCCTTCACTTATTTCAAGATACACCACACCCAATGGACTGCACGGATATGGTGATAGGGGCCGCTCGAGGCATGCGTAGTTGGGTCGGGGACTACTACACACGCGGACGATCTACACCACAAAGAGATGAATTTTATGGGGGCTCAGAAAGTTTAACTGCTGCTGCTGGTTTTGAAAAAGATGGATACACCTACATTTTATTTCGAAGGAAGCTAAAAGGTACATGTACATGCAGGATTCTATTTTTTTTTTTGGTTTATTTATCTGTTTTGTAAATTATGGTTTTTTCTGTTTTAACAATATATGATCGTTTATTTGGCCCTTCATACATATGCCTATTGCAGTGTCGGAGCGGACTGACCATGAAATAAGCGATAATTACATGAACCTGATTTGGGCTCAAGGACAAGACGCCGGGAGTTATGTTCACACCCCTGCCGCAGGAGTTGACGTAGAGGCCAACATATCAGACAAAAACTTCTACAAACCAGATGACCTCAAGTACCACGGGCCTCGCGAGCACCGAGGAACCAGGACCTTCAATTTCTTCGATGGTGATTTGGCTCAGTTGGCGATTGCATGTTGAAATCCATCTTTCAAGATTTTCTAGCCGAGTACTTTGTTAAAAAGCTGTCTTACTCTTAAATGTTATATTTTTACAGGCAATAAAGAAAACACTACAGCACCTAACTTGTGCAATAACCAATGGGGACGCTGTTTGGATAACAGTGACGTGAATTGCTTCTTGGTCACGTGGATTTATGACACCAATCAGATAACTTTTACAGTTAAAGCCTATGTTGAACGAAACCAATGGGTGGGCATTGGGTTCAACGAAAATCCAAGAATGGTGAGCGAGTTTCAATGAATACTATCTAGTATATTCAAATAAAAACGGTATTTACGTTACATGGGGGTTGCCAACTATACAATCGTTGGTTGTTTTATAGGCAGGAACCGATGTGATTGTAGGATGGCGAACAGAGAATGGTGAGGCCATTATACAGGACAGGTGAGGCCTTAAAATCCAAAACATTTATTTGAAGGTTATCAGAAATGGCGAATTATATTCAGTACTATGAAACATTTTTCTTGTTCTTAAAAGTATCTAATTCTGCGAAATGTTTAAAATGAGATTAAAGTCATATTCAAAGAAGACGCTCACCTCAATATTTTTTAGAACTTTGTCTCCATAAAACTATTTTGAGGAAAATAAAATAAGATGTTTGATTTTGTTTACAGAAAGGCAACTGCCTATGCGGAACCTCCACTGGATAGCCAACAGGACGTTACGCTGAAATCAAGCTCTAGAGTAGATTCAATCACGACCTTGAACTTTAGCCGACCTTTGATAACAAACGACAAAGATGACGTTTCTCTTTCGTATAATTGTGTTCATTTCATCTATGCGAAGGGCGGCACTTACACTAGCAGCAACTCCATAACCTACCACGACAACACCCCAATCATCTCCAGCAAGAAAATATGTATACCGTGTACTGGGGGTTAGTTCATGAATGTGTATTAATGTTTGAGAAAGCCGTTGTAATAAAACAATTTGATATTTGGTTCTTAATATAAGATATGATCGTATTTAAATACATGTATATGAATTTGACAAAGTGAAGAAGATTTGTTTTTGGTTTAGTTGAAGAGCCTTCAACTACTTCAACCGAAGTGCCCGCATCCCAGAGGACTAATGTTCGATCCGAGTTCAAGATAACTAACACACCTTGGGACTCCAAACTGGGGGATGCTACGAGCCAGGAATTCCGAACGCTGGCCGACAAACTACGCCAGGGTGTACGTTTAATATTTTTAAAAAATGTATAATATACGTAAAAGATTTTATATGGAGTTTTGGTTTGTTCAGTTTTCTAATTAGTTTCATATTTTTTATTCAGTTGTTGTCTCTCTTGAGAACCATTCCTGGTTTTGTTGACGTTAAAATTCTCCGATTCAGGTTAGAATTAACCACAATCTTATTCACTAAGTTTTTTTCTTTAAATTTCGCTACCGGTATTTTATAAGTTGCATTACTTTGTCTGCATTATGTCAAATTTTAATTATAATTACAGACAGGGCAGCGTGATTGTGGAATTTGACGTCATAATGGCGGGTGATGAAGGTGCGGTCGCTCAAGGCTCCACGGCGGCACTAGAGAAGCTCCGAACGGAAGGACAACTGGCGGAATTTACTGTGGACAAAGACAGCGTTAAGTTAGGTATCAGATATCTACACAATTATCTACAGCCAATATCTCAGTGTCTCAATATTTAATCCAAATATATCTTCAGATTGCCATAAGCACAATACTGTCTTTGCTTTTAGTACCAGCGGAAGCTTCCGATGAAAAATCTGCACTTACGGTTCCACTGATCATCATCATTGCTATTTCCGCCGCCGGAGTTCTTTTGGTCCTTGTCCTTGGAACCTGCAACTGTATTAGGAATCGTCAACAGACGGAAAAACAAGATGCACCTGTATGTCGAGGAATTTCCGAGAAATTCCCATGTATTGTTTAATAGTCAATGAACATTTTATCAATTCCATTCTGATAATTGCAGGCATATATTCAAGTCAACCTTATCTAATGGTAAGATTTTATTTTTCTCTCAGCTTAACCTAGACTTTCCATCTTTGTTTAGAATGATTACGTTCACCTGAATATTACCGGTAATAGAAACACGGACTCTATGAAGTTATCGTACGAAGAGTGGTCGAAACAGCAGCAGGAATACATTAACCCGACTTTTGACAACGCTCCATACACCGGCCTCGGGAGTCAGAGTAGCGACAATTTAGTCAGTAAAGACGACAGCGGGACAAAGGAACAGGGAACCTTCATCCGACATTTTTGTGAATGAATGTTTATTTCTCTCAAATCATGTCAATGGTACATGGGGTACAGAACACAAATATTTACAAATGTACAAATGCAAGATCAAGTTAGGAAGAGTAGAGAAATTTAAATAAATCGAGCTAATATATTTTTTTAAAATATGGACAACTTTTTCAATAAATCAATATCTTTGGTATTCATAAGATTCCCAAATTTATAAGTGTTAATTTAACATTTGTTGAGTATTTTTCATCAATTAATCTGTTGTGGACTAAAGAAAATGCCTGACATTCCATAACATGGTGGTATTCGTCATCCAATGTGTTTTTATTACACAGTGAACAAATTCTAAAACGTCTTTCTATGTTATTCCACATTTCAGTTTCAATTAGTAATTTGTGATGACAGGTTCTAAATTTTGTAAAAATGACTCTGAAATAGTTTGGAAGATTTTTAAGATCTATTTCTTGTCCAAATCTTTTCTTAAAAATTCTGTAATTCTGTAATGTGAATTTTCTACATTTCTGAACCAATCTTGTAAAAACTGATTTATGAGAGTTTCTTTAACAACAGATTTTCGCCAGTTGATACTATAAAAACTTTGATTAATCCAAACTTAAGAAAGACCACACAAAGCATAGCAATGAAGCGTTCATCTATCTACCCCAATTGTTCATTTATGTTACTGTATTTAACGAAGTTCCATCAATTTTTACTGAAGTACATTTTTGCGGGCCATAGATGTTTATAGAGTCAAATGCAGGAATATACACATATGAACTGCATTTGAACAATCTCTTAAGACTTACTATACATGTATATAGTATATCTGTATAGCAAATGTTGGTTTTATTAATGTACATGTATAGTATAGCTACAATGGTTTTTGGTACATTTTTTGTATGTACATTTTTTGTTGTTGATTTTTATTACAACAGTGTCAGCTTATTGTTAAAGCCTCATGAGAAATATATCCCGATATATTTTAATTCAACATTGGCGGTCTAAATAATCTTTAAGTTGAGCGTTACGTCAATGATACATAAATAACATTTATAACATACATAATCGTAGGTAATCACTATTCGTCCAATCTGGGCAGAAGGTATATATATATAATCTAAGTGCAGTGCTACACTGTTATCCATTTTCTGTATAAAATAATACTCATATCTTTAGTACAGGTTATAACAAACAATTCTTGGCTGGGAATGGGCTACAACTGATTGTTGGACCTAGTTCAGACAGGAATGTTGCTATTGGCCTCCAGCCTTGGGTAACATTTCTGTCTTCAGGTCAATCAAAAAATCATATTATTGTCTAGATGACATTTACCCAGTTAACTACATTATATATTATAAAGGACTTGCAGGACAAGTTCTCGTATATAACTGTGTTGTACATTTTATGAGGACCACAATCCTCTCGTCAAGTGAGTGTAACTCTGTTAAGAGGAATGTATTCACATAATTATCGTTTGTATATATTTACATTTGTAATCAATATATAACACACAAATTGTATTTCTTGCATCATTTGAGCTTTTAAAAGCTCTTTTTTATTTTTTATAAATAAACATTTCGAGACTTTGTGTTGTTGTATTCTTTTAATATGATATTTGTTTCTTTTTTATATCCCAACAACTTAATTTCATATTTCTATATATACGCAATATTTTTTATTCAGCAACTCTCTCTCTCTCTCTCTCTCTCTCTCTCTGGGTGTATTCGTTTGCTACCTCCAGAACTGGTCCAGGATATCTCCAGCGTCTACTTGCTATTTGGAAAGTAGGCAATGGATATCTACCGGAGATCTCCATACTACAAACGAGCAAATTAGGATTACTCTTGCAGCTCTCAAATCGACCAAACGAATACACCCTCCCCCTCCTCTCTCTCTCTCTCTCTCTCTCTCTCATATATTGAATCGGGCTCGGACTACCAGCAGTTCCCGCGGGCCGAATGAACAGAAGAATTTACCATGCGAAATGCAGAAGGTAGCGTAATCTCGGCGGAGATAAAATCTATAGATAGTGGTACAGTATATGAGTGAATATTGTCTCCAGTTCAATGAAAAAATAATTGTATATCTTGATCACAAGCGCGTGTCTTATGCACTCTGTCCCAAGTTTCTGCTTCCACCACTTTTTGCTTATATTTCGCATAAACACTCTTGTGCCTAAGCTACATTCATTCAATAAAATGAAAAAAACCCCATATTTTCTGTTGAAACGCCCCTCTATCGCTTTAGGTTTCCAAAAATAAAAAGTCTACGAGGGGTTTGCATTGCAAACGACATGAAAATGACCCGGTTAATAATGTTGAAAGATTGTGCAAGAAAAATGGATAAAAGATGTCAGATTTTCCCATTTTAAATCCCTGTTGCATATTTTTGTTTCTGTGAATTTTTGTGGGTATGAAGATGGAACTTGTGAAAGAAGAAATCTTAGAATTTTTGCCATATATAGATTTCAGTTGTTTTGACACTCACGGGTATGTGTATTTATTAAGAAAGTCAACAAAAAGTGATGGAAATAGTATCCTGGGACAAACTGAATCCAAGCTTTACAAAAGTTGTTTCCCATGGCCGCCATCTTTGGGAATAACCCATAGATTTTTCACAGTAGCTTTAAGTTTGTAGTTTAATAGGGATTGTAACTTTGTCGTTTGACATTTAAAACTAAGAGGCATGGTCACGATTTTGTTCAAAATTTATTTTTCCATTTTAAATGTTTATAATGATTCAGTAAGGCATTTCTAATAGTCAACCAAAATTTGAGTGTCAGTCGTTGAGTTATAAGTGAGATACAGAGCTCACAATTCTTTGTTATGTAACCAAGCTCAGGTCATGTTTTTATTTATATTTTGAATGTTAACAAGAAAATTTCAGGTTTAGACCTAAAATGAATATGACAATGCTTGGAACTTTTACTGGTATATAACTATATTGAACCATTGTAAACAAAAACATGACACGAACCTTGTTTACTTAACAAAATATAGTGAGCTCTGTATCTTGCTTATAACTCTAATGTTGGTTGATCATTGGAAACGCATTACTAAAGCATTGTAAACAATAAAAATAGAAAAATAGAATTTGACCAAAATTGTGACTAAGCCCCTTTAAAATTCGTTTCTGTATTTGACTTTGATTGGCTTGGAATGGGGATACCCATACATTGAAGGAATGAATTACATGTAAGTCGAAAGAGATTTCATCACAGGACGATCAAATATTTGTTAGCATAAAGAAAGGTAATGTTAGACCTTTGGCTTGACCCTGCAAAGGGAACAACTTGGAATGGGGCTACCCATACATTGAAGGAATGAATTAAGTCGAAAGAGATTTCATCACGGGACGATCAAATATTTGGTAGCATAAAGAAAGGTAATGTTAGACCTTTGGCTTGACCCTGCAAAGGGAAACAACTTTTGCAAGTGTGGATTGGTCTCAACTTGTACTTCAACTTGTGCTCATAGTCAGTTCTATGTAAAGTTTGATAACTCTGTAAGCCTTGACCAGATTGTCATTATAGTTTATTCTGCATTCTACCCATTCCAAAAAAGTTGTGCTTCATGGCCGAAATCTTTGGAGGAAAACCCATAAGATTTAGTCGCATTGATTAAAAAAATGGCAAATTTATCACAGCCAAGTCCCCACCATCTGAATGTTTTGTGTTATAGAAGAGATCAACTGTATATATCTACATCTTTTCCCTTACAAGTGTTCAGTTGACCCGCACAAAGAGAAACTTTCTTTACTTCTTGCAAAGTTTGGATTGGATTATTGATTACTGTACAGTCTGATTAAAACCTTTCCCTTCTCCTTACACTCGTTACTGTGAAAAGACTAGATACACACTCTTTAGTGTAAGGAGAAGGGGATTGGTTTAAATAAGACTGATTACTGTATAGGTGTGTTAATAAAAAACTGTCTCTCTGTACTTGTATTGTGCAGTTATTAACTGATTTAGCCAGACGAGTATAATGTAAACTTTATAGACCCATTTTAACAAGACTACATTGGGTAGTTTGATGTGTCAAACAGCAATTTGATGTAGGCATGTCTATTTCATCGTTGGGCATTAAGTCAATGACTATAGAAATCAACATTTGTCTGACTCTTAGCTCTGCCTGTGTTGTCTGTGCATATTTCATTTTAAGGCAGCTTTAATTTTCATTTGTTTTTATTCGTGAAATAATGATAGTTACATCATACCAAAATTCCATGGTCTTATTAAAATAGCTCTAAAAAGATGCATGAATGAATCAAATTTACATATATTGTACCAGTTTTAAATTATACATTGTAATGAGATTTCGTTACCTAATATTGCAACTCTCTAGTGGGAATTTAGCAACCATCATTATCTCAGGTGATGACTGGTATTTTTCAACTTTACATTAATTTGTATTGTCTGGTAATATTACTTTTACAGATTCCCCAGAATTAGTTTTTTTTGGTGGATGATTGATGAACGATCTCGTATGCCCCCATTCTCACCACAGAGGGGGAAAACTCATCTCCCGAGTCAGCTCCTGTGAGTGCGGCAAACAGTTGATTGATCACAAATCGCAAACTTATTCAGTTAGGAGATTCTTAATGAGATTATATCATACAACAGATGAAAAACGCTCTCCAATAAAACATCAGCGCCAATATGTGTTTAATGGTAATGAGACAATCTGACGAGACTGGGTTATTGCGGAACACAAACCAGCCACAACTGCTGTCGACTTTTACTACGACATCCAGAAAACCTGTCTATACAGCTGAGGTTCGCCTCAAGTCTGATTATGATTGGTCATCCTTAAACTACATCTAAATCATATTACGTTTAAAAGTGGAATATACATTTACAGCAACATAATGGGATATTTGGAATAAGATTTACTTGTTTGATTGTCATGATGATAATCTTCATCATGATAGATAGGTGAGAGATCTTGTTACAATGAAGTGATAAATGGAAAGTTAATTAACTAGGGTGCCTAAAAACGCTTGGTGGTATAAACCTTTAGGGCAACTGAATTATTGGATACTTGTAGAATACTTTATAATCAGCTCATGCATTTTTGATGACTAAATAACCCACTGTCAGTCGGTCCTAATCGGTTTCAATTTTCTGTTCAATAGCCGATAAACATGTAGACTGGTGGCTAAATAGCCATTAGAACACTACAAATTTATCTTGATCAAACATCATAGATATTGACAATGATACCATTTATTGAGCCTTAACAACCTCTATACACTATTACAGCCTCTGGCAAATAGGTTATATAATCACAGATCATTTCTATGAAATTAACATATAATTTGCAGTATCTCTCTGCAAGATTATCATTGTTTATTATGTAGAAAATATATTTTAAATTATTCAAAGATAGTGTTAAAAGTGTATTTAAAAACTCCAAAAAAGTAAAATGAGTAAAAATGTATAATTATATAAGATAGCAAAGGTGGATATTTTATGGAAATTTTCTCTTTTTTCCGCAGTTATAACCAACCTTTTATGACACAGAATGGTCATGCTTGACTTGATTTAGAGAATGGTACAGATGAAAATAAGACCGACAGAGGGGGTAACGACTCTTGTCGCTCCAGGGAGTCAGGCTACAGGTAGCACAGGACGACTGGCATTCCATGGGGACAAATCTGATTGGGTGACCTTGACCGTCAGTGAAGTCTACATCACAGCACCCCCCTTCTTCCCCACCCACCCACCTACCCTTACAAGGACAGGAGCTGAGAGAAGGTTTTGACAAACAAGGGCATCAGGTTCCAACTCCTATTCTCTTAATTTGCTGCTGCATCGGATTTACTCCTCACAGTACAAGTACATCAATAGTATCTGGAGGATGTGGCATAACAGGTAATTGTAGAAATAATAAAAGTTGGACTGTTTGTGTAGTTGTGCCAGTAGTTGGGTCCGGACAATTGAGGGGATTTCTGTGCAGTGACATACATGTAGTTCATGCTATTGTACTTAATTAATAGACTTTATAGCGGGCTATTGATTCAGTAGTGTCTGTTGATGCAATTGATAAAATCAGAGTACAAATTCAATTCCATAGAGTTTGGCTTTTGTGAGTGATTCCCAACAAGATGGAATATGTAAACATACAGTGTATGGAGACTGCGATTGCCTCGAGGTTAACAATGCCTCAAAGTCAATCATTATGATATATACCAACTGGAATTGCTCTTTCTCACACAGGTAGGTCAGTGCTTCATTTTACTTTTAATGTTAGAAAATTTAAAAGTTGATGTATAGTTTTTTTTGCTGTATTTTTTTTTCTTAATTCTTAATTTGAATTTTTTAATGGCCCAAAAACTGATTTTTAGCCCTCCCAAAATAGTCAATAAGTCTTTTGTTACAAGATTCCTGTGGCATATCATGAACACTGGTGGTTAGTAAACAAAGCTGGGCTCTCTACCGAGGATAAGACTTAATGGAAAGAGTGTGTACATTGATACGTGGATCAGATAGTCTAGCCACCTCAGCAGTGCAAGATTGTGTGAAAAATGAAGATGATGTAGACCAACTGTAGGTGTTCAATAAAGTCTGTCTCGCTCCTCGAGAGTGAAAAAAACGCTGCGGGCTAGCGGGTTATTTGATTGATATTGAGGCGAGTTCAGTCCATTTAGCACAGGGACCTGTTTTTGGGTTTTTTTTAGATAAAATCTTTTGGATAAGTACTAAGTAGTATTTTACCCCTGGCCCTAATGAAGCATACGTTGACCACTATTAGATAAAGATGCACTAATGGAAAGAGAGGATCAGATGGAGTGTAAGAAATTGATGGGAGATCAAAGGCTCTGATCTAAGACCATTTTTTGTTAAAGACTGATTATTATTTCTAGCGTACTTATAACTAAAGATGTCACTCCTGACATAAATGTCTGTGTTTCATACTCTAAAGGTGGTTAGGGCTCTTCATAAAGATTTAGTTGATAATGTCGGAAGATCAGAAGCAAGAACTGGATTTGCATATTAAATAAATGTTACATGGTCAGTTTTGTGGAAGCTTACATATATATTTGACGGAAAAGACTTGTCATCTAAAAGAAATTACCATTAGAAATGTGAAAGCTCTGTTTTTTTACTGCATTGGATTCCATGCAAGGTGTGAATTTTACAATGAAAGTACAGAGGTACTGCTTTACCTTTGAGAAAGTATTTGAAAATTAAGATTCATTGTGATTTTTAATGGATTTTTTCCCTTCTTTGACCAACTTAAGCTGAACCTGTTATTGCAAGGTATTTGAATGTGTTAAGATATCCTTCCATCAGTGTGATCCACATCTTATTTATTTAGACATTGTCTGTTATAATATATATCTTAAGCTGCTTTGTTTTTGTACAATAACTAGTTGCATTGCATTTATGTTCCTCAACAAAGCTGGATTAACTTCACAACTGCAATAATTAAAAAATTGATCGAGATTTTGAACAGCCTCTGCCTTATAAAGGTTTTGAGTGAATCATTATGGTACCTTATCTGAAGAATTTAAGCGATAATTTTTACGTTTTTTGTACCGTTTTTGATGGCAAGTGAACAGATTTTTCACCGAAATTTTTGATGCTCCTGTTCAGTTTTAGGGTCTTCAACTTATCACATGTGTGATTCATGATGTGTAACAAGTACATCAGGTCCAAGAGAAGAAATGTAATGTAAGCTCATTGATAATTTAATGTCTATTAAACAGCTTTAATTTTGAAGTAGATCTATCAGAAGTAAACCAATTCCACTGCCTTTATTACGTAGTTTACAGGGTGGAGGGAAAAATCAATATTGGAATTATAATGAACATACATCAAATAAAGTGTTATAAATCATTTCAGGGAAAGTATTAATATTTGATACGATAGCAACGTTGACGGATAAAAAGTACAGGAATGATTTACTGTAATTGAAAAAAAAACTGCAGTGTTTACCTGAGTGTATGCTGTATTCCTACTATAAACCTTAGGGACTAAATGTAACTGCTGTACACCTGGATGCATCTCTCTATCTCTCTTTCTCTCTCTCTTTCTCTCTCTTTCTTTCTCTCTCTCTCTCTCTCTCTCTCTCTCTCTGAAGCATCAGAGTTCTTTTTTAATAAGAAGGACATTGCAACACTGATAATCTAACCCCTCTCCCTCCCTCCATTTGGTACCAGATATTCTTCTTCAGATTTCTTCTTATAAAGTAATAATCAATTATAAAGTAAAAAATCACCAGAAAGGGTAAATAATTAGGGGGGGGGGTTGTTTTGATGGTTTATATCAAATGAATGTACAAATTTAGACCTAAATTGAACAAAGGTATCTGAAAGATCTACTGATGATGCTGCTAGCTAAAGATCTTGTGTTGCACAGACTCTTGACATTTATCATTAACTGTTTACAAGTTTATCAAAAGTGGTCTCTTTGTATTTAAAAAGGTTATAGTTATATGATATATGTTGAGAATAACCCAATTTTCAGAAAATCTGTTTCTTAGTGAAAAAAGAGCGTAAATGAAAATCAATCTCCATGTTGCAAAGCCATCTAAGTTGTTACAGGGCATTAAACACGCAATAAAAAAGGAAGAATTCCTTATCAAACAGGTTAACTCTTTCTTAAAATCTAGAGTTATGTCCTTCACATCATGTACGCGTTACCTAACCATGGCAGTTAGATTTAAACTTTTTATGGATTTTTTTCATCCTATGTATAACAATAAAGCCTTATAATGAACCTTATAAGGGTAGTGAAATCTAATTCAAACCAGTGTTCCATTTTAACTCATTTATAGATCGAAGTTATGATTCAACAGATTGAGCAATCATTTTCTGTTATAAGTAAATTAAAGATAAATACTCCTTTATAAAGAAACTGTATTGTTCTATTAGAAAAAAAAATCAGTCCAGTAATTGGAGATTTGAAAGGATATGGTAATTGTAAATAAAAGGGGCGTACAGTTCAACGGGATTCTGCAAAGTCCGGAGGGAATAGGATGCAATCAGTCGTGTTTGGGTAGAATGTAGGAAATATGAAGGAAAGATGTGGGCCTTTAAAGTGACACATTAGTATTTTTTCTATTATTATTGATTGCAATGTTGCATGCTGTTGAATCTGTACACTGATAGATCAAATTATGTCATTGGGATCTTTCAATGGCATATTCATGTTAAGAAAATGTTAGGAGAGCGATTAGACAGAGATCTGAATATGACTTTCATGCATTATGAAGACAATTAATTATGAGGGATCATTAAGATTCTAGCACAACTCTGCCTGTCAGCCGGGAATTTGAATAAAGCTTGGATGGTATTTGTTGAAAGATTTATGGTGGAAATGTTTACCTGAGTATACAGGTAGGAAAGTCAATCGTTAGTGTGTAGATATGGAAGTTTTGCTGGGGAAAAAAGGCCACACTCCGGCTTCATTAGTGGTTATTCAGGGAGTACAATGACAAAACCATTGTGGATGTATGCCAGAGGATCTTTAGTTTAGCTTTATAAGCCTTATTTAATTCTTGTCAATTGTTATACCTGGATGGAGATTCATTCGCATTTGACAGGATTGTGAAAATATACCATATTGAGGTCAAGCTGCATTTCAAGGGTTAGTATAAAATCTACTCTTAATTCGTGTTTTTCTGAATTCCCACAAAAACGCTATAGAGAATAATGTTAAGATGGATCTTACACTGTGAGCAGATATGGGGTCTGATCAACTAAATTTTCTTGTGAATTCCAAGCTAAAATAAAACCTGTGGATGGTTCCGGAATTTAGTTTCTAGCAGATTGTGTGATTTGTGTGGATTAGAATGAGTTATGGGGATTGGTGTTTAAGAGAGTGGGAAATTCAGCTCCTAACCCATTTCACCCGTAGTCTCAGACGTCAGAAAAGAAACAAAATATTCAATCGGTAGAAATGATCTTTTTCAATTTGTTGCCATCTGTCATTTCAGCCTTAATATGCAATGTCAATTTCTTGGGTTGTTATGTAATCTTGAAAACTAAAATGAGATTGAGGAGAAAATTGCACGTTGTATTACAAATTCAATACCTTTAATGGTAAAAGCCCTGGGCTTTATTTTGAAAAGAGAGGAGTAGATTTCTGGAAGTCCTTCTCAAAAATAAAACTAGTTTTTCTGTTGTTTCATTCCATTTTTAATCATGAGTAATGAACAAAAAACTAATTGTTAATTACATTCCTTGTGATGTGTACGGTAATGGATCATATGCTTTAAGAGAGCAAGATCCTCTTTAGATTGGCATCGCCATGGCTCATTGGTACTGAGGAGCTGAGGAGGCCCTAGTGTTATACAGGAAGGAAACAGATTCTTGTGTGACAGATTTGAACTCCTTTGTGGTATGTTAAGATCCTTCCTTTCATGAGCCTGCATGATGAGACCTTAAAACCAAGGTCCCATGTCAAAGTATGATACAGATTCCTCAGCAGCATTTGACTGTAAACACCAAACAGAATCGGATCAGTGGCACAGTGGTCATAGGTGCTAGGCCAGTAACCCAAAGGTTGCTGGTTTGAGCCTTGCCATGATCACTTGATGTGTGTTGTGTCCTTAAACGAGGCACTTGATCCACATTGTCTCAGTCAACCCAGCTGCAATTGGGTACCAGCTTATGCTGGGGGTTAACCTGCAATGGACTGGTGTCCCATCAAGGGGTAGTCAATGACTCTCATCCGCTAAGCACCTTGGAAACCCTGTGTACCTTATTGGAGAAGGATTTAACTTTAACCGAACAGAATTCTTATCTTAAAGTCCTACACCAGATAATGGACATCATATTGGCCTTGGTTGGTTCTTTCAATACATTGATTGGTGCATAGATTTCAACTTTCAAGATTTTAAATTTATTTTGTTTACCATGCAGCTGCTACACTATCATACTCAACAGTCTTCTTAAGGTATTGAGATGTCCCTTAGCTCTATGAACATTTTTGTCCCAATCTTGAACATAAGTTGTGTGGGTTTCTCAAGACAGTGCTTATAATATGAAGCAGTATGAAGTAAGGTTTTGTCAGGTTAGCTGCAGGGCCAAGTTAATTAGTAAAATCCCTGACTGCATATGCAATGAGATCTGTTTACCCTTGTTTGATATCACAGTCCTAAATAGGCCACTGTGTCATTGAGGAAAAAGGTTCAATTGCGGTGATACTCGGCTATTCTTTGAACTTGTAGGAACACAATGAATTTTATGAAGTCCTTCACCTAATCAATGCTTTGCTCAGCTGAAATCGAAATCCCAGCAATGCCATGATTTACACTAACCGCCTCTACATCTCTTTGATGGTGGATATACATGCCTTTAAATACCGCTATACATTCTCTTGTATTAGAAGTCTTATTAAGCCCTTGCAGTTAAATCAAATCGTACAACGGTTTCTGAATCTGATAAAATTCAAACGCGGAGTGTTCGACATTTGTACACAGGGAGTATCCCTTGCTTATATGTCACAACCCTGTATACATGTGACACAATATACAGTATTTGCAAATCTCAATATTCATATACATATACCAGTATAAGTACATGTACTATAGTCTACTGTTCTTATCCAAATGTCATGGCCAAAACCACAAGTACAGGTCTGGTTATAAGGACCCACTATGATTATGGCTTGTTGGTGTCTATCTTCCATCCTAATCTGTCCCTCTCTATGCCTGTTTCACTTTGCATTGAGCTTAGTTTCAAAGACAATGTTCAATATTTGTCATCTAACTTCAAATTTTACTTTGCCTTATTTCTAGTTACATGTATTTGGCAGTTAGCTCAAGTTCAAAGAAACTACATAAATGATGCATTTTAATAAAACTTCAAATAAAAGTACTCATTGAGAGAGCAATACGAGTGTCTTAATTAGGGCCCCACTCTGCGGGTGCCCTATAGTGATCAGTCTGTCCGTCTTTCCGTCCTTCCATTTGTCTGTCCGTCCGAGATCGCTTGTCCGGAGCATAGCTTCTCTCCCCTTGGCCCAATCTGGCTCATACCTCACCCACAGAGTGCCTTTGGGTAAAGGGTGTGCAGTGACCTTGAACCATGTTTCTAGGTCTAAGGTTAAGTTCGTAGCAGAATTAAATATAAAATCCTTGTCAGGGGCATATCTTCTCTCCCCTTGGTCCAATCTGGCTCATACTTCACTTACAGAGTGTCTATGGTGTGTAGTGACCTTGAATGAAGTTTGTAGGTAAAGGGTCATGGTTATATCGGACCACGGAAAAATCCTTTTCTCAGAGCATTTGTGTGAACGCAGCAAAATGAAAAACAACACGTTCAAACACTGTGGATGGGCAGTGAGAGCGCAATAGAGACACTGTGACATCATAAAAGACTCCGAGAGGTCTCTGTGCAAGCGCAATCGACTTATCACTGCGTCTATACTGCAATTATGTGCATTACTTGAGCGCGCTAACGGAGCTCTAGTGGCACTGTTAGAAACCTTTCGGCGCTGTCACAGTGACCTCAATTCATTTCTGCTGCATGTTTATCAGAACGCAGAGCCACGGCGCATACTTTGTGCATGCTCAAAGAGCGCACCATCTCATGGCATTCTACAATGTTCTAGGCGATCCCAACGCGACTGATGAAGATGTTGTTGCGGCGCTGTAGGAGACTCTACTGCATGTATATTGGCGATTTACATTATTTAAGGACGCAGCAGGATCGCCTTGAGGATGCAGCCTGGGTGTGACAGGGGTTTAACTAAACCTCAAAATGCAATTATTTTTTGTTATTTTAAAATCATTTACATGCTAGAATATAATTAAAAAAAGATGTATAAGACAGTTTTCCAAAAGGTGTGGGGAACCCAGAAATGTCTTTGTTTTAAATGTTTCCCATATTCTTAATGACCACATATGTATATTTTGCATTAATTCAAAACTTCCTAGAGGTTTTGCAGTTATTAAATGATTACACTATAAGGCTATCTTCCAAAAGCATGTGGACAAACTGATTCTTTGAAAACACAGTCAGATTAAAATCTTGAGGATCGAACTTACAGTTATAAATTGCAATTGAATGTAAATAATACAGTTAAACTTTGATATCTTGAAAATTTATATCTGCAGTATTAACTTAAATAAGTCAAATTAGTTGAAAAGTCCCATCCACTACTGCAGTATTTGTTTTAGCCACTACATCTTGAATCTTTAGAGTTCAAGCTAGAGAGGTTTGACTGTATAATCTACAGTATTTGTATAGAATATTGTTTTCTTAAAACTAATTATCTATTGATGATATCTTTCAGTCAGAAGTTTATACAAATTTGCCTAGCTAATATTTTTTCTCTTTTAAGGGAATTGAAATTTTAACAAAATTTTGGAACAAAAAACTAGTCCCAAACAGAAACAATGATGTATTACCTTGTTCTTACTATAAAAGTAACAACTTTTGTTTCTTTAATTAGGAAGCACAGAATGATAGATTTTGATCGATGTAATCCCAGGAGCTAAAGCTTTCTGTAAGATAGTGTGGAAATAATTGTGGAAATAAACATATTTAGAGGTTGGAATAAAATTGCTGTGTGTTCTTGATTGTTTTGAGAACTCTTGAGGGATCGGGTCTGGTTTGACTACATCCTTTCACTGGTTTTAAGTGGTAATTTGAAATCCCTGACATATTTCTTGAGCTTAGGTTCCCCTTCCTGGTGGAAGACAATCTAGTTCTTATTCTGTAATGAAGTTGCCAGAGTTGTGCAGCAATAGAGTGTGGTTTAATGAAATATGAACGGGATTAAGAATGTATCAATAATTTCATCAGATGAAGATTGAGAAATCCAGCATCTTCAGACAGATATATGCGAGATAAACATATATATTTAAATTGTGGCTGTATTCTTATACTGTAAAATGAGAATTTAATAAAAGTGCATGTATTGGGTTTAAGTGTCAATTGCATATAGATGTTTAAAAAAAGAACAGAGATGGAATTTTATAATTGCTCTTAAAATTTATATTTATACTTTTTTTTATATGCTAGAGATATAAACTTGTGCTAGTGAAGGACCTCAACGTAATTTTAGACCTCACAAAATGCCATTTATTGGAGACGAACAGTGTGATACTTCAGTATTGATATCAGGATAGCATTAATTGTGAGGCCTGCATGAGTCTGTATAAATCTTAAAGAATAGGTCACTGTATTCCAAGGAGGTTCCATAACTAGCTTCCATGATTTGATGATGGACACCCTACAATGCAGCATCTAAGTCCCTACAAACCCTCTATTCCCAGGCTTCAAGACTAATTGATAATACACTAATTTAAAAAAATAATGAGATGAAAATTTGGGAATGAGTTTGTATGTCAAACTTCTGAAGAATTAGGAAAGGTTTTGTAGTTATGACTCAAGTATATTATAAAAAGTAAAAGCTGTAAGTTTTGACTTAAGTCTGTTCTTGGAGCTAGATTCCCTCATCTGTTTTTAAAGGCAAGTTGGGATGTAATCCTTGTTGAGTACACATATACCTGAGGTGTATACATTGCTTTTTTCATATAAAGCAGTTTTATTTTAACTGTCATATAAATCTACATGAAATGCTTTATTATTTCTTACATAAATGCTGTTCTCTAAGACTATGTTTAGTTGTAGTGAATTAATGTATGAATTCCTTCATGCATAATTCATTAGACAATCTTATATGATACCTTCAACCCTCTATGTTCAGCTTATATTACAGATACCTTATGCTCACTCATATTTTTGGCTGCTGAGTCTTAAATGTAATATTTGGTTCCCTGGAGGTAATTGATCTGACTTTATCATGTAATTGAATTTAGAATGATCTATATCTAAGGTTATTGCATGTCAATTCATGAGTGTTAGATACCTACCTTTAATGGGGGTGGGGGAAAGTATATGAATATATTACTTGTAGTATGATAGGGTGGCATTAAAAATTAATGAAATGTTGAATTTTGAAGTGATTTATTTAAATATCAGTTTACATGAAGAGATGGTTTAATTAGCTTGTGTTTCTAGTTCATCACAGAGAGAGAGAGAGAGAGAGAGAGAGAGAGAGAGAGCACCTGTCACTACTTCAATAAGCACATTATTGTTTTTAAGACAGGTTTCTGTAATGTCAGATGCCTCTTTGGTTCTCTGTTGAATGACCTTTAATGGACTGTCTTTGATCTCTGCTGTTCTAATTGTACCTGCTGTTCTAATTGTACCAGAAGATTAGAATTATTGCCCCGAGGCAAGGGTATGGAAGAAACAAAATTTTTCAATCATTACTGTTTATTGTATCATCAGGTGCATACATATTGCTGAATTAATGTGAATTTATTATCAACATCATGTAAAATGATACTTTGAAAACTACAGAACAATTAAAAGAGTAATGATTTAAAATAAGCTTGTGAATCTGTTGGGGTTTTTTTTTGCAGCAAAAAGAAATACCATGAAGAAAAAAAAATAAGTGATGTTAGACTAGGAAAAATTATGAAATTTTATCCTATAATTGTGTTTAACACCAGTTACATCTAAGAGCTATTAGCTGAATAAAGGTAACACAAGCTGCCTTCACTGATGAAGGGACTGCATGGTTGTTTAGAATTTTCTTCAGCAGCTTGCTGATACTTTAACACCTATGGAGCAACTATCAACAATGTCTACAAGAGACTGCTTTGGGATTGCTGCTTTAAATTTCCATTCTATGAATTGTATTCTTGCCTTGTGAGACCTTAATTCAGTGTTTATTCTAGCTAATAGATATCATGTATACTAAGAGCTGACCTTGTATGCTCAGCTGGTTAGAATACAATTACCAAACGCTTTAGATGTGGAAGGTCACTGGTTTGAATCCCAGTCACATACACATACATGCAGGGGCATTTTTACCCATTCTGACTTTTTCTCTTTGCCCTCATACTCATGATGAGTAAATAAACTCAAACAATTCATATTGAAAACATAATTGAAAATCAACTTTGTGTATCAGTATAAAATTTAATGTGGGGAATATGGTTTTACAGTGTTTATATATAGATAACACGTACAGGATGAACATTACCTTAACCCAAAACAACAGTAATTACAGACCCTGAATCGTGCTACTACACCAGTTGCACGGTTTGGTTCGGTACGCTTTTTGAATGGTACGGTTCGCTTTGTGAAAGGTACGGTTCGTTTTGTGAACGGTACGGTTCGTTTCTTGCATGGTACGGTTCACTTCTTGCATGGTACGCTTTGCTAAAAATAGCTGCATGCTTTGTAAAAGGTTTGCGCACTTTTTTAATGAGGTAGGCTTGGCCTGAACGTTTTGATTTTTTTCAATATTTTTTCGTTTAATTTTTGCCCGATTGACTTCAGCAGGTAGTAATCATGACAAGCTTTTATTTTTCTTTATTTATATGATGTTTTATTTCAATTTAATTAAAATTAGAACTTCCATCTGTTCCCCCGTTTTTGATTCGACGCATGAAAAGCATACGCATTAAAAACCGGGGAGCAGAGGAGAGTTTTAATCTTAATTAGTTTGGTATCATTCATATTTAATTTTTTAATAGAAATGTACTTATTTTAATTGCTGAAAAGAACGGTTTGACTTTAATCTGATATATTTTTTATTTAACTTTGCGCGATTGTTTTTCGCTTTTAATTTCGGCCTGTCGATAATTTTAACAAGCATCTTTCTATTTCTATGCTAGTATTGAAGTCATTAGATATTTCTTATCAATTTAAAATTGCTAAGAAAAATTGCTCTGACTTTATTCCAATATTTCTTTAGTTTCCTTGATCGTTGTCTTGTTTTTCGGCCAGTTGATATTTTGACAAGCATCTTCTATTTCTTTATTCGTAATTCTAATGATAATTCTTTATTGCGTATTGGGCTGATCAAACTCTGCTGATGAATAGACAATTTAAAAATACACACAAATGATAAGATAAAACATGTATTTCAGTCTTGAATTCAACTGTTATAAAATTATTAGACATGGATAATCAAATTTTGTTCTATGTTCTCCTGCAATTGTTCGTATACACAGGTCACACCTAACCCGTCATCGCTTCTCTTACCTGAAATAACATTGTGTGTATAGTCAATATATGAGTATAAGTTTTTGTTATTTCGTTAAATCATACATATACTTGTAACATATTTCTTAAGACATACACAATTGGATATACACAATAAGTCAACAGCTTTTAATTGCAATATTTATCTTTTTGTTAGACAAGTGTCCGCTCTTCACATTGTATATATGTGATTTAGCAGATGTTTTAAATATTGACAAACCTATTTAAAAAAAAACTAAACAACTCAGCGATATATGAACCTGTACCACTTACTGGTACATGTATTTGGTTGAATTATATTCTTGTACAGTGTATACATAGTTAAGGTTTTTTATGTGTCCGATTGACCGTGTGTGTGAATTGACAGTTTTTATTGAACTTTTGTAACTTTTTTTTTTCTTACACAATACATGTCATTTACCTAGTATTTACTCACATAATTGTTGTAAACAGGACACATAAAAATACCCGGTAATCAACAATGTAAAAAGTGACAAATATATTAAGAATTTTTATCTAACAGAAAATACGACAGCGAGAAAAAGGAAAATTGATCGCCAGGACATGAGTTAAAATCACGAAGTCGAAGGGAAATGATTGCTGAATAAGTAAACTTCAAATAGGAACACTCTCTTAAAAATGGATTGAAGAAAATATAAAATTGAAACATTTTTCATTCGATAATTTTTTTTTAGCTATGTAGGAGGAGCTAAGTAGCACGTGGCGCATGGCGTGATCTGTTATACTTAAATTGATTGACAGGCGTAGCACGTGGAGTTCTGAATTAAAATTCCGCTAAAATGACCGACTACAGAAACCCAGTTAAAGCGAAATAATTAAGTTCAGTGATAAAACTTTAATTTAAGTATCATAATCCACACACGAGCTCTCTCTCTCTTTCTCTCTCTGAGAATCACTTCATGTTATGTAAAGTCCAGTATGTACACAATGTTTAAAACATTTCATTAAATAATCAAAATAGTATTACTGCGCATCGTGTAAACATTTCTATTTTACAAGTTTTCAGAAATCGGCGATGAAGGTTTTGTCGATAACCAAAGAAATGATGAAGGTCTAAGAAAGGGAAATAAATTAAACGATTTTTGTAACGGTTTTAATATAATAATATATTAATAATAACACCGCAAAGTTAAAATTTATATTATTTAATCCAGTATAAAAAAAATATTGAATTTATCTGGTCAGCGATAATTTCCATCCGTCTTCATCGAACGACAATGGTCAATTAAGCCATATATGGAATTGCACGCTTATTGCACGGAACGGTACGCTTTTATGGTTGTTTTGGGCGGGTCTTGCATAAATTATCATTGCACGCTTTTTGCACAGCACGGTTCGTTTTGTGAATGGTACGGTTCGCTTGTGAACGGTATGGATCGTTTTGTGAACGGTACGGTTTATTTAGTGAATGGTACGGTTCGTTCTTGCACGGAATGGTACGGTTCGTTTTAGAGGTGTAGTAGCTCGTTTCAGGGTCTGTACTTTATATAACAGCCAATGAAAGTTAATGAAGGATTATACACTTGCAGAATAGCTAATGTTTTATGACTGAGAAATTCACACTATTAAAGGTATACACATTGGTTGCATTAAGCATGTTGAGTTTATTTTCCAGATAAGGTTTGTGCTACTATTTTAATTTTTTCCCACAGACATAAATGAAGACATCACAGTATTATTTTACCAAAAATTATTTTTTGTTCAATGCTTTACCTTATCTCTTAAATGTTCAAAACACGAGAATTGATGGCTTATTATGTCATGAACTGCAAAGTGCAGTTTATTCTATTGAATATCAAATGTCTGAATATGCACTTTAACTGCCCAAAAGTATCTTGTAATTAGTGTGCAATGTAGAGGGGTCCTTAAAACAGCTTTCCAGATTCATCTTATGAAATTTGTCTTAGTTGAAGATCAACTTAGTCAAATGTTAGTGAATCTGAGAATATACTTCTCTAAATTAATGTTAACTTACTCTTTATGAAGGTTCTGGGAGTTGTCCAATAAATTGTTGATAGTATTGTATGGGCTTCCCTTGCATTAGCATAAGCCCCAGGTTGAAGTGTTGTTAAGACAAATTGTTAATGCTGAAGTTAGCGAACAGTGATATTTCATTATATCTGTTTGTGGATGATGCAATGATGTACTCAGGATAAGATTTATGATTTTGGTTTGGGCCCCAAAAATTGATCCAAAAAATAATACTTATTTTGACAGTGCACTCATTAACCATTGGTAATTGGTTCATGTTAATGAAAGATCTATAACAGATTGTTGGCTAATGTTTGAAAGCCAATAGCTGTATTGTGTTCAGTATTTAGGATTCAGTAAGATACCATAGTGCAACACATATATCACATTTCTAGAAACATTAGCTGTTGAGGTATCAATCTTGTGAAGGATTTAAACTGTATTCAAGTGCACATCAGATGATGTACAGCACTATTTCTAGAAATGTCTGATAATTTCAATTGTAACCTAAAAAGAACAACAAAAAATTTTTGTATTAAATATTTTGGCATTAAATGAATTGCTAATTGGTGACTTTATTCAGAGATTCTTTGAAATGTCATGTCCAAGAATCATAGGTTCTTATAATGATCTTTGAATTCTTCAGTTAGGTAGTTTGTAGTTAAAGTCACAAAATCCAAACTAGGTTCATGCTTATTTTGGGCTGTTAACTTAATTGATCCCAACATGGATCGAGGTTCATGCTTGTGCTTTATAACCATACAAAGATCCCATCTGGTGGTTTATGCTTTTGCTTTAAATCATACAAAGATCCCTTCTGGTGGTCCATGCTTTTGCTTAACCATACAAAGATCCCATCTGGTGGTTCATGCTTTTTCTTAACCATACAAAGATCCCATCTGGTGGTTCATGCT
>WFKH01007768.1:52460702-52472177 GCA_016163765.1 Magallana hongkongensis | reverse complement strand
ACGTTGGAAGGTACAAAATGTGCAGAACTGTGTATAGAGATCAATGTTATTGCTGCTTACCTTGATTTTAATTTTTATCAGGTTTAAATTAAAGGAAAATTGTGCTTCGAACAAAGCAATCTTAAGAGAATGAGAATTTTAACTGTTGAAATATAGGGTTAAAACCTTTTAAAGAAAAAAAAAATGTAAGTGAGCAATGTGGTCCATGGGCATCTTGTTGCAATTTAGCTTCTGATTTATTTTAAAAACACTTTCCTAAGATGACTTCTGTTAAACTTTTGAACTTTTTATGGTCTTTTCTTGCAGGTGTTGGAAGCAATGATTGGATGGTTGGTGGGGTGTTGTCATGGCACCACTAGACCCAGAGCCAGGGAACAATACCACAGACATCAGTGACAAAGGTAACTTTTTCACTAGGCAGAAAAAGGCAGAGTTTTTCCTGTAGATTGATTGAACAGCTCTTTGCCTTGCCAATTTTTTTATCCCAACTAACAGTGACTTATTTAGTCTATCTGATGGATAAAATTAGCAATAAGATAGTTTTACCAATAATTTTTGAATAGATAAAAGATGGTTTGTTTTACAATTACAGATCAAACTATTTTTCAATCAAGTTCATTATTTTTCTTTTCAAATTAAGCAAATTCATCATTTATATCTGGCAGTCATTTTGTGCTAGGATACAAAGAAAGATCACACAAAATGACTGCCAGATATAAATGATGAATTTATATCTGGCAGTCATTTTGTGTGATCTTTCTTTGTATCCTAGCACCATCTTCCTTCTATAGCCCTCAAGAAAAGATTCTGCTCAAGTTGTAATGGCTGTTTTGTATACCTTGTTCCTTCTTGTAATGTTTTCTAAATCTCTCATGTCAAAGCACAGTTCTCCAGCAAAATACATAGATAACTGATAACAGAAAGGCAATGGCCTGACTTAAGGAGGTGGTTGGTTTCCTCTTTCTAATGGCTGCTGCATATTGTTATTTAGTAAACTGTAAGGTACTAGTTTCTGTGATATAGCCAGTATATACTGGTACTATTTCTTTGCTACAGACAATATGCCTGCTGTGCTGTGTAAAGGAAGAAAATATCCCCACTGAGTAATATGCACAAAATGAGAAAAATATATTATAGTATAGTTGAAATATTCACCAGCATACTGACAGTAACCTAAATGCCAATTCTTGATAAAAATTTATTCATTAAACTAATAATAGTGTTGTCCCCATGGATTTGTGTAATTATAACATCACAGAGAAATTTCCAGTTTTAAAATTAATATAGATCACCAATATATCACAGACCAAGAGCAAAAACACCAGTTTGTTGACATACCACTGGTACTAATATGCATTATCCAGCATGCAACTGGAATTTCCAGGTACCCATTAATAAACAGTTTCCACCCCCTCCTTCTAAACTAAAAGTTCTTAAATAATAATGGATAATGTTCAACATGCACTGGTTTGATATTGCACAATAATTGTGAAAAAAACAAGATTCTGGTACAGAATATTTAACTAAAACATTATATGTGAAGCCACAATACATAAAAAAGTTTTAAATGTAGGTTTTGGTGGCTGACATTAATATTTCATGCCACATTTTTGTATGTGCAGGATGGCAATTCCCATAATGAAATTTTCCCAATCTCCTGGCCCTAAGGAGCAATGTGTCAGATGTGGATGAATTAGATTTCCTGTTACATGCATCAAATTTGGATTGTGTTGCATTTGACAGATGTAGTTAATTTTCTCTGTTTTCCCTGCAGATATATGAAGTTCTTCAAAGTCACTCACTTGCATGAACTTTTCTAATCATCTTCACTCAGACCTTCATTATAATTTTTTTCTATATATCTGGTGAGAGAAAGCTTCAAATATTTTTGCAACTTTACCAAGAAAACATGGTCTAAATACCTTGCATTTATGCTCTTTCGAAAGGGCATTTCTACATTTTCACGGACTACAAGAAGCAAGAACCCTTAAACAATTAAATGCTTTCTATGTTGGTTCATGCAGGTATAAGGAATGACATGATTGGAGGGAGTACAGAGTACCAGTATTTTGGGTCATGTTGAAGTAGGGTTCTTGAGTAGAGAGTAATGGTTATTGTAAGGAACTTAAAGTTGTTGGAAATAAAGGGTATTTTAAACAATTTAATGCTTTCTTTGTTGGTTCATGCATGTCTAAGGGTTGTAAGCTTGCAGAAAATTACCTCTAGTTCATGTAAAAAAAATTTCTTTGATGATCGCAATCCTTATATCCAGCATGAACCATAGAAAAAGCATCCTATTTATATATGAAAATGTATATATTATGAAAATGGGGATGGGTGTTTTAAAATTCCTATCCAGGACTAAATAGACAGTTAAAATCAAGACTTTTCATAAGCTTCCATATATATATGGTAAAGCTTGTTCAAACAATGACACCATTACTTTGGTCAGAGTTGAGCATAATTTCTCAGGTGAGCAAAGTGGCCCATAAGCCTCTTATGTTGAGAAGGTATTGCATGGCACCTCCAATCACTTAATCACAGCCATTTTAGTGCCTTGTGTGAAAAATGAAATTCTGAACAAAACTGATTTCTGGCTTGGTGTACCAAAGCCAACATCAAGAATAATTAGCAATGCATGGAAATTTTCAGTGCACCATACCACCTTAATAAGAATTCATTTTAAGCTTTTGAATAATTTGAGGTTATCATGTTGTTATACAGTTGCTTAGTGTTGATATTAAGATGTTTAAACCATTAAGTGGGCTCAATGGTCATGGCCATTTTTAAACTGTATTGATCTCCTTTAGAAGAAGAGCTCTATATAAAAATATAGGAAAATAACCAAATTTAAAAGGTAAAATATATGGATTTTTTCTTTACTTAATAAGAATAGTTATACCTAGACAAATCATATATTAAAATTTTAGGCAGATCTGATGGTTAATTTGCTGACCACCCAGCCTCCTTAATATAAAAGTATATGCACATGCAGAGAATTCATGAAACACAATTTATTAATTTTCATCTTTAGTTCTGAATAATTTTTATTTTAGTGTACATGCTCTCAGCAGAGTGAAATATTCAAGGCATTGGACTAGACTGCAGACTGAGCATACACAGACAGACCATATTTCACTAGACACACAACGTATGAAAGTTAAACCTGAGCCTTTAGCTAAGTTACTGCACAGGGATTTGATATGGAATATTGAAGAGATAAAGCTAGCTGACTCACAGTAGCAGTTTCACTGATCCATCAATTGTTAAATTTTTATAGACAACTGAAATCGGAAATGATAACCTTATTCATGATAAAGGATCATATCGTTCTTTTTTAGGGCCAATTTTATTAGTAAATTCTCATTGTTGTTTCAATTATCATAGCTAGTGCCAGTCTGAAGCCAATCCGAAGAATGTTTAAATGGATTAGACAGATAGTTGTTATGTACTTCTGAAAATACATGTGTACCTGTAAATGCTCTGCCCCTTCACAAGAATACAGGGCTTTTGAAAGAAACAGATTATGGTTGCCATTAATGACATTAAAATGACAATCCAATGACGTATGGATCCCAGCATAATAGAAGGTTGATATCTAAAGCTGTTGTTTTATGCTGGGTTGGGTTTTTTCTTTGGAATGGGTAAAGTATTGACTGCACTAATGTTCGGATATTTACAATACTAATGTACCCTCATTTCCTTACTGCACATGATGGGGATGTTGTTTTTTATTCCATTGAATGCATGAGTTGCCTGTTCTGAATCCATTAATCCCTTCAGGCAGTGTATTGGGGGTTTAAATCACAGACTTGGTAAATAAATGAGTGTGTGAGACTATCATCTCTTCCCTTTATGTGCGACTGCTGTTCTGTTGAATTCAGTTAGTGCCAAAGTTAATGACCGACATACTCCAAAGAAGATGCCGGTTTTCTAGTTGTCTTTGAGTGTAACGTTCTACTATAGTCACAGAAGGGTGGACTCCAAGAGATCACACACAGTTTTATCACGATATATATACTTTAGATGGACTTTCTATAATTTCTGGGTTTGAATATTAATCAAGAATGAAGATTTTTAAAAATGCTTTACAAATATGGAATGATATAATTTTTGGGTAAACTGTTTGAATAAATTGATTTTTTTTTACTTATAAAAAAAAAAGGAGAGGAAATGTTCAAACCTCTGGCCAGTAATTGACAGATGGACAACTTATTGGACTTATCTTATTTTCATGAATATTTCACTGTTTTCAATCTGAAATGAAAAAGTGAAGGTTTTTAATATTTAGAGGTATGAAAATAGGTCATGTTAGGAATGAAAACATTTGTAAGCATTAATGTAATTGGTTAGATTTCCTACCAGAAAGTTTGAAGAAGCCAATCGAAAAGGGACATAAATTACTCATGAGAACAAGAACTGTTTAATGAGTTGTCCCACAGTTAGTAAGGGTTAGTTAAACTGCCTGTGGGTTTCTGATGATGCAACATCATCATCATCTTTAAAAATTTTTATTTGGTTTTACATATTTAGTCAAGGTGATAAAATATAAATCTACTTAATTTAGTGGTAAATATTAAGTGCATACTGATATACCGGTACTTGTATGATGAAAATAAAGAAATACAGAAGTTTGGCTTAATTTGCAAGATTACACTAAATTTTGAGAAATCTCATTAAAAAAAGTATATTATACACACATCTTTTATCCATGAAAGGCCCTTTGAGAACAATTTCGGGATGATTAGTTTTTGCAAGCAAGTGGTCAATTTATTCATTTCCCTTAGAAATGAACAATGCATTCTCAACATTAAGTATCTGCGAGCAAACATAACTCAAAAATCTCACGGATATTTATTGCACACATATTATACCAGGTTTACAGTAAATGGAAAGAGATTCAGAGAAAGATATAGATATAAACGGTAAAATACTTTCGTTACTGATTCATATGAACTATGAAAGTAGCGAGTATTACAGAAAATACATACTGGGTACATATAAACCTGTTGTAACTTTTTATGTTTTCTTGCAATGTTCAGTGCCTTCATACTCATATGAAGCACCAAAGAAATCATTTCATTGTGTAAATAGTTCTGTATGCACTGAGAAGTGTTCCTGCATGATTTAATCTGCCTCTCTGTTGTAGGCCTGTTTGTGGAGCCAAGCGCTGATGAGATCCTGCTATGGGCTGTGGTCTGTGCTCTAGTCACCTTCTTCGGTTTGGGTCTGGCCACTTTTAAATACCTCAGGTAAGATCAAACTTAAGAGGGCAGAATGGTGGTGGCCATGCATTTCTAGACTATATTAATCTCCTTAAGAAGAAGAGCTTTATATAAAGATAATTCACAAAGTATTCAAATCTTAAAGCTAACTATTAATATGAATTTTTCTTTACTAAATAATACTTTATAGCTAAAAAAATCATGTCTAAAATTTAAAGTAGATCTGATGGTTAATAAATAGATTGAATTGTCTTGAACATTTTAAGACTGTTCTAAATCTCTATTGGTACCCTCTAGGGATCAGATTTCTGTTGTTCCCTTTGTTTTGTCCAGAGCATATTTTTGATCTCCTTGACCCAACATCAGACCAATGTATAGAGAATACATTTGGGGAGAATATAACTTTCACAATGGCCCTATATCTGGTGCATACTTCTTGTGGATTAAACATGAGCAGTATCTCTAAGGACTATAATTTCTCTACATTTGTCCCAATCTGGCTCAGACTTTATCAATGACTGCCTGTAGCTAAGGGATGTGCAGTGACCTTGAACCAAGTTTTCTGTCAGAGGTCAAGGTCACATTAGGTATTTTGAAAAGACAATAATTTTTTCTCTCTTTGGCCCAATCTTGCTTAGCCTTATAAAAAAAAAAACAATGTCTGCAGATAAAGGGATGTGCAATGATCTTGTTTAATAATGAGTCAAGTTTTTATATCAAATGTCAAGATCATCTGTCAGGAATCCTTGTATTTCCCCCCTTTGTCAAATTTGCTTTATACTACATTCATACATAAAGAATGTGCATGATCTTGAACTGAATTTTTTAGAGATTGAAGTCAAAGCAACTTTTATAAGATGTTTTTCATTGTATAAATGACCCCTTTTAAGTGGGGCACCATCTGAGTGATGTCTTGTTAAGGTTAATATACATTAATGTAGATCTAGACCAAAAGATATACATCTTTATCACTATCAGATTAATTATCGATAAGTGAAATGCTATTGTTTAATTATAAGTGAAATGCAGCATACACAATCACTTTACAGTATAGGTTGGGGCTTATTCAAGGGCAGCCCATGTATCTTCAACCATCAGTGTGTGCAAGCCTTCAACTGAACAGAGTGAGACTTCAGTGGAGGTATTGTCAGGGTGCCAAAGCTGCACTTCAACCTTGTGTCAAATTTGAATTACTTTATACAGGGTTAAATTTGCCATAAGTTGTATTAACGAGGCTGGGGGGTGGCTGCCATTTTAAAGCGTTTTTATCTCTACACAAAAAAGATTTTCACTTTAATGTTCTATAACTCTTACATTGTACTGAATTTGTCTTGAAAGAAATGGATATGATGGTATTGAAACATTATTTAAAGAGTCAATTGATGGTAAACCAAGGGTTACAAGATGCCAAAAAAATAATTTCGGCTGTTTTTCAGCATTTTCTAACTTTTCAAAGGGAGGTAACTTGTAAAACTACAAATATTTTATTTAAATATTTTCCTTTTATTTTATTTTTTTTTTAATTTCACCATCGAAAATTTGTTTTAATTCTCAATCTTTATTACACACGTATTGATTATTATTATGTTAAAATTTGGAAATAATCTTGTGGCTACTTTTTTTTTGTTTCATATATTTGCATTTTTGTGACATATTTATTTTTGGTAAAATTGTGATATTTTTCTTTATAACAAATAATGTTAAGTTTTTGTTATTGTGTTAAATTTTTGTGAAGTTATTGGTATGTTTTTTGCCTTTATTTATATTTCATATATTTTTCATATTTTTTTTTTTTTACATAACGTGCAATTTCTTCAGATGCAATACATGATAAAATTAACAATGATTGTGATGTGGTCTTTCACATTAAAATTTAAATTAAGATTATGTGAAACATGTCTGCAAATTTTGTGAATTTTAGGGAAATTTTTTTTTGACCCCCCAGCCTCCTTAAAAAGTCGTGATGAAAGCTATGTTATGGTATATGTTATTTTCAAATGTTTGAAAAAATTGAAATTATACAAACATTAAACTATTTTAATGTTGATTTATCTCTTTGAATATGTTGAATTATTTTCTAAACATGTGATCTTAATCTGCATTTTATTCCGATGAATATTTTGTGTGGAGAAGAGAGTAATTCAGTAGTTTTTTACCCATGAAATTGAAATAGAATTTATTTGTAATCCTATAGTTTTATGACTGATGGCATCTTAGGTACAAATGCCCTGATCACAGGAAGGAACGTGTTTATCATGAGGCTGTAATATCGGAATCCTAATTTGTTTGAACTTGAAAGAGAGAGATCATAAAAATAAATTTGCAAGAAGGAACTGTTCTAGAGACCTATTTTAAAGTACTGTGTTATGCAGACAATTATTTTTTTTTATTCTGCAGAAGGTAAACTCTAACCAGAGACAATCTTCTTGTCTTCGATAATCACTATCCACGGATAGACAGATCAATACTGATTATCTCCTAAGAAATTACCCCCTCCCACCTTTTCCTCATCTCACAGTGTAGCAAGATATATGTATTCTTTGCCTATATATATGGCGCATAGGAACAATTTGGAGGGGATAGGGAAGTCATTTTGTATCTGTGACATTAACTGGTCAGGTTTTGTAGCTCTGTCTAGGGCTTCATGATTTTGTCTAAAGGTATCGATTAGTGTTACAGAGAGTCACAAGTAAAAGATTAGAGAGAAACCTCAATGTCGTGAGCATGGTTCACCTTGAAAATCTTTTAACTTTATATTAAAGCCTTAAAAACAAAAAGTATGAGGGGGCTTGAAGGATTTGTATGGGTGTCTTAAGTTATGTTGTACAGAGATGCTTGTCTGCTTAAGTTAATTGTGTTTGTCTGAAGCTACAAGGTGTAATTTTGTGGCTATGACAAATCTGAAAAATTTATATTGATTATATAGTAAAAATTCCATTGAAGTCAGAGTAATATTACATCAAGCAGCTGCAAAATCTCAATTTTATGAAAATTGGTTGGTGCAAATGAACTTTGATTTCATGTATTTATGTCACTTAAAAGTCACAGTAATGCAAGAAGCAAAATCAGGCTGACGTTTGTCAGATGTTGGATTCAAAGTCATTCTTTGGCCTGATATCATTGTCTCCATTAGGTTTTTTCTCCAAACAATTCCTTTATATTATATATGGATGAATAAAAGCTTTGTCATTAGGATACAAAGTGTTCACTCTCATCAAATATTCATTATCATCATTTGCAGTAATCAAGATGGTTGATTGATACATAAATTGAGATCTCTGCAGCAAAAAACCAATTATTTAAAGAACATGGATTATATAATATGATGGTGCATATGCCTTTTGGTATAATTTCCAAATTTCAAATGTTTTATTTAAATTTACTGCTGTATAATATTATGAAATCATGCATGCATAAAAGCAAACTTTCCAACTATAATCAGTTTGATTATCTTATTTTCATTTGTTGTTCAATTTGTGAAGGATATTTTGATATGTTTAAAATATAAGGATGATATCATTAAAATAATTTGCCATGAATCCAAAATAAAGATAACATTAAGATGAAAAGCTTTGTTGTTACATTGATAGTGAAATACAATCATTATTTGTTAATTAGATCTAGCTTTTCAAGATACTATGATGTAACATAAAATAAATTATGTTTCAGAAATATAGATGTATTTCAGGAACTGTTGATTGATGAAATTGCGCATTCATAGAATCATATCAGAGTTTATTCATTTTTAGGTCACCTGAACCAAAGGCCTTTGTTGGCTTATCTGATCAAATTTGTCTGAGTCTAGGGTCTTTCAATATCCCTTTTTTTCAGTGCTGTGGTTAACTTTTCACATATACATGTATATGCATCTACTATTACTTCTTCAGGACTACTGAGCTAATTTCAGCCAAACATTGATAGGTGATCTGATCTCAAGTTTACTCAAATAAAGGGTTATGCAAACCACCTCTAAAGGGGATATAATTAGAAAAAATTTTAAAAAGGCTAGTATTATTTTTATTTTAACCATGACCCCCTAGGGTCAGGAAGGGGCTCCAGTTGATGGGTGGGGGTGAGGGTAAAAATTGATGGAATAAAACCTTTAAAATTTTCCTCTAAGAACATAGAAGCACCAACTTGTGATTTCTCTTAGCAATGTATTATATGGAAATATCAAACTTCTTTGTACATAAGTCATGACCCTAGGGGTCAGAAAAAAGGTTGTTACTATTAAGAGAGGGTTCCAATAATGCCAACAAAATATTTCAAAAGATAATAGGGGTGCAATTATTTATGAATTTAACATAAAAGCAATCTAATTTGAATTGTAATTTTTTTTTAAATAGTCATAACATAATTTGTTTGGGTGTTTGGGTCAATTTTGGGGGAAGGAGTGTCAGAGAGGTTTCAATCTCTTGAAGAAAATGGAGGCTAATTAATTTGTGAAATTAATATGGAAGTAAGCTAGTTTGAGAGATTTCGAAATTATTTCTACTTGTATCATAATCCCTAGGTGTCAAAGAGAGACCACAAGTAGGATTCTATATTATATTGGAATCTATATAAAATTCCAATGATATGTGAAAGTGATGCTTGAAGAATTTTTAAGTTTTATAACTCTACCTCATTGAGTCAAAGAGTGGGAGGGGTCAATTTTGTATTTGTAATTGATATAGTTAAACAAGTTAGCTACTTAAGGGTTGAACATTGTTATTCAGGTGAACAATGTGTAGTACATTGGCCTCTTATATATCTATTTGCCCTTTTAAAAAAGGTTCAAGGTCATGACAAGTCTAAATACGGTATACAATGTATCTGGTATATGGTATATACAGTATATTTGGCATGATGACCCATCTTTCTTTATCTATGTCAAGCCTGTTTTTACATGTAAAAATATTTTGATTTTGAAGTGCTGAATGATAATGATTTCCTTTTGATTGTAGAGATCAGTATGACACACCCGACAACAAGAAGAAGAGGAAGGACAAGTCGGAGCTGGAGAAGAGAGGTAAGGGAGGGCTGCTGTACTTATTTAGTATTTATTTATTTAAACTTTAATCATATCTTTGCCTAAAGATCCAGTGGATATCATGTAATAAAGTTTTGAATTTGACACTATTTATAAGTTGTTTGCAACAAAGTGTAAATAGCAGACCAATAGTATGTTATGAAATAAATTTTCGGCAGTCAGAGAACATGCAACAGGTTTGCAATAGTAAAAACATTGGAGGAGCTGCCATATCTCTGTTGTTTACGGTTGGTCTTTTTTAGTGTGCTGCAAATTTTATGAAAATGAAGAAAATCTTTAAACAATTTTATTTGTGTTTGTCTTTTATTTGCAATATCAAAAAAAGCAAAAAAATAGATTATTGCTAAAATAAAGAGTTTTTTGGAAAATAAAATAATGGAATATGATATTTCTATTTGGAAAGTCAAGGACTTAGCTGTTTGTGATTTATTATGCCCAAACAAGAAGGCTCATCTGGTGAATGTGTGAAGGAGCAATGACGTACTATACAATTTGCTTAGTAAGCTTTGAGTTCCAAGTCATGGTATACGGTTTCAGTGATGATATTGCAATAATTTATTAATGTATCTCGTCGATAGCAGCAAAATATACTCAAGCATATTAGTATCATCTGTACTTCAATAACAAAGTTTTATTGGTTTGAAGCACACAGATATTTTTTGTAAGCATTAGTTTACCTGTTTCTGGAAAAGGATCGGCAAATTTAATATCTTAAGGTTACATCACTTGTTATTATTATTTTTTTTTAATGTGCGCAAAATTGGGTAAGAGTGAACATAAAATGATGAGGAACTATGACATCAGTGCATCAATTTGATCTGATCTCTGCTAACTCAGTGCTAAGTCAGCTAAACAAGTCCATCGATCAGTATGGAGATGGTACAAGTAAAACAATAGCTCATCCAGCATATATACCTGACCCTTAATAGGAACCTGAGATCATTTTTCTTGGAGTTGTTTTGGAAGCAAGACCAGGTTCAGAGAGGTCTGCTGTTGCCTTTATTATACCCCCACTCTGAAGGAGAGGAGGTAACGGTATACTGTTTTACCCTTGTGTGTCTGTCTCTCTGCCTGTCCATCTGTAACAAAAATTTGTCACATTTTTCTCAGCAACTGTTCATCGCAGATGCTTGAAATTTTTACACACTCTTTGTTAAGGCATGCCATATGGTGGGATTCATTTTTGTACCAATCGGATGTCAACTTACTGTTAAATGA
>WFKH01007768.1:52422722-52446520 GCA_016163765.1 Magallana hongkongensis | reverse complement strand
TGTGTGTGTGTGTGTGTGTGTGTGTGTGTGTGTGTGTGTGTGTGTGTATATGTATATGTATATATATATATATAAAACAAGTAAAGCCATTGTGGTCATCTTTTTTTTTTTTTTTTTTAATCTGAAAATCTTCAAAAATGTCCCTTGAGTGTTAAATTGGCAACATTTGCATTCTCAGAAAATTCAATGATGGAGCTGCAGAAGTTCAATTATGATGTTGAAAATTCAACTGCATATCTATTTAGTTGTGTGGTTTTGTTTACCTGAAAATAATTTACTGGAAACTATACAACATGTATATGAATCGATGGCCAACAATTTAGAAACTGTGGATTCATTGTCTCATGTTTTCTTTTCTTCTGTGGCTAATACATATAATGAACATATAAGGAGAAATATATGTGTAGTAGAGAGAATTTTGATTTGAATTAAGCTCTCTAAAATAAAAAGAGAGATGCTTTTTAGACATTTTAAAGTACATTTAAGATATTCAATGTATAACGACCACATTTTGAACCCAATAATTGAATGGTCCGATATTCTTAACCATAATATCATTTTGAAGTTTCCATCAAATAAAAATACTCTACCAAAGGAATTTTCAAAATTTTGATTATTGTCCAATTAATTGCAACTTGAATATTACATTGAAGTCTATGGGTAATGCATGTTTTAGTAAGATATTGTAAAAAGGAACTGGAAATTCATACAAATCTGTTGGTAAATATATGCATAAACTTTCTTTTTATTAAAATATGAAATAAAATGAATCATTTACCACAGATATTTTGACAAAATTAAAATTTTCTTCTTTTCATCAAGTGAAGATATTTCTTCAAAAAAGTTTAAGGTGCAATATGACCGGCTTCTTATATGTTATCAGTCATGTGAATTTGGTTCATTTCACTTCCATTGTTATCTAGCAATACATATTTAACTAATTTAAAATGATTCAAAATTGTTCAACATCCCTTCATTATACATTGGATACCTTAAGCTTTCATTTCTTTAATGCAATTCTTAAATCTTCTGTTATACAAGTGTAAACTCAAATTACACAATTATGATTCTAAAATATCATTGTTCCTTTAATTGGTAAAGACTAAAATCATTTACTTTGAATGAAGCATATTATTTGATATTGGGGTCATACTTTTCTGTGAGATCACCCTTAACCACTGTTTTATATGAGGATTAATACTGCCAATAAGGGGACTATGGACTTTTAAATATTCTCTCCCTTTCATTAAAAATTTCATTTTTCCAATTTTAATGAAATAAGTTATTTTAAATGATCAACCAACCAAATTTTTTAAGTCAGTTCTGGAGTTTAACAAGTGAGGTATCGAGCACACAATTCTTTGCAATGTAAATATGTTTAACTTTTTTACAATCATATGAAATGTTACAAACACAAGGAACAGTTTAAATTGTAATAATTAACTTGCACATAGAACACATCTCATTTGGAGAAATTTATGAAATTTTTTAATTTTTACCAAATAAATGTATTAAACCTATGTAAACAAAAACATTACACATTAGCCTTGTTTACATAAAAAGAATGTTATTTTGCTTGTATCTTGACAATCAACATCATACCTTAGTTAAGCATTGTTAACATATGTACATGTATTATATACATGTAACAGAAATTTTGAAGTAGATTTGAGAATTTTCAGCTGAAATTGTGATCATGTTTCAATAATTACTGTAGTTGTTATGTTCTGAATGCAAAGTTAAACAATTTTTATGTTGAATATAGGCACACCAGTTAGCATTGAAATTGTTGAATTGTCAAACACATTCAGTTTTACCAAGGATATTAAAAATTATTCTAATTATTTCTAATCTAGATATTTTGATGAAATTTCTTGCATGAATTTTTACTGATAAAATCAATTATTTGGGGATTAAAAAATCGGACATTTACCATTCCAATTTCCTAGGGAGTTATCTCAACATATTGGATCCTATGGGAATTTGTTGAAGATTTGCTGAATTTTGACATTTTCCCAATATTTATTGTATTTCTGCCCTAGGGATTTCTTCTTCTTTCAATTATATGAAAGTTATTGTGAAAAGTCACCAAGTGGTAAAATTTATAAAATGTCAACCATCAGACTTGGTCCGGGGATTATTTCAGATTTTTTTTTTTCTCATGCACATGCAAATTCCATGAATTTGGCATATTGCAGTTTATAATGGCATAAAAGAGTTATTTCGTAAAGAAAAAAACCTGTTAAGATTGCTGATATGTTTCATTGCTCTGTTGACAAATTCTTAATATAATCCCTATGGCCACCTTAAATTTACGAGTGAATTGTTACTTCAATTCTTCATTGTACAGCTTAATGTATTGTTCACATTGTCAGAAAATAATTATGTTGTATTAGAGCCATTTGGGCATTTTATCCCAAAAATGTCTTTTAAGTACTATTTCTTACACATCTGTCACATAACTCTTTAACTGCAGGAAAATAAAAAGCTGCACAGACTTAACTGCCTGGTTAATTTTTTTGGTGAAAAAAGATTATAAGGATATAACTTACCTGGTACCCGGTAAATTTATGGCATGATGTAGATGCATGTACATCAGCTAGCTATAACCATAAAAATTGTGTGGAAAAATATATCTGAGGACAAAGATATGATATAGTTGCATATACATGACTTGGAAACTAAAGCAAACCATAAAAAATATGGGGAAATAATAGCTTAGGACATGAGACACTCATCTTGATTTCATTTTAAGCACCGGACCCTTGGTAGTTATCTGTTTAATTCTAGCTTTGAATCGTCTTCATTCAACACATTTGATAATTCTTATTTCATTTCCTATGTAATAAAGGTAAACTATTCCCCAATATTTATCAAAATAATTAAATATATTCTACTTTTTGAAGTGTTTCAAAAATTTTTGAAGAAATCACTTAGTTCAGGAGGTGCAATGATGGATTTGATGAAAACAAGATGAAATAAGTTTACTATTGATTCTTACTTTGTCATAATTCATAGAAATATATCTACATATATAATATTACCTCCAATATTGCATTAGTTTGATGTCAATTTCTGTATGGAAGGTTTATCAAAAGAAGAATCATAAGGAGGCTGGGCGGTCAACAAATAAACCATCAGATCTTCCTTAAATTTTTAGATATGATTTGTTTAGCTATAAACTATCATTTAAAATAGAAAAAATTCATATGTTTTAGTTTTAAAATTTGGATATTTTGCTATATTTTTATACAGAGCTCTTCATTTTAAGGAGATTTATATGGTGTAAAAATGGCCACGACCGTCCAGCCCTCTTAACTTGTAGGTCACTTGCTCCATAGAAGTACAAGTCAATAATACAATTATTACTTTAGTAGAACAAAACCTTTCAACCTGTAGGCTAGCCATTTTAAACTTTTGCAGCAGTTTGCGTGCTTCTTTGAATTAAAGCTGTTTTACGACATGTGATGTAATTCACTGAAAGAATAGAGGTACAATAGGGGAGGAAATATTCCCTACTTCAAATAGCTCACATTAGTTGGAATCACGGGAAATGAGAATTAATACCATTATAGGTGGCCGTTCCTGGAAGTCTTGCAAAATTTATGATGTTCCTAATAAAGCAATTATTTTATGTGCATTAGCATTCCGTTTTATTTCAAATATCTCACTGGGGAGTTGTTTGTTCGTAGATGGTGCAGTAGTAAATGCAAATTACAAGAGAATGGCCGCAAATCGTGCTAGAAATGGTTTGTCACAAATACTTAATAGTTTTTTGTTGAGCTGTAATTTTATTAACAAGATCTTGTATATTCTGTATTGTTCTATTGCTCTGTTGAGGTTTCTCTTACATCATTGCTGCTAGGAATGCTGTCTATTCTATGGTTTCCAGCCTCACGAAAAATGACTATCATAGGATAAATTTCTACAGTCAGACTATAAACACCTCTCCCATCAAGCAATGCTTCTCCATGACAGCTTTTAACAAAATAAAGGGAAGTCAGATTCGGCTGTAACTTTCAATGTTTGAAGGTATAATTCTAGCTGACATCATATTTCAAGTATGAACATAAAAATTATAATTTTTCTTCTGAATCAATTAAATGTAATCCTTGCAAAATTGAATGTCAAAATAGCATAGAACAACTTGATCTTCAATACAAAATTTATAATAAATTTGATGCCATATATTAAATATCTTAAAACTATAGTTTACAAATACTAAACAATAATTACCACTTATTAGTTAGTTTGCAAATCTTGAAGTATGTTTTGCAATCGCATAAGTTATTAACAGTTATAAGTACAGTATACACTATATAAGTTAAGTATAGTATACACTAGACTAGGGTTTTACTGTTGATACATATAGTTTATAAATTGTAAAACTAACTGTAATTATCTCATTTTTCTGAACTTAGCAAGCCTCATAAACAAGCAAATTATCATGATAGCACATTTTGCAGCAAAATAAGATTCTGAAAAATACAGTTCCAACAAGAGTGCACAATATAGGTACTATAGATATATATATAAAAGGTATTGATTAAGTGGGAGATTGATCTATATCTACATGATAAAAATTGCTCTCTTTGTTCCATTAATGTAGCTCAACTTATTTTGGTTAGATGTGTAAATTGATGTCATTTGTAAGGTTTATCGTTGCCTGATTATCTCTTATTTTGACAACTGTGATTCTCCTGTAGATCTGATTTATTGTTTACTCGCGCAGTGTTGGATTGTTCATTATGGCACACCCACTGTCCAAACATTGGCCCATGTCAGATGGTTAGAAATTCAAAAAGAAAACAGTCATTTTATTTCAGAATGTCATTTTCCGACTACAGTTTGTTTGGTTTCTCACTCTATTGTACTAAATCTTGTGTTGCTTCTAACAGTGTCATACCTTACTGTGATGGAAGTAACACACAGTATTTCTATAAAAGTATAATTTTCGTGTTATACGACTTGACTTAACACAACATTATGCTTTTAACACCCTTTTATTGAAAATTCTCTCTATGATTTGTGTCGAGTCATGCCTACAAATCAAATGGTAAGTTATAATAATTAAGAATATCAAGCACTTTGAAGGAATATATACTCGGGTATAGCAAACATTGAACCTAGCTATATCCGTAATTTGTTATAACTGTATAAAGAATTTGTAATCATAGGCATTGTGAATTCGTTAGATACATGTTTCCTTCCACATGACCACCAAATGTGTTTATTTAAACATAAAAAAAAAACCCACATTTTTAGAAAACCTAAAATAATCAGATTGTGAATTACCGGTAAAAATGTTTTTGAAAATCAATTCATTTTATACAATTATGTCAATTAGTATTGCTAACTTTTAACAATTTAAAACAATCGTTATAAGAAGTAAATTTCATTATTTTTCACCTCTACTGGGCTCTAAATAAGTTTGCTTTATCTGTAAATTCTTTAAAACCGAGGTCATTTTATCCTTAAAATTTTACAACAATTTGTTCAGATCAGAATTTTGCCTGGGACTCAACAAAACTTCGCAATAATTGAAATTTCGCTCTATCTGTGTTCATACTAAACAAGTTTTACTGTTTCTATATATAGACAATTTTACCATGTTTACAAGAAATCATTTAAGTACCATAATTTAATTTTGTCTTTTAAATTTGATTTTTATGGCAAAAAATGCTCAATCATGTAGATAATGTTATACATATCATGGGTTATTATTATAACAGTAACTGTTATAGAACTGAGTTCTTGTTACGATGTTATTGTTGACGCAATAAACATATCAGATGAACAACTCATGATGATACTTGAGCTGGTAAACTTGATGCATGCATAATATTTCAATATACTGTATTTGATTTTACACTTACATTACCAAAACTTAAAAAAACGAAAGTCTATACAAATGAGCACAATTTCTACAAATAGATGATAAATTTGAGATTAAAAAATTGAGAACTGCATGGATGATTTTTAACAAGATAAAATTAATTTTCATGCAATAAGAGGTAGAAAATATATACCGGTAGTTTTCTTACAGTGAAATAACATTGATAGTAAAGGTAAAATTTCAAATCTTACAGTTATAAACTTAAGTTAAAACTTTTCTATATGAACTTTTCTATATGAACATGTATGATTCCAAGAATGAAAATACATGTGCATTCACATTTTTTTTCAGACCCTTTTTACAGCATTATACTTGAATATTTTATGTTTTCTTTGTTGGTTTATAGTGTCAGATTTGCAAGCATATTATAATGGTGAAATAACTTGCTGTTGCAGGCTAAATGTGTACATTTTTTTCTGCAATCATTGTGACTATCATAATACGATAGTACGTAAACTGTCTTCTTTGACTATTGCTGTAAATTCCTTATATTGTGTGAGTACCGTTATTTAATTCTGTGATTTTGCTGTTTTGTATCTAATTGTGAGGATTAAAAATCGCGAGCACCAATTTTTTATTAATTAATTTCGTATACATGTAGTTCAAAACTGTCTGAAAAATAAAAGAGAGATTTTAAAATCCCTGAGGGTTTCTACTCATGTTTTTACAGGGATATTAATTCCTTGCGTTTAATAAGGAATCTACAGTAAATAGAAGTATTAAAAAAGGGAGTGATGCAAAATCAAGGCATTAGGTCTGTCTTCCAAAGATCTGATGGCTGGCTGTATGAGTGTGCATTATGGATGTGTTTGCCACTTCACCGATGAATGTTTCAAACAAAATTTTAATGCATTATTTTCTGTTTATTTTCTATTTGCTTCTTCAGAAACATGGGTTTCAAAACCAAATTATCAGAAATTTCAGAATTGATTCATGGACATATACATCAAGCTTGCAATCTTTTATCATATTGTATTCAGTGGAAAGAGTGACAGTCAATTATTTGTGTGGCATTTGATTCAGATCTGTTATCAAACAAAACTGCATTAAAAATTAACACTATTTGTAAACTTTTTACAGTGAATGCATGTACAAATATGCATACACGAAATCATTGGGCAATTGTTGGCGTGCAGCCATTATTCAGTGTTCAAATCATTAGTAATATTGGTGGTAAAAATTAATTACATTTCTATTATAAAAGAAAGTTTTGGAGGTTTTGATATTCATGGTTGAATGCAAGATTAACAGTTTATCTATATGGTGCAATTTTAGTACAATGTCAAAGTATAGAAAACCTGTATATAAACAGAGATAGGTATACACTCGTTAGATCAAAACTAGTGACCCACAGCTAGGGACATCCATGCAGATCAAAATAGACATTCAATTCTTTCAGGAGGAAAAATTTCAAATAAATTTCTCCATTGATCTTCAATTTAAATTTCCCTTTAATGTCCCTACATAAAGAGTTCAAACTAAACAGTGCTGCTTTTTGTCATGCAGAATGGAGAGCACTCTCTCAGTGTGCATCCTAAGGAGGTTGGCAAGGTTTCGAATTATGATCGATGCAGTTTAATTCAATATCGGTAATTATAAGATGGAGTGTTTGTTCTGGCTGCAGTAGAGGTTTATAGGGTCTCTGAATGGCTGCATGATCTGTGAGGGCCCCATACATCACCACTCTGAAGCACTCTCGGCCCTTCGAATCCATGATATCACCGTCGGTGCCACTGCCTCTATTTACACCTTACCCAGCATCCATCTTCCCACATGAAGACCTAGAAATACATTTCAGTGCTCAAGTATTACAGAGTAAAGCGATAATTCTTCATTCCACATTCCTTTAGATTGCCATAATTTGGGTGATTTATGTCATATTGTAGTTGTTTTTATTTTTTACCATATGTCATTAAATATCACAGTGACTCATTGTTTTGAAATGAACAGAAAACTCCATGTTATGATTTCTGATATTGAATCTGTCATTAATATTTACACTCTTGTTCAAAAATTATCAGAATCGTAATCATTTTTTTTTTTAATTTACAGTAGAAAAAGGGACTGCTAACAATAGTTATAGGACATCATCCTCTCTATTTAAAATGTGCCCAATATTTTTTCAAAGTGCTTGAAATTGTTGGTTTAATTGATTTTTTAGTAAGCATAGGATTAATATACTTTTCTCATTGCCTAAAGTAGGGGGAAATATTGTCAGTTGCATATATTTACTCTACATAAAACCAACTCTGTAGCCAGATCTGGACATCCAGGTCCTTTAGGCCATACAAAATTAATATTTAGATTCTCATCCTAATTTGCAAAAATATGGGGCGGGTGGGCGGATTTTATTTATTATTTTTTATTTTTCAAAAAACACCTTTTTCACCATTCATGTTCTAGAAATAACAACTGCTCTATTCTTTTAAGTTATTAATGCTAATATGAGGACACAAACCCAGTTGTAATCTTTTAATTCCATTTTATTTCAACTGAACTGTTAATGTATGAAGACATTTGTATCCTTATAATAACAAACATGACTGGAATGACACCAGGTAGTCCACATGTTTAGGCAGCCATTAAAATGTTTTGAATTTTTTGCATACCGAGCCCGCCTTTTTTTTCCCGAAAAATTTTTTTCCATAATTTTTTTTTCAAAACAAAATAAAATGCATCGGGGGCGGGCCATTTTCAGAGGGGCGGGCCGGGATGAGAATCTAAAAATTAATTTTATGTGGCCTTATTTACCAAATAACAGCATTGCTCTGCAGTATTTGTGACAGTCTTCTTGTATGATAGCAAGATCACAGTGAAATGTTCCATTGTATTTGTGGTCTTATTCTGCTCTCTATTGTACATGTATGCACCAATACTGTATTGAAAAAGATTCAATTATTTATTCCCTTAACCAAATTTGAACAATACTGAGTCAAGATATTCCTATTTACAATCTGATCATCATCTTTTTCTTCCTTTTTTTTCCAGCTGCTTGCAGATCTCTTATGTAATCATTATGGTTTTATTCAAATAAGTTTAAGTTAAAATTTTTCATACAACTTCAAAAAAGAATTACCCAGTAATTCCGAATACCTACTGACCCAAAGTTTTAACACTAAGTCCGGAGAGGGCAAACTAACAAATTATGAAGGTGACCTGAGACCTTCATAACCATTCAAGTCAGGGATCAATTAATTCATATTGATCACTGAGAGATAAAAATTGCCCAGATATAGTTCACCCATAAAGACCTTGTATAGAAATACAGACAGCAATTACGCTGACATTTGGGTAATGCAAAACATGGAATTCACATTGAGCAGCAGATAAAGCTCAAGGTCAGCAGAAGATGGCTGCAATTTTCTGTGGGTTCTATATTGGTTGATTTGTTTCCTGTGTCTGTTGTAGGCCATTGTGAGGAACCAAGATGAATTCCCTAATACAGTTGCCATGACACCAGAAAACATTTTGCTAAATGTCAACCAAGATGTAATTACTTGTAAGTTTTACCTGGCTAGTATCTTCTTTTTTTTCAGATAAAGAATTTTTTTTCAATGATTAGATATAGATGTATAGATTACAGTATATTAGTAGTTTAGGATGGTACAATGACTTCCTACTAGTTTTCATAGGTGAAAGAGGTAGGTTGAATATGTAAAAGAATTAAGAAAGGATCTTGTGGAAAAAATACCTTGATAAGGTTAACTAAACCCTGTTTAATAAATTGTACCTGTTGAAAACTGTCTTTATATAGCTATATGTCACTGCTTTTGTTCATTATAAATGAGTCAATGATATTATTCCTGTAAGCGAATTTTGATTTTCTGCCTATATACAACTGTATATAAATCACATTTTACTTAGGATTTACTTATCTTGCTATCTAATCATGTCATATGTACCCGGTACACCTGGGATTTGCTTTTCTCATTAATGTCATTTCAACGAGAAAGTTTTTGAATAGTTATAATACTACTTGAAAACAGGTTTTTTTTTAAGATTCCAATTATTATGTTTAATACCTTATTCAAAGGTACATCAACATCAAACATAAGCTGCATTTCTATCAGTTAACTTTCCCCATTAATTGTTATTCTAAGACAACTAGCAAATAACTAGCAAGATATGATTGCTTTGCTGGAAACTGCTAATGGCATATAAACATATAAAATAGAATTTATCTAATATGAATCAATAAATCTTTCTATTGGTTGGTTGGCTTTTTAGTGGGCAAACTGCATGGAATTTAGGGCCACCAGTCTTAGGTGGCCAATTTCAAACTTCATTAGGGCGATATGTACAGGCTTGACTGTAGCCAACATGGCACCTTCATGGGATAGCCGGGATGAAACACAGCGTGCTTTGATTTACTTTCAGTTATTGTATCACACCCTGACAGCTGTGTCTGCATGGTTTACATTAAACACAGCTCTATACATGCAGTAGTAAAACTTGATATATATTTCAGTATATAAATAGTTTATTATAGCGTACTAGATGTATTTATAGGATTCTCGCACTTTTGTCTTGGCTTTACGTACTATGTATATTATTACATGAGTTTTGACATGAAATTGACTTAGATTTTTTTTTTACATATTTATAATCATAAATGGGTTTCTCACACTTTTCCCAGAATCTTACATATATATTGCAATTACAGATTTAGGCAGAAAGCTGAATTAGAATTTCACTTAGATCAGCTATTTTTGGTCTGATACTACATATGGTGAAGCCATGCTTCAGAATGATTGTATCCTGACATCCCGCTAATTATATACATATGGTTGACGCCTGAATACCTCCACAATGACTGTATTCTGACACCTCTCTCTCTCTCTCTGTTTCAGATGACCACTCCCGGGTTGTTCTGTATGATATACCGCAGGATGAGGGCTGTTCAGATTACATCAACGCCAGCTTCATTGATGCAAGTAACACTCAAAGATTAACATTGCTATCAAAATAGCTGTGGGCATGATATTTAGAATCATAAATTATAGAAATTTTAAAAAAGCTGTGTAAAGAGATTATTCCAGTGCACAAATTAATCAAAGCTATAAAAAGATACAATATTCCAACTTGCAAATACTAATTTCAAAATCATTTGGAAGTGTCATATTCCAACTCACATATTATATATAGAAATCTTATTAAAACAAATTATATTTTGTGAATTATTTTTGGAAATTTTATCAAAATATTAGAAAAATTGTTATGAACGAGGAAGAAAAATAAAAAAACTCGGGCTTTTGATGTAATATATAAAACATTTTTATGACATGTCAGGTTATTTGAGATATTCATACCATAATCTAGATCTGATATAAGAGTGCAGTAAACTGTTATTGTTTTCTGATTAGAAATTGTTATTTTTGTCAAAACAATCAATAATTTTGGAGTTGTTTGTGATTAGTTTTGCTTGAGAATCTATCAATTTCATGCAAGTCAAGGATGTTAATACATACAAGTATAGGTGTGGTGGGTTTTAAAATTCTTTTAGATTTTGAAAAATTAACCCATAATTTTTTTTTAATGAAATATGGAATAAAAAATATGCCAATGAATGTCAGATTAAAACAGCCATGCAGGTAGCTGTCAGTTTGTTTGGCTCTGATTCACAAAGAACTCATTTATTGCAGAATTTTATCTCAATTCACAATGCGTTTCTCCTGAATACAAACAGTAATGATAAAAGTAATATTATTCATTCTATGTAAATATTATAGCTCTAACATAATAGATGATTACTCTCCGATTCATGTGTTCTGATGTAGTTACACTGCACAAAGCAGGAATCGGGAGCTATGGTCCCTGATCCCTGTAATAGAAATTATCCGATCTGATCCGACAAGCTGCAGCTCAATGATGGTACACTGTACAACCTTATCTTAATAGCCATTTTTTATTTATTTATTTTTAGGGTTACTGTCGAGCGAAAGAGTACATAGCAACCCAAGGTAGGGAGTAGCTGTAATTACGATTTCTGTCCCCACTCCCAGGCAGTCATTTCTCAGGCATTTAGTTGTCCACTCCGTGCCGTGTTTTGTTTGTGCAGTTGTGTTTTAAGATAACATCGTCGGGAAGTCTGCAGGACATTTGGATGGGAGATCGGTTAATTGTTCTGTCATGTGACTATCGGGAGAGATTGCGCGAGCCCCAGGCCACCGTCATTGACGACTGCTGCTGCTGTCGTAGCTCTCCATCTAAAACGATTTCCTAGTCCGAGTCTGTCTAGAGAATCTTGATTTTATTTCCTCCTAATTAAATGATGCTTTCTGCATTACTCAATGTTGACAACTTCCTGGATTTAAAAGTTATGCATCCACCTGATGCAGGCTCATTATTTAGAGCTGTAGAAGTTTACTTACTTTGAAAATTATGTAACTTAGTCTTGCACACATCAGCATGCACAAGACTGCATGCAACATATGCTTTATAATGTCTTCTTGATACTCTGATTATATAGGGTGTTGTCACTGGTAGAATTATCATATGATAGGCTTATATGTTAAATGTCATTCTTACGTCAATTCTAGTTGGTCTGTCTGTATCAATTGCTGTTGCATAGACTGCTTTGATATTTTCAGATGACATCATGTTTAAACCTAGAACGTAGAGTGTTTTTTTTTTTTGAGCAGTATATATCAAATGATCTAGTTTTTCATTTATATAATTTTATTTCTCCTAAAAAGCCTTGAACAGTAATGATGCTTTAAACAAAAGAGTAAAAAAAATTACATCTCTTGAAATAATATTATAATCCTTTATGAAATTAGAATAGTCCAAACCTTTGTTCCATGAGGAACCGATCAGTACTATACACAAAGTTGGATAAAAGTACTTACCGTTCTGTGGTTCTATCAGTATACATTGAACACCAATTTTCGTGAATTTCGCTGTTGGGTTGTTCCATGAAATGGGATGTTCATTGGAATGCAATATTAAATAACATCGATAAGATCATTGTCCATGAATTTACATGTCCTTAAAACTGTGTTTTCACTAAATCAATGAAAATTGAGGCCAACTCATACTAATGAAACCTCAGTACACAAAACATAAATTCATGATAACTGTAATAGACTTAACTTTCAAGGCCCCTAACAGAGTCTGTGTTTGATACACATGCATGTTTATTGTCCCCATGTTTTAGGACCCAAGCAGAAGACAGTTCCTTCATTCTGGAACATGGTGTGGCAGGAAAGGGTTCACTGCATCGTCATGGCAACCGGTCTGTTTGAAAATGCTAACGTAAGTATCCATCAATTGTCAAATATCTATAAAACCATAATCCCACTGAATCAATTTTGATTTTACTAAGAAATAAAGGTTTTGAAATACTTTAAAACATATGCATGTACTTTGTTTATAGTTTTGGAATTGTCTAAATATTTCACTTCTGTTTCTGAAATGAAACCTGATGATGAAATGAATTGTAACCTTAGGTTTTCCAGAGGGTTTCACCTTTGCCAAAACCAAGTGTTTTTTGTCAAGTGAAGATCTTTAAGAAAATTTCTGTCTTTTATAGCAACAGTGTGACAAGTACTGGGGGGACGTATTCAGTATGCACAAGTACGTCAAACACGGAGACATACACATCTGGCTGGAGTCCACCATGGAGATCTCACAGCTGACAATCCGGACCATTCGGATACAGAGGGTAAGTTATCTCAATGTGTATCTATGTCAAGCCCTGAAAAAAAAAATAACGCAGTCCGATCAATTTGAAAATTGGAAAATGTAACAGAAACAAGAACAATTGTGTTTGGCCTTGTAATCTGTGTATAGCTGTTTGATATTTGGTTTTTAATTCCATGCTCAGCAGGTTCTTAAAAACACCTATATAGTGATATGTTTTGAAAGGCAGCAACCAAACATAACCGAGATATTTTCTGTGGGGTTTTGTATGGATAAGTAATACATCAAATACATGATATAGCTGATCTCTAAATAAGCAAATACAAGACCATGGTACCCTAACTGCCATGAAGTTGTCAGATGTCTGGGTCTTTACACCTGCACACTTCCTCATTCCCTCACGTTGAGCTAAAGTCCTTTAGTGGTCCAAGCCAAACTTGATGCTGTATCCTGGCACTATACTGTGGCCTAGATTAGGCCTTCAAGCTTTAGGATGAGAGTAATTTCTACCCTGTGTACTTTATCGACAGTTCTTTTGTTGGGAGACATAACCCAATTTATTGATACCAGATTTCAATGAAAGTCTTTAATTACACTTTATTTGACAAGCAAAATGTGTCATAAAATTGTTAATACAACTGTAAACTACTACTGCAGGAAGGGGCCCCTGACCAGCGCATTGTGAAGCACTTTGAGATGATTGGCTTCAATGACGAGGGTACAGACGCAGGGTTTGTACTGGATTGCAGACGGAGAGTTCACGACTACATGCTGACTGCCGACGGCCCAATTCTCGTACACTGCAGGTAACATTTTCATGTATAATTAGTCCAGCTAGGGTTCCATTGCTGAATGACTGCCTATGATTGCTACCAATCCTACACACCAGGAAATCATGATTTTCAGCCAAAATAGAATAAAACACGGATTTTCACTTGTGTTGATAAAGGTGCATAAAGGCAATCGTTTTTACTCAGTATTTCTGTACCATAGAATACAAAATAAAACCTTTTATTAATAAGATTGCAAATAAGCATAAAGTGCTTCTGGTTTCCTTTTAGAGGTCTACATGTCATTTACAAGGTCTCATTTGGACATCATCAACAGTTTGAATTTTTAAGGGGGGGGGGGGGGTAAACTATTTCTAAACCAATTTTTTTAGCTTATGAAAAGTAGAAAAAAAAATTTCTTTCTCTCTTCATTTTTAGAGGTCATTTGAAGTTTGAACATCTTAGTCATATTTTGATGTCTTTATAGATACTTTGTTTCATAGCTTTGCTTGTTTAGATGTAAACTTGTGTGATTTAATATCAATATCTGAAGACTTTATAACTGAATATGTTATGCAATAATTTTAATTCACTAAGAATTAATCTAGTGACATAATAACAGTGTAAACACCTTGTAATAGCGTATTTAATTGAGTTATTAGTGTTATTCTTGATAATATTATGGAATAATGCAGTAAGATAACAATTAGACATCTTATTGATCGATAAACCCCAATACCTTTTCAAGGAATCCACCCTGATTTCTGCCCCCAATCTGTATAATTCAGTTACATAAAGATAAGAGGATTTCTATTCTCTGTTCTCATTGTCTCCGAGACATTTGTAACAAGAGGTAGAGAATATTACGAAGAAAAGGAAGATTACTGGAAATATTTTTTTCATTACAAAACCCTGATAAGTCTTTCTTTGTTGTCAATAATGGCCTTTTTATGTAATACTGAGTTGCTAGAAGTAGATTTGTGTGTTTGAATTAGCCTGCCCAATCCCAAAGTAATATAGAGAGATCCGTATTCTGTGGAGAAGTGATCGGGATGCTGAATGTTGTATGTCAGATGAGGAGACGTTTAATCGTGGGATTTATGTAGCTTATGTCCACAGACGGGCTGCTTAATTACCAATCAGCGGGATTTACAGGTCCTTGTCATTTAACTCCATTTATCTCCAGTTACGAGACAATCTCGTGATCTGGTAGTCTGTGACTCGTAATATTCACTAATCTATTATGATAAAAGCTGATTAGTTTAGGAAGACGTTTTTCATGATTTGACTGTCCCAAATAAATTACTTTTCTTTTTAGCTCACCTTAACCATTTTTTTGGTCTGTTAACTGAATTTTAATATTTACATTTTCATCTTCTCCTAAACCACTGAGCTAAGTTTTTTTGGGTAAAGGAGATGTGTACATTTAAATAAACTTAAGATAATTTGGATGTAATGAAAAAAGGTGGGGTATATGCTCTTAAAGTCATGTTATCTCAATAATAATTTTGAAGTATCATCAAAACTTTAAAACTAGCTTTCCTATACATGGTAGATTCAAGTGTTTTTGAACCAGGACCCCCAGGGGTATAAGGAAAGGCTGAAAAATCATAACAGAAATGACTAGAAGAATATCCTTTTGGTGAAAAAGAGGTTTTAAGTTGAAGCAAGCTTGTGTATGGAGGTTTCAAGTTTGTTGCCAACATAGAAATATTTTAGACATACTTTGTGAAAGTGATATGCAAGCAAGCTTATCAAGAAATTTTCTAGCTAAATTCTAGAATCTTCCAGCTAAATTCTGTGTCACATTTAGCATATTTATATTTGATACATGTATTCGCAAATACCACACCTTCATGCCCAAACTACATTCATATTAGAATGAAAACAAAATAATGAGATTTCCTGTTTGAACCATAGATCAGGTTAGCTTTTCAGCAAATGAACCTCTTTCTTTAATTTGCTAATGTTTGAAGGCTAGGATATGCTATAATGGTGAATCATTTGTTTATTGAGTCCCATCACAGTTGCAGGGGGACTGAATTATTGATGAATCAATCAATCTTCCAGTGTCATTGTCATGTAGAGACCCTGATAGCTAGGTAAAAACCTTGTCTCAGATCACGTGTGGGGCCGTACATGTCAATTCCATATTGAACTGGCTGTATTGATTGGCTTATTTGTATCTGCCTGCTGATAAGTAGAATTCAGTTTAACTAATATATACATCAGTGACCATGCAGAGTTCTTGTATCTAGAAATATTTGGAAAATTTATATTTTTTCTGGGTTCTTATTAGTAGTTCTTTGTTATGCCCCCCTTTGAAGAAGGGAGGGCATATTGCTTTGCTGCTGTCCGTCCGTCTGTCTGTCTGTCGGTCGGTCGGTCCACCAACAGTTTCCATTCATTTTCTTCGCAGAGGTTGCACATACTGAAATGATATTTAGTATAGAGATTTATCATAAGAATATCTGGGTCAAGTTCAGTTTTGGGTACGATCAAGCAATTTTTGACAGAGTTATGCCCCTTGGTCTTAAAAAATTCCAATTATTTGCAGTTTCCATTCATTTTTTTGCAGAGGTTGCCCAAACTGAAATGAAATTTGGTATACAGATTTATCATAAAAATATCTAGGTCAAGTTATGTTTTGGGTACAATCAAGCAATTTTTGACAGTTATGCCCCTTGGACTTCGAAAAAATTCCAATTATTTGCTTTCCGTTCTTTATCTCTGCAAAGGTTGAACAAATTAATTACTGATATATCATGAAAAACGTGTTTTTGCCAAAGATGTAATGTAGATGATTTCTGCAACCTATAATACTAAAACTTTTTAGCTTAGACGTGTCATATTTGATAGGTTGATGCATCTCAAATAATAACGGTAGATGACCCCTATTGATTTTAAGTTCAAAAGGTCAATTTCATTTCCATGTATACTGCCCATAATAAAGGCTTGTGCGCCCTGTAATGTATGTCCAAGGGAGGGGGGCATAAGTGTTTCACAAACATATCTCTTGTTAATTTAGATATAAGAAGTTTTTGTACACTACTGTATTTTCAGAACAATGACAAAGTTCCTTGTTTTAATAATTGACCTTTGTCCTGTTTCAGTTACTTTGACCCTTAAATTATTGACACTGACTCCTTATAGGCATTTGACCAGTTACGAAGTTTCTATCTTTAATTCTGATTCAAAAGATAATGCTGTGGTAAAAGAGAAAGATACTACCAGTAGTTATACTGATGAACAGACCAAAACCCATATGTTCCCCAATCTTTGATCTAGCTTCAATAACTATACATGTATTATTAAAGAAAACTTGATAATTGTATATTTTTACTTGTACTGCACATGACTATAAATTTACTTTTCATATATTGTACATAACAGAGATGATAATTGATGAAATAACAATGTATATCTCTGATTTTTCAGGTGTGGAGGGGGTAAGACTGCTGTGTTCATTGCGGTGGATTACTGCTTGAAGGAGCTAGAGGCAGAGGGCCATGTAGACGTGTACAGCACTGTTCTCTATCTCCGAAAGTTCAGAAAAAATATGGTTCGAACCCTGGTAGGCAATTTCACACCCTATATCACAAGAAGAAAATGAATATTTCCATTGAGTAGTTGGAACATTTTTGATTGCTTAGAACAACTGTTAAAGTTAAAATTCCAAAAAAATTGGTGTTTCATAACATTCAGTTGTTGAGACAGAGTTTGACCAGATGTGTGGTGTGTATTTTGACAGTTTCAGTACCGGCTTGTATATGAGTGTATAGCCATGTATCTACAGTGTGGGATAACAGTGGTGTCCGCAGTCAAGTTCCCTGGCGTAGCCTCCAGACTGGCAGTCAAAGACCCCAGGACCAGGATGTTAGGCTTCGAAAAAGAATTCCAGGTACATGTCAAGTACAGGGTTTGAAGTTTATTCTCATCTCTCGGTAATTGCTTTCCTTGTATAAGACTGTGGTGATGTTTCAGTGTGTCTCATATCGATGTTTATATAACACCCGATGCTGGAGGGGCTGTTCTATTTTATTATGTTTTGCAAGAATATTTCTTCACCTGCAATCAATTAGTTCTTTGTTTTATAAATTAAGTTCCTGTGTGGTCTGTAGACTCGCCATGGTTTTCTTTCTGTGAAGTGAAATAAGAGACATGACATTACTGTATCCCAGGTGATTGCAGCAGAGTAATGACTCTGTTTTATTTCATTGAAATAATGTGAAAAAGGAATTTTAAAAAAATGCATTAAGTTGAAATAAGTTATACTAATGAAACTGACACATTTTTAAAAATTCAAGGTTTTATCAGTTTGAATTCTAAAATTGTCAGTAAAATGCTATTTTAGGAATGAATTCAATAACTACAGGTACATAATTTATATGAGTATAAACTGGGTGAGAGAAGTGGAAACTGATCCAACCCAGTTTATATATGTAAAACTCTTAATTTGCTACCAATTTCATTCCTTATAATTCTTAGAACTCCTTATAATTCTTAGAATTCCCTATAATCCTTGTAATCTTTATCTTCTATCAAAATTGCCCTCAAATAATAGAATATTATACACAATTTGGTTGTAAGGTCATGCAGATTGATGTTTTTAGGTCAAAGTAATTGTGCCGTGAGCAATTTAGCTTTGAATTAATTATCAGAATTTGCTTCCAGGAGTCAGGTCAAACATATACTGGTATATAGATCTTGTATTTAAAAGAACTCTGAAGTGGCAGAAAATTAGATTGCAGTTGTTTAGATTTACACAGTACAGCTAGTGTGGCTATTGCATCTTGCAATTTCCTTTGCAAGTGATACTTTATTAATGCAGGTACATGTATATATTGTATAATTTACTTATATATTTTTTGTTGATTTAGACTTCAACAACTAACAGTAATTGGGTCTATTTTCAGTCTCTGAAGTCTCAGGTAACCAAGTTAAGCATTGGAGACTGCGCGGGAGGCCATCGGTCAGAAAACCGCAGCAAGAGTCGCGACATCATGCTTCTACCACGTAAGTTTCTGGTCTTGTATGCGTGTAGTCATTATGTCTGCAGGTCACTGGAATTACTGTAATTGATGGAGACAAGCAATGAGAGCAGAGTATATCTCTTCCTGTAGGTTTAATAATAATGATGAGATCTGTGGAAACCATTGATGAACACCTTTGAATTTTGTTACTCTTTCGGTTTCTATCAACATTGATTTGTAGGCAAAGTTAACACATGTTACATGTATATAGCTATTAACCTGGTGATTGCTTTAGGCTCACAGAATTGGTTACAATAATTATTTGTTTAACACATTGTTAGCCTGAGCTAGTATTATGTATCTCACCTTATATCTTGATTTCTAGTGAACCAAGTCAGAAGCACTTTTAAGTGCATGATTTGAGCCTGTAGAAAGGTTGATGAAAGTAAAATTCTATAAAAAGGGCATGAAACATTGTTCATTTCATTCAAAGATGTGTATATGTAGATCCTAGATAGAGGTGATAGTTGTGCAGTGTAATACATGTTCACTGTACATGTATATATGTATACATCATAACCCGAAGATCATGGAAATGTTATAAATCCAATTCAAAATTTTACAAGTTTTATTTAAAGCACATAATCTGAAATGTTTTTTAAAAAAAACAAAACATTTTAATGAAGTTTTGAAGTAAGTTATCCACAACTCTAATGGGCCTAAACTATAGTTAGTTAGATCAAGTCCTAGAATAGAGAAAAATATTCTAAATAGATTTAAGTCAAAATCTTATGGAATTTGTAATTAACAGCAGGATGGTAAGTTCATGTCATATTCATTAATTTATTATATTATCAATTTATTTGTATGCAGAGTTTTCAAACATTAAGGCAGCTAGTAAAATATTCTGACTGCAGTCGAAGACTAGATCTTAATCCCATGGGCTTGATCGAGGTGTCAAGTTTTTTTTATTCTTATATCAAGCAATATGCTAGCTGGCTTATAATTTTTCTGACAAGATAAGATTGTTATTGCATTGGTTTCTAAAGATTGTCTTTCAAAACAGAGTTAACAATCCAAAATTATACGAAAAGCATTAATTGATTTTGTGCCGAGTTTCCTTTCATAATGATCCGTATTTGGATTTGAAATTGAAAACCTAAATGTATTGTTTAATATTTGAAAAGAACTTGGTACACTCTGAAGAATTGATTATAAGTTGCAGTCAACTGCAAGCTTTTAATTTATCGTTGAAGTCAAACAGATTACAGGATTAAAATGGACTCCATTATCAAAATACAGTGTATCATGTTTGAAGAACAATTGAATTATTGATTTGAAGTGGGAGGGGTTATTTATAGTCCCTCAAAGGCCGGCTTCAATGGCATGTGGCCATCTTATGAAATTTGAATGATTTTTTTTTTTTACTTCCAGATTAGATAAATTGATTAATTATGGATGTTTGTTTTTAATTACCGGTAGCTGAACGAGCGCGTCCCTACCTCTTGACTGCAGAGTCTAGTGAGCATGCTACAGATTTCATCAATGCAGTATACGTGGATGTAAGTAGCTTCAATATCTAGAAAAAAAAGGTGTAAGGTGGATCAATGCACAGAATGAACACAAATTTAAGTCTCTTTTTCACTTTCAAAATCAAACACACTGGATTGGAAGCCTCCTATACCAATGGATACACCAGAGCATACAGAACATCCATTCAAACACTTCTACAGCTTGCTGCTAGCAACTTCTGTGTTGGTCTTTTGTTCAGTTGGTTGCATTGGTAGTATTTGGTATAAAACGGGATATGAGAGTTTTTGGACCACTAGATCAGATATTCTGGGGGTGGAGGTTAAAGGTCAAACAGGGAGTTCAAGGACATTGTGTGATTCATCAAAATTGTAACAGCTGGATAGAAGTCATGCTCAGGAAACACAGATATTTCTATATTAAAATTTATTTTTCAGTCTATTATCAGATTATAACTTCTGTGACATAGTTTTTAAACATGTCAAGTACTAGTAAATGTCATACTTAATAAGAAACTTTCAATTTGTCCTATCAATGATTGAATTGAGAAAGCATTTAAAATAAGAATTTTAATGAGTAATTTTCATCAGTTTTGCTCACATCAAAAGTACTTGTATTATGATTGAATGATAAACTCATAATTCGGTTGTAAATTTTTAATTTTGATAACATTCATGCCAGATCATGTGGAAAGTGTGAATTGATCCATCTTAGCTACAAAATTCATGAGAAGAGTATTTTAGTGCATCTTGAGAACTATAACTAATTGTATTACTAAGTGAACGCTGCGGATATGACTTCATATTAAAGACTGCACTAGAGTGGAGAGTTAATTTAACTGTGCTTAGGTCCAAGTTCAAACAGATCAGGCCTGTTTGATTTCTGTCTCGCTCAGACGAGGTCTCCATAATTACGATAATGAAACCCAAAGAGTGCTGCAGACCGCAATCTCATTTTTTTGTGCATTCACCTTCATGCTGTCAGAGAATCGACTGAAAATTGTGTTCAGATTAGCGATTTTTGTCAGAAGTTTCTAGGTCAGTCGGATGAATAGCCCTCATTTGAGTCTATATTTGTGTTTTCTTTGTGAAATATTTATGCTGTAGAGAGATATCCAGGTGTAAAAAAAAAATAACAGGGTTTGAGGGTTGACTGATATAAGCTTTGTACTTCAAATATTGAATATCAGTTACCAACATTTCACAGAGAATTTAGAATTAACAGGCAGGATGGGATAATGCTGTGATAGGTTCGAGCTTATTTATTAATGTGTACACTGTGTAGGATAATGTATGCTGACTGCTGATACACACTAGCATTACAGCATAAATGTGCAAGTTCGCCGACACATTTTCATGGGCAGAAATTTTGTTTTACTCTGGGGACGATATTGGTTATATTGCTTAAGGGATGTTAATGGAGATAAAAAGGTTTAAACTGAACTGTAGAGAATTATGAATTTGTTAATGTACATTTTAAAGTGATTCAAAAAAGATAGTCTAAGCATCTCTACGTTTCAGTTTTTGATTTGCTAAAATTGAAATATTCATTACATATATGTAAACTTTTCTACAGTGATATAAATTTAACCAAAATCTGTACCAAACTTAAGACAAAATCTGTACCATCCTGATTCTCAGGTAGTTCCTAAGTGATAAAAGAATACAATGTACATATGTCTCCTATATTTTCAAACAAAAGCCATCTTTTTGTCACCCATTGATCTTTGTTTTGTTGAACTTAAGATTTTGCCAAGTACTGTGGTTTCATCAGTATTTGATGAACACCAATTTTTGTGGGTTTTGTTGTTAAGCTAAGCTAATCCACAAAAATTAATGTTCAACAAAGTAACAAACATAACAAAGAGGTTAATATTATCCATAAAAAATGTAAATTTTATTAATATTAATCCATGAAAATTGATGCCCATGAATATCAGTGAAACTGCAGTATTGTGATTGTGTATATATCTATTGTTGTTGTAGGGGTATTACCAACAGAACAACTTCCTGGTGACCCAGTGGCCCCTCCCCCACACGATACCGGACGTCTGGAGGCTGGTGTTTGACTACAAGATCACCTCTGTAGTGGTCCTCAACGACTCAAAGTTCTCTAGGGTAAGTTTCTTTTTTCTAGGATAAGTAACAAAACTTGTCAGCTTCTGTCCCTAAAGTGAGTGAATCTACATGTTCTACATTAGGCCATTTAGTGTATCTGCTAGTCAGTAGATCATGCTGTAATCAACAAGTATTTGGTATTGCAAGAGCCTTGAGCTTTCATATACATGTAATACATGCAAGAGCCTCTTCATATTCTTGACGAATCTTTTCTGCAGTATGCCGCCCTTTCACACGTTTGCAAACTATCATCACAGATTCTAATTGTCAGTTGAGGATAAAATGCCCAGTTATACCAATAAATCCTCTCATCTGTCGATTTGACCACAGATCAACTGTCAGGCAAATATTTTCCACTGATGTTAATTTATCTTTGAGTTTGTGTTCTGTTTCAGCATATATACTTTGTCAAGGTGTTTTGTAGACAATTGTTTTCTGGATGGTAGTTCATACTTTGGATCTAATAAGCTCACAAAGTTTTTGAATGAGGGATTCTCTACTACTGAAAGTGGATCGAGACATTGTGTCTGCAATGAAATGCACCAAGGCATTTGTTATTCCTTTTTGCTTTGGATCTGAGCTTCCATATTTCATAGACTTCTGTTTGACAAATTCATCAATGTTTTGCTGTGATTTAGATGTACTTTGACTGCTTATTGACAGTAATTCGTTTCTGTGTTTTCTCTGCAAAAAATAATAATTGTGTAACAGTAAAATGCCATTTGAATATTCTTACTGGGGCTATCTATTCTAGATACACAATAGGGAGTTCACACTTCACATGTCATAATCTGCAGTTATTAAGCCACCCAATTAACCTATAAAAACATTTCCCCCCTCTGGTCTCTCTCTCTCTCTCTCTCTCTCTCTC
>WFKH01007768.1:52391809-52422622 GCA_016163765.1 Magallana hongkongensis | reverse complement strand
CTCTCTCTCTCTCTCTCTCTCTCTCTCTCTCTCTCTCTCTTACATGTTTATTATCAGCATCAAATGTTTGACAATAAAAACTATACAAAGCTTACCTTGATGTGGGTTGAAAAATTGGATGTTGTTTGTACATTTCCAGATATATAGGAACTACAATACTTGCATTGTAGTCTAACATTTCCCAATGGTGGCCAGTCATTTGGCAGAACAAAGTGGTCTTTCCAAGACATAGTTTTACACTGAATACTAAAATCTTCTAGATAGTAGAAAACACAGTGAACAGATTTCAACTTATTATATACCGGTACTCAAGTGAACCTTTATATATCCTTAGGAGCATTGGGGTGTGTAGAAAAATTGTGTTTAACAGCCTGACAAAGACACACAAATTAACCTTTTAATGCATGATTTCTAAGACTGTTTAGTACTCTACTAGTATTTCTAATTGTACAAAATGACAATGAATTGTATAAAGTAATCAAATGTAATCGAAAAAGAAATTATGATTACAAGTAATTGAAAATCTCTTCGATTACAGATTACTGTCGATTACTTTAAAAAAAAGTCATCTTTACAATCGATTACGATTACTCGATTACGATTACCCCATGCCTGACATGTATACTGTATACAGGGAAATATTCACCCATGTTTTATTTTCGCCCCTTTCGTCCTCGTTGTCAGCGGGCGAATTTAAGACTGGGCGAATTCCAATGTCCCAAATGATCTCTTTAATACACAAGTGTGTCTGGGCGAATTTAAGACAGGGCGAAATCGTTTGCAAGTGTAGAAGGGCGAAAATAACATGGGGCGAAAATAACCCTGTATACAGTAGAATGGTCATGACAAACGTATGACCCCAATGTGGTTTTTAGGTTGAAGGATGAAAGGTCATTAGGTCTTATCTAGCTCATTATAATGTCTGACTAAATCCTAATAATCTTTCTGTTGACAGTCATTAAATTTTGTATGATATAGTTTGACTAGTAGTTTTGGTTTTTTTCTTTAAATTCTCTCACATAATCAGACATTGTTTATTACATCGTGAGTCATTTAATACTTGAAATCCATATGTACATGATTGTTGCATGTTTTTCTTCTCCAGAATTACCCTTGCTTTTGGCCAACAGAACTTGATCAGGAACAGAAGTTTGGACCAATAGGAGTGAAGTATTTAGGCAGTCACAAAGTGGCTCACGTCACCATCCGGGCATTTGCAATCAGAAAAGTAGGTCATTCTTTTCTAAAAATAGAAAAATATGCATCTTAATTAGGTCATGCAGATTAACAAATTAAAGTTTAACCTGGTGAAATGTTTGGAGCTTCTTAGTGCTGATATTGCTTCTTACCCTGGCTGTATGTTCCATCTCAGGTTTGCCATGCTTTGTTCAGTTTACATGCTGCACTGTAGGTCATCTTCATACATTAGGGTGTGTTTCCTCAGGACATTAGAATCTTAGAAACACATTGAATAATTTAATGCTGCATGCTGTATGCCATTACTATCATCTTAGAATATCAAGAAAAGACATTGAAAGTGTGCTCTTTTTACAAGTATATGCTATAGGGTCAAAGCATCAGTAGTACTTTAGGTCACAGTATAAATGCATGTAATACATAATTCTAATTTACCACAGATATTAAAAAGGGTTAGCACTATAGCATATGTCCATTTCTGTGCACTTTCATTTAACATGTACAGATTTTAACAAATGATAATCATTACTGACATGCTTTTTGAGCGGCTATTTACATTTTGTCAGAGAAATGTCTACATGTACGTGTGGACAGGTGGATTAATTGTATACATGTATATGTTTTGGGTAATTAGTACATGTATGTATAAAGGGATGGTTTGTGTACATGTGTACACATGTATGTGTAGAGGGGTGGATAGTATATACATGTATGTGTGGAGGAGTGGATTGTGTATAAATATGTGTGTGTAGGGGTAGATAGTGTAAACATGTATGTATGAAGGGATTGGGTGGATTGTTTATAAATTATGTGTGGAGGGGTGGATAGTGTATACATGTAATATGTGGAGGGGTGGAAAGTGTATACATGTGTGGAGGGGTAGATAGTGTATTCATGTATGTGTTTGTGAAGGAGTGGATAGTGTATTCGTGTATTTGTGGAGGTATATTGGATAGTTTGTACATGTATTTCTTGAGGTTTGGATAGTGTATGCATGCATGTGTAGAGGGAATAGATAGTTCATACATATATGTGTATATATAGGGCTGGATAGTGTATACATGTATATACAAAGGTCTATTCATTCTTACAGCTGCCTAGACTGCAATATGACTCAGTTCTCAGACATCTGGGATCTGATGCACTGGTAACCCTTCCATTTTACTCTCAACTTTTACTTTCTCCTTTTTACCTATTTGCCACATTTGCATGGTGTTGGGGAAAAAGCATGTGTTCTGCAGTGTACTTTTCACACTTAGTGTAGATAAATCATCCTTTATATTTCAATGTTTTTTTTTTATTCTCCTTTTTTCTAAAGCACAAAAATAGTAAACAAATCATAAAAATACACTATATATAAAACTTTTTATATATGCAATATTAATTTTGTGTGCATGTTTAAATTTTATTATCGATTGAAGTTCCTTAATTCATGCTTTTCTTGTTATTACATCATTAATCAATTCAAGAATCATTAGAGCTGTTGTTGGTTTTTTTAAAGCAATTAGTGAATACATGAAAATTGTAAGATAAAACAAGATTTTATTGACTTTCTATTAAAAGTTTTTTGTGATCAAAAATGAAAAAGTAATAATGGAAATACCAGTAGAATTTGTGTTCTAGCTTTATCCATTTTTCTGAAACTGTCATTCTAAACTCTTTTATTGTTAAATCATTTTAATCATATTGTCATAAACAATCTGACTTTGTCAATGTTTTGAAGTCAGACTTTCCTTTTAAGTGTAAAACATCATACTTCCTGTTTTCATTAACAGTATTTATACTTATATCTCAGAAATTTAATCATTTTGTGTTCTTTTCTGAATATTGATAATAGCAAAAGGTCAGATATTTTTTTTTCTTCTTTTCATTTCTGAAATTATTTGTGTAATTTGATTATAATTTGACTAATGCCAGTCTGTTTTAGTCCCTAACTTATTGACTAGTGTATTTTCTGATCAATTATCGTTTCAACTTGAACCCTGTCTTTCTATCTCCTATCTAGATACTGAACTCTCCTTCTGACTCCTCCTCTCTGTATTTTCAGAACATCACCTGTATACCTCTGGGAGATGCCAGTCAGGACATCACCATTGTGAAGATGTTTCAGCTCAACAGTTGGCCCAGCAAGGAGAAGACACCCTTCTCCTCCAAGTCCCTCATCTACCTGATGGGCTTTGTGGAGGAATGGCAGCAGAGAACCAACCCCCTCAATCCAGTCCTTGTCATGTCCAAGTAAGTGTTGCAGACCAAGTGGTTGTTATGTTCAAGTAAGTGTTGCAGACCAAGTGGTTGTCCAAGTAAGTGTTGCAAACCCTGTGTTTATCATGTCCAAATAAGTACTGCAGACCAAGTGGTTGTTATGTCCAAGTAAGTGCTGCAGACCAAGTGCTTGTCATGTTCAAGTAAGTGCTGCAGACCCTGTATTTGTCATGTCCAAGTAAGTGCTGTAGACCCAGTGTTTGTTATGTCCAAGAATGTGCTGCAGACCCAGTGTTTTTATGTCCAAGTAAGTGTTGCAGGCCAAGTGGTTTTCCTGTCCAAGTAAGTGTTGCAGAACCTATGTTTATCATGTCCAAATAAGTGCTGCAGAATGTTCAAATAAGTGCTGCAGACCAAGAGGTTGTTATATTTAAGTAAGTGTTGCAGACCAAGTGCTTGTCATGTTCAAGTAAGTGCTGCACACCAGTGTTTGTTCCCACTATTAGCACACTAAACCAGTTCTATTAATTCATTAACAAGGTTCCATCAATACATAAGTGCTTTCATCAATTCAACCAGTTTTGTCAGCACTTTGATTAAGTTTTGTTAGACCATTAAATTCTGTCATTACTTTTATAAAATCTTAATTTGCTAATATTGCTATAAAAACTGTGTTCAGGAAGGGATTAGTGCTTACTATAACCATATACTATTGCTGTCTTTGTTTGTAGAATAACTAGATATCCTTGTTTTGACAGAGATGGCTTCACCAGGGTAGGGGTTTACTGTGCATGTAACTATTGCTGTGATCAACTCAAAGCGGAGGGCGAAGTCGACATTTTCAATGCTGTCCGAATTATCAAAAAGAACAGACCTGCACTTGTGCCAAATGTTGTAAGTAGTAACTTAGCCAAATGTTGTAAGTAGTCAGTAGTCTAGCAATAACAATCTAAGAGTCCTCCACATTACATGACTTACATTTTTTATGCCGGTACGTCACACCATGGAGATTTAAGTGCATTTGGAAATTGTTTATATCAAATCATTTGTCTACTTTGCAATTTTTTACAGTCATTTTCATTCACTTCATAGAATATGATACCTTGTACAAAATTATAATTTAGGCTTGCTTGAGAAACTTTTGTAAAAAGTAGGAGGACCCTTTAAACATGATCAAAGATTTGTCTTTGTTTTATATACATGTACAACCTCATAAAAATGACACTGTTTTGTTGAGATTTTAATATTAAGATAAAAATACTGAATCTCTTATCAATTTTATGTTTGTTTTTCAGATGGAGTATATTTATTGTTACTCTTTCCTTGTTTTTGTGATTGAGATTATGCAAGAAGACAGACCCAAAATAGTGATAACTGGCCCTGCCACTAAGGCGGGCCAAGTGAACCGAGGCTACGATTTCACCAACCACCTGTCTCCCGAGGACACCTCTAGCCTAGCTGCCACCTCCGACTGGAGTTATGTGACCGCCTATGACTCTGTGGTCAGAGACGGATCAAATCTTGCAGCAAGGGGGCGAGTGACCACCAGCATTTCCCCTGTATCCCAGCTCCAAATCCCCACAGTGGACAAAAGCCCCAGTAGTTCACAGCCCAGTGTCAGTAACTACAGGGGACTCGATAACAACAAACCTCTGTCCTCCAGTCGGTCCCCTGTTGTTGATCGGGGGCCGGGGAGGAGAGTGTCGGATAGAGAACAGACAAAACGCAGTAATTCCGTGGGACATCGCTTGGATTCCTCGGAGCAAGGCCATGTAGTTAGTAGGACGCGGCGTTTATCAGACAGGCAACCCGAGAAAAACAATAACTTCTTAGAACGCTCAAATTCTAATGGCTCAAGTGTGTACTACTCAAGTGGGTCTATAGACACGAGTTCCACGAGTCAGGGGGAGGGACACTCAGGAAGTGTCCGTGGTAAGGACATCAGCACTTCACGCACTCGCAGACCCACCCTAAAGCGACAGAATGCGGAGGATATGGTGGAATTAAAGTCCATGCAGAAACGAAGCTGATATACATCACTGGGATCCTTGTGACACTGTGACAATCCTAACACCTTTTCTTTTTTAATTTGGCTTTGTACATGTATTTTGAATGTTACATGTTCTAGTTCTGACAACAGTGCCTAACTTGTTGTTCATACTCGTTTATATACCTGGGTTCAGATTTCTGTAAACCAAAATCATTATGTAGTAGTGAGCAATAAGTCTCAACCTTATGTTTCATTTGTTATCCCTGTTTACTTTGGGTTGTGTTTTAGCCCTACATTGGGTTGCATTTTAGCCCATTCCATGGTAACAGTGTTATCTGGTATTTTTGTGTGTACTGTAGAGCAGGACAGATTTGTTATAGTAGGTATTTTTGATGATAACCTATGTTGTATGTATTTAATGATAGATTACGAGTTTAGATGTTGACTTCTGAGGTCAATGATGCATTCATCTTGGTTGTGTTACTTTATAGTAATGCACACAAAACTAAGCAGGTATTGTGAATAGCATTATATAAACCTAGTTTGTTGTGCATTCTGTAACAAAATGCTTTTATTTTCCATTCAAGTCTTCCAAGTTTCTTGTAATTCTCATACAAGCCAAAGATAACATTGATTTCCTTGTTTTTGTACACACTTGGTTGTTCCGTTCTGTTACTGATTCACCACTCTCAACCGTTGTTGTAGGATTTTTATTGTTGTATGTACCGGTACATGTACCACAATACACCGTTATCTTTTCCGTATGTGATAATCTAATTTATGTATAAACATTCCTTAACCAGAGATTGTTATTTTGATGTTGTAAACTCTACAAGCCCCCACTTACCACACTGATATACTGATGTAGACAGGGTGAGACAGAGTGGAGGTAATACAAGGACAGGGGACATGGATACTGATGTTTGTCTTCAGTGATGTTTTGTACCAATCTTACTGTTTCCTGTAGAAATCTTTTGTAGAATGTAAGCAGAAAATTCCACAAAAATACATATTAACACATAATTTCAATATTCCATTCAGCAAACATTTAGTTGTTTTGGATAAGAACTGAAAGCATAGGATGATTGTGCCTTGCATTTATATGCACATAAAAGTGGTAAAGTTATTGCCTACCAAGAGAATTCCCAACTGTTGGATATTCAATGATTTTCTTACAATATTTTCTGTCTAATCCCCCAACTGAGAAATTCAACTTATCAATCATCTGTTTCGATACATTTTATTATTTATCCTGTTGGATACATTTCATCATTAATTCTGTTGGATACATTTTATTATTCATCCTGTTGAATACATTTTATCATTTATCCTTTTGGATACTTTTTACATTTATTATTTTGGTACATTTTATCAATCATCATGTTTGTTACATTTTAACATGACACACTGTTGGATACATTTTTGAATTTATCCTGTTAGATACATTTCATCATTTATAATGTTGGATACATTTCATCATTGTCATCAGCAAATACACTTTATCGGTACATTCTTTCGATTCATTTTATCATTCATCTGTTTGGTATACACTTCATCATTTATTACTTTATATACATTTTGTTGTTCATCCTGTTAAGTAGATATCATGATTTATCATGTTGGATACATTTTATCATTTGATTGTATGATAATCATTCATACCATCCTTCACATCTCAACAGTCCTGTATAGTTCACCTTTGCAAATTTCATTGTATACTTTCCATTACATTGACACAGGTATAATCCATATCATCATTAAACACTTTGAAACATTCCATAAGTTACACAATCCATATTGTATTGTTCATCCTGACACATCTTGCAGTCTTAATCAACATTCCATTCTCTCAACTGGATTAGACAGATATTGTAATACATGTACTTTAATACCGATATTGGCTTACTGTAAAATCCCTTATTGCTACTTTCTGCGAACAAGTTCTTCAGCCAATGTCTGCTATCAATGTGTGTATATTCCATGTATAACTACTGTGTAATTGTTTCAATTTTCATTGTACCTCTTGTTATATCCAACGACAAAATACAGTGAATGCGTGGTGATGGGAATACTTGTTGTCTGTGGAATTGCTGCAAGCATGTACATCTGAGTGTCCCAACATCAAAGATGTTTCCTAGCTCCTGGAGAAATGATCATTAAACCAATCAACTGTATGATTATGTGTGGGCAGTTCAGGTCCTCTTTGGTTTGCAGTATTTCAATGTGAACATGATTATTCAGAGTGGGAGAATTGTTTTATATTTTTCTACTTGTATTTGGATTTTTTATATCATTGAAATATTCTCATGTTAATCCAGAATTATAATGGATTAGTACAATAAAAAAAAATCAAATTATTATTGTTTCCTTATTGATTTCAAATTTTTAGAATGAGAAACATGTCTTTACCAAGTCTGAAAAAACAATGCAGGTGTCCTTTAATTTCTTTGTCGGGAGAGTTACTATACTACAATGCTAATCAGCAGCAGAAATGCCAAACATCCTATTCTGTGTGTATGTCAACATTTTGCCCTTAAAAGAGGTTTGTTCCTCTGTTTTGGGGTATCCATTTTGGGTCACCTCTAGCCTGAAAATTCGATCTGCATCAAATATTATTTCTGCTCGTATATTTCTATTTTACAATGCCAAATAAACTACGATATGATACAATGTCGAATCTTATGATATTGTATCATATGATACAATATCATGATACATGTACAATATTGTATAATATTACATAAAAAAAATATTAAATCATGATACATTTTCTTTTCATATTATACAATATCGTATCATGATACAATAGCATACATAATGTCTTGATAAGATTTCATAGATACAATATCATTGTATCATGATATTATACGCTTTTCATATACAATATGGTTAAGGTGATCTCATAAAGGTGATGCCTCATCTCCGTAAGCTCTGTAATCTTTGATTATCCATGTTTACTTTAACATGAAACATTAAATATATGGCTATTTGTATGCAAAGTTTTGGAAAGATGGCATTACTAATGAATGTTTTTTTTAGAGTCATAATTTGAATACTCCAACATTTTGCATATGCTCTTATGTTCATTATGTATTGGCATTTGAAGCCACCAGTAAACTAAGGTTTGATGAGTTAAACATTTTATATTCACTACATATGTTTGACTTCATACTGTATTAAAATCATAATTAAATAATAGTGTTTATTTCTTCAAATAATCAATTTCCATGCCAAATTTTGGCAATAATTTCAGGAAAATTATCATTTCCTTTTGGGGCCCCATATTTAAAAAAAAAAAATGGCATGTGACACGGGTCACAAATAAAATAAATGAACATTTTAAGTCCTCATCTTGATATTTGAATGGTTTTTGAATTATGGACATCACTTATATTTCAGGTGCCAACGTCTTTAATAAATGGGCTCTAATTTTCATTTAATTTTCATAAAAGTTCCCTCTACATTAAAAGTGTTATTATTATACTATAGGGTGAACTTTCATTACAGAAACAAGTGCCTGTGCTTTAGAAGTCTCCTTAAAAAATATTAACCACTCTGAAGTTTCTGAATATCAGTTTTAATAGACAAATTTTACATACTCATGATCTATTGTAGCTGCAATAATGTCAACCTCTCTGATTTTTTTAATCTGATGGAGACTCCCAAAATAATAAAAAATTAAAATTGGGAGAGGACTACATGTAATATTGCAGCCAGCTCTAGTACAACCTAGACATGTAGACAACATAAATATATTGGACAATCAGTTTCATAAGTTCTGGTTTGTTACTACAATCCCGGCATGATGTAAGCGATATTGTCCAGAACACGGGTGTGAGTTTTTGCAGAGCATCCGTTGAGTTCGGGGACTTGTGTGGTCAGACACATGAGGGGCCCCACGGCACACAGCAGGGAGTCCAACAGGACGGACAGACTGCCCTGTACAGCTATCAGGCCCTGAAACAGCAAGAAGTCTTAACTTAAAAAGCTGCATCTTTTCCCCTGACTGTAATATTCAACAATCTTTCTGAGATAAGAGAAAAATTTTGTAGCTCTTTTGCTTGTACAATCATCTTGAGAGCTAGTCCCCAATTGGTCAATGCACTGAACTGAATTGAATTGAATTGTGCTTGTACATAAACTAAAATGTGCTTCCACATGTTAATCTTCCTAACATGTATGATACTGTTCCACGTTTACATGTTAAATCAGGCCTTGGTTATTATACAGATGTCAATTGCCAGCCTCTCTATACTGGTATTATTATTTTTTCTATTTTATTTTTTTGTTCCTTTTTCATTACCTTCTCTCCTTTTTTCTCTCTTTATCTACTGCTATTATTTATTATTTTTTGCAAGAAAAACACAGATATTCACACTATATGGATATTTTTTTTTTTTAAATCAATGAGATATTACAATATGTAGAATTTTAAAATGTCTAAAATATGTTTGAAATATGTTTATACATGTGTGTGTGTGGATTTATGTGTAAATAAAAATAAAAAATTAAAAAAAAAAAATTATTATTAATAATCACCGTATTTCCATTAGTTTACAGATTCAAACAAAACAAAATCAGAGGCAGGAAATATGCCCATTGAGTAACTCCTTAAGAAACAATTCAAGAAATGGGTTTGTTTTTTTCAGCAAACCATTACTTATTTTAGGCAAACTGAAAATAGTTAGCTCTTTTTTTAAAAAAAATCAAAGTAACTTTATCAAGTGTAATATAACTTTTTCTCTAAGAAATGGTAATTCTTATGCAGCTTTAATGGAGAAGAATTTTAAAAATGAAATGTTTACCTAACTTTGGCAAACAATACATTAAATGTTAGAACTGGGCTACACTTGCTGGCAGGAAAATGCACAACATGTAAATACTATTATACGTGGCTTAGTCAGCAAATACCGGTGTTCATGTATTAGACCAATAGACACAAAATTAAAACCAAGTAATTTCTGCCAACTTACTCTGTGTTCTTGCAGTCGGATTCCAATAATACTGAGAGAATCCCCCACTAATTTCAGGTGTGCTGCCGTATCAATAGGATCAATGCCAAGCATCTACATTCAGAAAAATACAAGGTGGTAAACACAAAAAAAAATCTATATCATTACACAGTCACCTCAAATACCCCAACTCAATACACACATAACTTTAGGAGGAGGTAAATGGGGGATAGGTTTGAATACTGTATACAGGGTTATTTTTGTCCCCCGTTTTGGGGTTTTTTTTTCGCCCTTCTAAACCTGCAAATGGTTTTGCCTGGTGTTGAATTCACCCAGACACAGTTGTGTTAAAGAGAGATAATTTAAGACATTCAAATTCGCCCAGTTTTAAATTCACCCGCTGACAATGAGGCCGAAAGGGGCAAAAATTAAATGGAGGCGAATATTTCCCTATATACAGTAAAAGGCTCGTTATACATGTAGATTCCATTACCTTAGATGGACTACCAGACTGATCCTCCTGTTGCTTGGCAGCAGACACAGTAGCAGCGGAGTTGGATGAGTGATGTTTGCCCGAGTGATGTCTGATTGGGGGGTGGTATATAGGGGGAGGAGTAGTGGAGCTGCTGGGTACGGCTTGGGCCCCAGAGACACTGATCTGACTCTGGCTGGAACCCCCTCCTTTCCCTGTTGTTATCAGCAAGCCTTTCCCCAGCAGTTTACGGGCTTCCCTCTTGGCTTTCCTTTTCCAAGCCTGGATATAAAATAATACATGTATATCCCTTAACAGGAACTGTGGTACATTTGTACTGCTATTTTGCATGGCAAACTGACATAGTTTGGTGGAAAACGACACAACAATTGTATAATTAACATCCACCAACTAAAACTTCTACAAGCTATATCTCAATTTGCCCTGCAAAAGAGCAGCACTGCAGTTATCCTGAAAACATTAACTTGATGATATAAGAGTTTTACAAGCACATGTATCAGAGCAGAGTTAATTGTAAATATTTACATTTGCAAATATGTTTCCTTCTATGAACCTACAGAATAGCGAAAACATTCAATTCTGTGTGAACTTTTTCATGACGTCACAATGATTACCCCAAGTGCTTATTGTTTGACAGCTGGATTATTGTGAACATAAAAACATGGTAATTTTACTAATTCTGAACGATTTGCCTTTTTCAAATGTAAATACAGTGGGTTCCACTTAATCTGATAGTGTATTTGTCAGGCAAAATTATCAGATTAACTGATTATTATAATAACCGATTAAGCATTTCATAAAGGAAATCATGAGATATAAACAATCCAAATGTGCATTATTTTTATTTCCATTTCAATTTTGCACGATTTACCATAATAAATATCATAACAAAATAATTTGCAAATAGTATTATTTGCTTTTTTAATCTCTATTCAATAAAATGTATCGATTTTGCAGATTAAATCTGTTAGTTACTTGCATGTGATTGCTCTAATCCATGATCTTACGATATAATAGACGACATCTTATACCGGAAGTGTGTTTATCTCTAAAATGATCCTGTATAATCTAAATCTTTCCGAAAAGAAAAACAACTTATTTTTTTAATTAATTTATTATTCAGCACTAAAACTACAAACATTTCCTATGAACACTACAAAATAAAAATATAAGTAAGCACTACAAAATATAAACAACAACGAATCAATACATGATTGACAGTCACATATGGGCACACGAACACTAGATCACCGCATTAACACAACACATGATCACATTTGACTTTCACTTGGAAATCAGTTCAATTTTCACGGAATCCAATCGATGAACTCTGTGATCATGGACTGCCTTTTCTTCTTGAGGGCGATTATTTCACATTTCTCCTGAAGTCCATAGTAGTCACTGAAATCGTCACAGCCGTTTTCCTCCAAGAACCTCCGAATGTACTCCATGCACTTGTTGGCACCATTTACACTTGTGGGAAGTTCATCTTCGAGGTCCCCGCTCCCGGTCTCGGTCTCTTCCTCACTTCTCTCTTCTATATCCCTGGACTCATCTTCCATAAATTTTGCACACAGGTCTTCATCGGAAGGAACCCTATGGCACTCCAAGTCCTTGTCGTGGTCGATGTACTCGTAGAACTCTTCTCTTGTCATGCCGTCAGGAACCACAATTTCTTCCTCAACTTCAACTTCTTCCGGAAGAAATCCACCCTTTCTGTAGCAATTCACAATGGTTGTTATCTTCACATTCTTCCAAGCCTTGGATAGGAGATGAACGGCATCCAGCATGGTCAGTTTCCTGGCCAGGTCCGTGGCTGTTGCTACATTGTCAATGTCTTCCATCAGTTTCCCCACAACTCCCGTTCGGTATAAAACTTTCAGGTTTCTGATGATACCCATGTCGCAGGGCTGGATCATTGACGTCGTGTTTGCGGGCAGGAATTCCATTCTTACATTGCTAAGTCGTTCAGTAGCTTCCTTGGGATGGGCGGAGCAGTTGTCCACTAACAGCAGCACTTTCCTTCTTTGACGCACCATGTCCCTGTTGAATTCCTTTAGCCACTCGCGGAAAATGTCACCGGTCATCCAGGCATTCTTTGAGCTCTTGTAGGTAACTGGTAGACTCTTCTTCCCACGGAAACACCTCGGATCACAGCTTTTCCCAATCACTAACAGTTTTCTCTTGTCGGTTCCTGTCATGTTAACACACACTAATACTGTCACTCTGTCCTTTGTCTTTTCACTCTTGAAGTTCAAAGTCCCATCTGGTAGTGCTCTGTAGTAGATCCCCGTCTCGTCTGCGTTGTAGATGTCATCTGCGGTGTATTCCTGTAGTAGCTCGGGTAAAACTCTCGTTGTCCAGTGTTCAGCGGCTTGTGAGTCGGTGTCCTTCTTCTCTCCATGCAACTTCTTATATCCCACGTTGTTCCGTTGTTTCCATCTATACAGCCATCCAGCGGTGGGGTTGAAGTCTTCTATCTGCATGGTTGTGGCAAGTGATGTCGCTTTTTCCTGAAGAATAGTGCTTGATAATGGAATGTCCTTGCTGCGAGCCATAGTAAACCAGTCTTTAAGAGCTCCTTCGACCGAGGGGGCCTTCCCGGATCGCTGTCGTTTTCTCTGGGGATTTTCGCTCGCTTCGTAGTCAGCCTTGATGGATTCTCGGTTCTTGGATATATGGCAAATCTGAAAAATAAACATTTAATTCATAAATGTGAATTCTTATTTATCTTATTTATGTTTTCTTTTTCTTTTCTTTTCATGCATTTCTATTTTGATTTTATAAATGTGTTTCAGCTTTAATTTGAGCTTCGTTTGACAGTTTATGTACCTGAGGTTGTGAACATCCCATTCGTTTAGCGACCTCTGTTTGGGACAACTTCTGTTCTAACAGCTTTACTGCTTCATATCTGTCAGCTAGTGAGAGATCTGTTCTTTTCCTTTTCTGAGCCATGTTGAGAATGATTTGTGATTGGAAATTTAAGATTACTTACAAGAAACGCCATAATTACATACAAGCCAAATTATCGTTTTATTGAACATTTTTTAACTAGTGTTCAAAGCTTATCGTACCTTAGTTTATTAACTAAAATTATTTAATTGTTACGTGATTAGCGACATCAGCTCAAAGATGAACACCCTAGCTGCACGTACATATACACACACATGAACTTATTGCCAAAATTGATCATCAAATGGTTTGTATACATGAATAGATAATGAAAGACAAGCAACACTATTTATTCTCAATTTCTTTTAATCAAAACTGCCCTCAGGTAAGTTTTGTCTGGAATGTGGTTGTGCTGAACTATCGATGTCGGTATCTTTCATCTATTGACCAACTGACCATCTGTGTACGTTGAGCTGTGACTAATCCGTTGAATCACCGTTATTTGCAAGTTTTTAGAATGTGCCAAGGTGTTTACACAATGAGAGGTTATACACGAGGTGTGAAAACGTCAACTAATAATTTATCGGCTGACAGAAATCCTATCAGATTAACCGAAATTACAATTTTTTCCGATCAGATTATCAGGAAAAATTATGAAGGCTTATATAGTAAATGGTTCAGTGTTTTGATATTATATCAGATTAACCGAATTATTCGATAAACCACTATCAGATTAAGTGGAACCCTCTGTATAAGTAATAAACAGCAAGTTAAAGAGTTCACCGGGATATGAACTTGGTTGGTACGTGATCAAATCTTCTGAGAAGCCCTTTGGGCTTCACAGGATTTGATCATGTGACCAACCAAGCTCATATCCTGGTGAACTTTTTAACTTGCTGTTTATTTCTTAAATGAACAGTATGAAAAGGTTACAAACCATTTTATCTTTGGCTGGAACACTCTGCCATATCTCCCCTAGCCTTCTACTCAGCTGTGCAAAGTCTGAAATGCACAATGAACACATCAATCCAAAAATTCATAGTTCAAAATACCTGGTATATGCAAAATGTGACTTGGAAATTTAAAAAATTTAATTTATTTCATTGCAAAAAAAGTTATTTAATATCTGATGTCTCAAAGACTGACAACAAACTATTTTTAATACATAAAGATATGATACAGCATGTTAAGTAAACTTATTAACCATATATTTATGAACTGATTGAATGAATGCGTACCGATTCCTGGGTTTTCATTCAGCACTTTGTAGCGTACGCTGTTGCACCACATTGTGTATGCCGTTAACCTTTTCCTCTTTTTTTCCTTCTGCAAATGTCAAAATGTTTTGCTCAAAAACAGGTTTCAAGACATATTCTTTCTAAATTATCCCAAAAACTGTAGAGAACTTTATGGCCTTGGCTACCTTGTTTTGTTCATTTGTTCCTCCATCATATCATTTGTATTTACCAATTAAACCTTCAATTAGAATTAGTGTTTTGTAGAAGAAGACTGTTATGACTGGAGCATGCTTTTATAACACATTAAAAGATGACTTACTGGACCCTTCTTTTCTTTCCCTGCTCCTGAATTTGATTGATTTTCATCTGAAATTAAGCAATAAACTCTCAACATTTTTGTGGCTTTTTACCATTTTTTAACACCTCTACTCAAACACAAACACATCAATAGACTTTGACAAATAAGATAGGCTTAAACCTTTCTTTCCTTTCTTTTTGCTTGGCGGGGTCTTTTTGGTACTTTTCTTGGGAGTTTCATCAGCAATAATGAGGTTTCCATCCTGGGTTTCAAACTCCCAGTCCATCTCATCATCATTATCATCCAAATCATCCTCCATCAGATCATCGTCATCATCATCTTCTTCTTCATCATACTCTTCGTCATCATCATCATCTTCATCAAGAATTGACACTGACTGTTTCCTCTTGGTTTTCTTTATCTGTTTAAACCAGGAGATCATTAAACATTCAACATTTGTAAAATAATGCCAACACATTAAATTTTTTTTACAGAATTCAACATGATCTGACCTTCTTCTTTATATCCATCCCTACACTTGAGGTGGATGGTCTGCCTGTGTCCATAGAACCAGTAATGGCAGCGGGTGCTACATGACCATATGGAGCATCCCCTGCTGGCCCTATCTGAGACACCGGGGTACTCTCAGTGGACAATTTTAACCTGACTGGTTTCTTGACGTTCTTGTCCGACACTGGTGAATTAATCTGGGAGAGAGTCTGTGTTGATATCACAGGCTCAGAAAACTGGGCAGGTTTGTTCAGCAACATTTTAATGACACTTTTACTCTGTGAATCCCCCGCCATGCTTGTCACAGGTTCTTCTTTCACAGTTTTGGCTTTGGGCATTTTCTTCTTTGGTGGGGTTTTAGTTGGTGATACATTGGCAACATTGCCCTCCTGTTGAGCCATTTTAGTCAGATGTGTGAGTAGAGCTGAGCCAGGGGCAGACTGAGGCAATAGGATATTGGGATCTACTGTGTCTATTGGTTCATCTTTCACACTACCAATCTGGTCCCCCATCACAGTCTCACCTGGGCTTACAAATGGGCCGGAAACCAGCATTGGTTCCGTCTTGATGGATCCGAGTTTCTGGTCATCAACAACTCTTACCAGCTGAGGGTTTTTTCTCAAGTGTGCGAGGAGTGAGGACTGAACATCATTGGATGTTGATGTATTCAAAGCATTCATGAGATTCAACTGTATGTTGGCAGCCTGTAGGATCTGAGGTTGTATCCCTCCAGCAGCTGTAGATGCCGTAACTGTGCTGAATTCTGGACTGCCTACTTTCGGCATCTTTTTAGTGGATTTGACCTTTTCTGCCTTTTCAAATTCCTCCATTTCTATCACTTTGGCAGATTTCTTCCTGACCTAAAAAAGAATCAAATGCCAACAAAATCTTACTTTATCTTAACCATGATTTTTCAATATAAAATTATAGAAAGAAAATGTGAATATCAAATTGTTTACAGCTAATTTAAATACATGTATTCAACTTAGCAGATTAGCAATCTAATATTAAATTAGTTTTTGAGAAACATACACATTTGATATTCTATAAAACTGACTATATGTCCAATAGAATATGAGAAAAATTCCCTTAGATTTCACTTACCCTGGATTGCTTCGGGGTGTCTGACGGTTCTATTTTTGGTTGGATGATTGACTCCGGAGACACTATCATCTGAGGGGTGCCAGAAATTACCTGCGGCGAGGAGGCAATCAATTGTGGAGTAGTATTCATCAACTGAGAAATGGAAGTAATTAACTGAGGAGCAGAGCTGATCAGCTGGGGAATGGAGCTGATCAACTGAGGAGCCGTGTTGATTGACTGAGGAGCCACACTGATCAACTGTGTAGGATTGCTGATGAGTTGAGAGTCTGCACTGATGATCTGGGGAGCAGCCATGATGAGTTGAGGTGTAGAGGAGATTATCTGAGGTGTGGCTGTGAGGAGGTTGGGGCTGGACTTCAGGACCTGAATCTCCACTGGTTTTGTTTCCACCTCTGGAGTCTCTGGGGAACTTTCATCTCCCTCATCTTGGTCCAAAAATCGTGCTGGTTTTTTCCTAGCTCGACCAGACCTAGAGACACTGGAACCTATGAAAGAATTAAATATTGTGTTTAGAAACATTCAACTGAAAGAAGCATAATTTTGGTGTGCTCTATAAAAATACTTAAAACAAAGGCATTATTATATCTGCTTACAACTTTTAATATGGACCGACTAAATTCTTTAGAAGTATACACCTGTTCACTAATATCTCAGTAACATTTATTTCAACATGGAACTAATCAGCGAAATTTCAAAGACACATGCAATTTAAGATTTTAATCATGTCTGTACATAGGCAGTGTCTGAGTGTTCCCCAAACAATAACTATGGTTGCACTTGTTAAGAGTAACACACATAATGTCAAGCAAAGTTTTCTTTAATACTCACTGTCTTCATTTTTGTTTATCTTAGCTGACGATGGCGTGTATTCAAAATCATCTTCCCTCTTTCGTTTGCTTGCCATCATGCATCACTCAATTTGTCTCAAACAACAAAATTGATCTGGTACCAAAAATATCCACTTCCTGTTTGGGTCTTCAGAGGTGAATGAAAGTGTAATGTATACTGCAGGAATCGTAATATAAACACAACATATTTATCTTAAATCATTGTTTGATGAATTAAATATTTTGTACTATATGATTGGGATGTTTGATAATTTTGAATTATCGAATGCTGTTTTTCATCCACTAGATATTAAAGCCGGCCATGTTCTGCGTTATTGGGGACTTTATAATGACCTGATAAGTATAATGTCCTGATGACCTGATGGCATGTATTTTGTAAAATACTGATTTGTGCAATGAAATAAGGGAAATATTTTTATCTATTTATTTAGATAATACTATTTTCTATCAGAAAAACACAAGAAATAAATGATAACTTCTTTCAAATTAATTTTACAGAGCATATAATTTTTTCAGGGGTATAATGTCCTGATTTTTTGTATAATGACCTGATGACCTGACGGCATGTATTGGTAGAGTCTATAACTTACTGATTTGTACAATGAAATAAGAAAAACATTTTTACTTTGTTATATAGATCATACTGTTTCCTATAAAATACACAAAAAAAAATATTTTGAAAATTCCTTTAAATTATTTTTATAGAGCAGTTAAAAAAAATACAGGGTTATAATGTACTGATTTTTAATTGGTATAATGACCTGGTGACCTGATAAATTTCAACAGTTTTTAAACACGATTTTTCAGCTTTATATCTGAAAATTTATATTAAAGAGGGATCTGTATAATCTTTTCTATAATAATTTTGCGGGAAAAATTCTTAATTAATCTTTTCATGTTCCTTTGATCATATAAATGGAATATAACCTAATGTCGATGATTCATGATTTCACAATGCCCAGATTGACTTCATTTGCTATAATGAATGTTGGGGAAATATCTCACAATGGTTCAATTTGATAGCTTTGAAATCAAAATCAGGGGACTTTCTGCTGCATATGTATAAAAAATTCTTCATTTATAACAGGATTCTATAACAGGAATGCAAAATTCAACTTTGTTTACATGTCAATACTTTTAAACACAAAAAAAATCTATCAATAAAATTTGGATTTGGTTTTTCAACATAATAAATTTAACACATATACATACAAAATCTGCGACAATTTTATATTTAAACCAGATTTTGTTGAAAAATGAATTTATTAATATGCATATTATTCATATTATAGACCACTTGAATCTCTTTCCAATTAAGGACAATATAAATATTAAAAATATTCGGGGGAAACCCACATATTGCTTTCTAAAATTTCATTTTTTGTGTTCTTTATTTTGTTATGATAATATTTTTTTAATGTATAAATTAATCAGTGTGTCATATATTATTTTTTTCTGGTATTATGTGTCAGATGACGTTCTTAAATTGTCAGAATTTTATGATCTGGTTCAATATCTATCTGATCAAGTCAATCAGGCCATTCTGAAATCAGGACATTATATCCGGCCCGTGTTTTAGATCAAAGTGATCATGTTTGGGAAAAAGAACTCAGTATTCATCTATATTTGTTCAAACTTCAGAATTTTCATTTAGGTGATCATATCAAACTATGTCAATATAGATAATGAGACATAACGCTTAAAATTTATAGTTATGGCCTTTTAAAACTCATCAGGTCATCAGGTCTTTATACAAAAAAATCAGGACATTATACCCCTGAAAAAATTATATGCTCTGTAAAATCAGGGACGTATATACGTTTAGTATATACGTCCCTGGTAAAATTAACTTGAAAGAAGTTATAATTTATTTCTTGTGTTCTTCTGATAGAAAATAGTATTATCTATATGAATGATAAAAATATTTTTCTTATTTCATTGCAAAAATCAGTATTTTACAAAATACATGCCATCAGGACATTATACTTATCAGGTCATTATACAGTCCCGCGTTATTGTTGACTACATCGAGCCCGATAGGAATTGATTCAAAATTAGTCTTGAAATTTCTTTATCAGTGTTTATTGTCTAATCATTTCCAGAACTTAACATCCAATCAATTTGAAGAAATATGAAGAGCCTTAAGTAGACTCTTATCATGTGTATTGTCGTACAACAATTTGTATTTTATTAATTATATCGGGCTCGACATTCAAATTCAAATAATGGAAGGATACAAACTACGGTCCTGCATAGTTGGGCATGAAAAAGATGTACGTGCCGTGACTCCAACGTTATTTCCGATAGATGGTATCCTCTCGGGATCACGAGATGTTACAGCAAGAGTTTGGATACCCAATGAGTATGTTTTCATGTAATTTTAAACCAGAATAATCAATTTCTTAATTGCTTTGTCATCTTTCTCATCAGTTTCATAAATTTTGTAAAACTTTTGTTCTCTATTTTACTATTCTTGAAAAAGCAATTGCCATATTGAATCGATAATATTCGACAGAATGGATCCCGGATTTCACCCAGGTCTGCTGATGAGAGGCCATAGTAACTTTGTGTCTGCAGTGTGTGTTATGCCCCCTGATTCCACATATGAGCAAGGGTTACTCATCACAGGAAGTAATGATAAGACTATTCTAGGATATACTCCAGACTCACCAGAACCTGTCTTTAAACTTACAGGACATGAAGGAAATGGTAGGGAAACACGCTATAGTAATGAAATGTATTCCTCATATACATGTGATAAGTTGAAGACCACAAAACTGTACAAAAGACTGGAATTTGGGTAAAAAAAACTGTACACTGCCCATCAAAAAATGGTACTAAAAACGGTACAAAATATCGCTTAAAATTCTTTTGATAAAGCACCTTATTTCTAAACCAACAAATGTATCTTGTCGGAAATGCCTTATTTTAAATGTTGTACTAATGTTTTCTATGCTTTAAATTTTCATATTGTGTTTTATAATCACAATTTTTTCACGAATCATATGAATTGAGCAAGTTAAGATGATAGTTTGTCTACCAACTTTATATAGTATAAAGTGAGAGTCAATGTCTCCAGTTTACATCTTGTTCATGAATATATTGCTGATATATACACCAGCAATGTATAAAACAGCAGCAAATGCAACCTTACATAAATTTCTGCGTATAAAAAATCCTTTATTTCAGCGTAAGCATGATAATAAACACGTTTATTCATCGTATATGTTACGTACGGAGAGCTGGTTTAGATTGATGTATATTTCAAAAGTTGGCAAAAAGTTTTTCAATCAAGTTACAAAATATTTTAAAACAGTTATAATTAAATATCCCTTTAAAAATAAAGTACATTGTACCTACAGGGGCATTTTGATACGGACGATTATCCCAATTAGCAGTTCACACCTTCACAAGCGACGGTTTACAGTTATCGGTAGGTCACGTGTCAAACACAGGTGATGTTTTCCAGTGTCTCACGAGCGAGAATGAGAGGAAAATGGCGGCATTTAGCGAGAAGTTCAAAATACTGTACAAATTCATATTCCGTGAATTTTGGTGTCCCGCCGGTACACCGTGAGTGGGGTCGAAAAACGGTACATTTGCGTACCGCCGGTACATATCACATGTATGATTCCTGAAGGGATGTCAATATATACAGCTTGTTTCGTTCCCAAACAAATAGCATAAATTTGAAGTCAGGAGGTTATTCTTAAAATAGGGATTATTTAGCTGCAAGGACCAGATTTTTGTTTTTTGTAGTATGTACCCTGGCAGCAGGAAAATTTGGAACACTTCTGAGTGGATCATGGGACAAAACTGCAAGAGTTTGGTTAAACCAAAAATGTGTCATGACTCTAAAAGGTATCTTATATGCTTAAATAAAGGAATGTAATTCTACATTTCTTATATAAATGTAACTTAATGTTTTCTGTTAACTTTGTTCTCATATATTTAAAACTAAGTTTTTTGAAGCTTAAGTTTACAGAATCCTCTGTGAATCCTATTCTTGGTTTCAAAGTTATATGATGTTTTGTTTTTTCCATTGTGCAGGACATGAAGCAGCAGTATGGGCTGTAGGAATAATGCCAGAACAAGGCTTCATGTTAACAGGGTCTGCTGACAAAACAATCAAACTGTGGAGAGCTGGCAGGTGTGAGATTACATTCAAAGGTAGGTGGCTGTAAGACTTGTTTAACCACTTCATTAAAAGTATACAATCTAAAGATGTGTTACATCTAGAGCCCTTGAAAAGTGGAAGAGTAGTCTTGGTTAGTTGCATCAAGTGTCCATTGAACAGACTTGGAGAAAAATTTTCTGCAACTGATCGACATTTATTATTCATGCCCCACTTAATATTTTTATTCCTAACAAAAATGTTTTTCCTTATCAGGACATGAGGACTGTATTAGAGGACTAGCTGTGTTGAACAGCCAGGAGTTTATTTCCTGCTCCAATGATGCATCCCTCCGCCGATGGTCCGTGTCGGGAGAATGTCTACAGGTCTACTACGGCCACGAGAACTTTATCTACAGCGTGGCTGTGTTACCCAATGGTCAAGACTTTATCAGTGGGGGTGAGGACAGGACCATGAGGGTATGGAAGGACGGGAAGTGTGTACAGACCATCGCTCATCCCACCCAGTCTGTCTGGGCCGTGTGTGTTCTTCCAGGCAATGGAGACATTGTTTCAGCTGCTAGGTTAGGACCTCGGCTTACTTGTTTGTATTGTTGTTGTATGACAAATCAGGCTTGTAATGTTTCAAAGATATTTAGTCTCTCATGATAGTATTATTGACAGACACAATTGTGCCATTTTAGTTTAAAGATAAGGCTTAAATTTCAATACCAGGTACTTGGTTATTACAAAAAATTAACTATTTTCAGCTTTATCAAATAAAAGATCTATAGCATTAGAAAAGTTTTCCAGTTAATAATTAGCTATATATTATCAACTTTAATTTTTAATTGCTTCAGAAGTATTTTATATAAATATGCTTGAAGCCAAAAGCATGGGAAAGCATTACCGGTACTCAAATAAGATCATATAAGGTAACATTTATGATTGTTATTTAGTGATGGTGTGATACGAGTGTTTACAACAAAACCAGAGAGAATGGCCCCTGCAGATGAGCAGAAGTCTTTTGAGGAGCAGGTAGCAGCCTCTGCTGTACCGAAACAGCTTGGAGACGTAAAGTTAGAGGACCTGCCAGGACCAGAGGTCCTTCTTAATCCAGGTATAGCAACTTCATAATGTATCATCTTATTCACTTTCAAGTCATTCTCAGTAACCATTAGTCACTTGTACTCTTATCATATTGTTATTATCCATCTGCATAAAATTTTCAAACACTAACGTCATGTGATAAATTTTTGCTAATTTGGTATCTTGTTATTTTTTAGTCTAAATTATGTTTTGTGTCCCAAAGATCATTTTAATGTGTAAAGGCAAATGTGATTGAAAGTAAGTTTTGGTGTTGAAACAAACATTTTACAATTCCTTTGTGAATGTATTGTGGTTAAGATCTTCTGTGAATTGATTGTAAAGGTAGCAAGGACGGGCAGCAGAAGATCATCAGGCGAGGCCCAAATGCCGAGCTCCACCAATGGGATTCCAGCAAACAGCAGTGGACCAAGGTCGGGGACATCGTGGGCTCTAGCGGAGGCACTCAGCAGTCCTCTGGCAAAACTTTGTTTGAGGGAAAGGTAAGAGGCCTCAGGGGGAGAGCTCAATCTCCTGAAAAAAGGCTATGTAAAGGTAGCCTCAGGAGTAATAGTGTAGGAAGGAAATTGGGCTGAAGTAAAAAATGGCAACATAAAAGGAAAGATAAGAGGCTGTTGTTGAAATTTTTGTATGAAACATTTTTACTTTTGTATAAAACATTTAATTATATTGATTGATTGAAAAACATTAAAACTCTGATCCAGTTGCTAGAAATATACAGGTGTTTTGTTTAGGCAGCTCAAAACGATTTAAGTTATCTGCCCTAGTCCCTGCTAGTCATATGTTCATTGGTTTATGTCCTCAAGAAAACACATCATGATAGCTATAGCTTTCCCATGACTTTCTCTCTTTTATCCAGGAATATGACTATGTGTTTAGTGTGGATATTGAGGATGGTAAACCCCCCTTGAAGCTCCCCTTCAATGTAACAGAGGACCCCTGGTTTGCTGCTCAGAGATTCTTGGATAGAAATAGCCTAAGTCAGTTGTTTCTAGATCAGGTGGCCAACTTCATCATAGACAATACCAAGGGGGTGACCCTGGGGCAGGAGAGTTCTGGATATGTGGACCCCTTCACAGGTCAGTGGTGGCTAGTAGTTTGGTGTTGGGGGTTGGGGGGGGGGGGGGGTCAAGAAGAATATGTGTACAAAAGAACTGAAATATTAGCACAAGATGTCTGTGGACTTGTGGACTTGATCCAATAATATTACCCCTTTTTATCTTTCATTTAGATAACAGTTTTGCTATGCTTGCAGTCATTGAGCATTGAGGGATGTCATATTTATGACATAAAAGTCAAGTTTATAAGTTAATACATGTAAATTTACTGAATTTCAGCAGAGTTATGGTTCTTGGACTCTGAAAAATTTGCATGATTTAAATAAAGTTCTAGTCTCTGAGATGTGCAACTCTTTTTAATCACTGTGATTCATCTTTGAACAACTTCCTTGTTAATATCAGGAATTTTAATAAGTATGGTACATCTAATTTTTAAATACTTCGACATGTTTATGATGATTAAAATCTGTACATCATGGTTTGTTTAAAAATAAGCATACAACATAACTGAAAATAGAGGAAATAGATGGAGTATATCATGCATACAAGTTCACCAGCCACAAGCTGCTAATCATTAATAACTGTTGAGACACTTTTCCTTAATCTATAAATAGGTGCCAACAGACATGTTCCAGGATCCAGCACAAATCAGGTCACTTCCTCTGGAACTGACCCGTTTACTGGAGGGGGACGTTACATTCCCGGGGGACAGCCTACTCAACCTCAGAGCTCTCTGGTCGATCCATTCACAGGTACAGGACGGAGATAGAATTTTTTCATGCATTTGACACATAAAACTGGCAAAAAAATTTAATATTTATATACTGTGTATTTAAGAAATGGTTATTTTTAATGATGCTATTAGAATTTAGTTGCCTTCTTTATTCTAGGGGCATCCAGACACCAACCCAGCAATGTCCATGTTAACCTGGCCAGTAATACATATTTCCCACAGAAGACCTACGTCACATTCGAAACTGCCAACCCTGTTCAGATTATCAGTAGGTGGCATTATTTATCCTTGTGAATCGTTTATACATTCCTTCTGTACTTAGATTGAGTTGTAATGCAGAGCCAGTATCTCTATCATATCAGCAATTTTTAAGGAAACTTTAACAGTATTTTGCATTCTTTTAGTAATGATGTGTTTGTTTTTGTTACGACAGACAAGCTAAAGGAGTTTAATGAGAAGGTTGGACCTGAGAACCAGTTAAATACAGCTGAACTAGATTCCCTGCAGACACTGATGGAGGGCAAGGATGTGACAGATCTCCATATTTCCAATATCAGCAAGGTCCTAGACTGGCCCACTGGTAATTCTCTCATCATTTCTATAACATACATTTACATTTGACTGACTTAATCGACTTTGCTCCATGGTGGACACTTTGTCCCATGGGGGAGATAGGGCTGCTACAGTGGCTTTTTATCTTCCTCTGCCTTGTGCAATGGTCTTTGCCTCTCCCCAGGTTTTGCCAATTTTTTTCTTCAAGTCCGATTTAAATACACTTTTACCTGGTTTTTCATTGGCTTTTCATGCTTTATTTACACTTGCACAACTGATAATGTTAATATATAACTCTAGGTTGTTTTACTACATGTTTTCATTTCTAATCCTATCATAAACTTAGATCCATTTATGTTGATGATGTGATGAAGTTATATTGCTAATTCTGACTAACATAATGATGCTTTCTGGTCAGCTTAAATTCCCCTGTCGTACACCTACACTCAGACAGCTATAAAAATTTCATTACAATTTATTGTATTAAAGAATGAACTAAATATGTAGCTCTTCATCATTTTACATGTTTCACTATGACACCAGCACTAGGGAAGGGGCTTTGTTCAGTCAAAACAAGCAATGGGGCATACATGAAAATCATTAAGTGACCCCTACCATGTGGATAGGGAGTAAGGGTCTTGTGGCTGGCCTTTATAAGGCATATATTAATTTGTATCATATTATAGGAAATCTTCTCTGTTGCTAATAAGGGGTATGGTGACATATTTCGTGGATTTCTAGGTCCCTGTTTCTCTTATGATCTGGTGATGGGGCCCAAATGCCTATTTTTGAAATTTATGCAATAAATTTGCACCTTTTTAACTGCTTTACAGTTTACTACTGATTTCGAACTCTCAGAGGATATGTGTATTGCATTTTACTTGCATGACTGCTAAAGCTCTTTTGGCTTCTTGATTATACAACACTTAGCTGTTCTACATTTTGAAATATCAAATTATGGTCTTGCACAAATAGGTATTTACGTAATGTAGAGTAATTATTCTCGTTTAAATAATTCAGAATTTTTATGTAAATATTGAACTCATTTCAATCCTCTTATGCAATACACTGACACGATAAAATAAGAACATGGGATGATTAGTTGTTGCCTGATTAAAAACAAAGAAAATGGACCACAAACTTAAGGTGTTTTATATTTTGCAATAAGCTTTTCTAGGAATCCCCTATATAGATGTATGAATATTGATGAACATTCTTAAAAAACACTTTTGTATTGCATAATGCAAAAATTGATTTCTACTATCCAATGCAGTGTATGTTTAATTGTGTGTGTAGATAATTTATGTAAATGGTGGCAAAATATAAATAGTACTTTGAAGTTGATACATGTAGTTAGGTGTTTGGTTTCCGTAAAAAGATCTTTTTCCATCTGAGAAAACTTTGTTTATATTGTGAAGTAAAGAATAAATGTTCCTATGTGAGGTACAGCAGCTCTGAGTAGTTTTTCTTTTGATATACCTTTTTGTGTTTCGCCAGGATGATCAAGGTTATCTTTGCAAGTCATGGCCATTCATACTTTTTCTTTTTATAAGTCTTGTAGTCAGTCATGTAAAAAAAAAAAAATTATCAAGCAAGACTTAGACTTGTAAAAAAAATTTATGATGCAATTATGGTAATGGGGTGCACAAATTTTATGTTTCACAGTCCTTTCATCTTTTAGACCTGAAAAGTATACAAAATCAGTTAAAGGTGGCTCACTACATCTTGAAATAGTTTCTCAAATCAGCAGAAAATTACTTGATTATGATAAATAGCATGATGGACAAGAAGTGTATACATGTAAGTCAAATAGGTGAAAAAATGTGAAATTTTGGATAAAGAATTATATTTTTTAAAATTTTATTCAGTAAATATGAACAAAATCCCCAGGCGGATTTGAACTCATGATCTGCGGGTTCACAAACCTGATACTTTAACCACTGAGCTAGGACGATATTCAACCAAATCGATTGATACAAACAATTTAACAAAACACAAATCCCCATTTTGTGATGGTACAAGTCTAGATGTAGTGAGGTACTTGCTGCCTACCGGTATAACAAATTAGTTTGATTAGAGAAAAACTGAATGATTATAATATGTTAATTAGCCTAAACCTAAATGGGCTGAAAAATAAACTTAATGACCATTTTTTAGGGAGATGCAGGATCTAAGGCAGATCTCGAAGAGGAGAATTTATAGGTCACCATTTTCAACAATTGAAAAAGGAAAAGGGAGATATAGAGATGTATGGCACATATATTATGCCAGGACTCCTTTAAAATTTAAAAGTTATGACCCTGAATATGGGGGTTAGGTTCAAGAACTTGGATATCATAAGGCCATGATAAGGGGTTAATTAGGTTTTGTTTTTGGGTGACTGGTACAGACACCAATCGAGAAATAAATGCTTGTTAAAATACAACATATCTAACATTTAAACAAATTTGCAACAGCTTTTCAACGAAAAAAATATTTCTCATGAATATTAACGAAAAAATCAATTTTTAAGAACTTGGGGGTCTTCCTTGGCCCACTCCTATTGTACTTTTGGGTAAGACTACTAGTGTAGTATGCCTTTATTTAATACCTGCATGGAGAGCATGTTTCTTCAATGGATCTATTTCCCTTTGTTTGCGCTTGTCAAACAGCACTCCTGATGGCTGGGTGTAAAAAGTTCAAACTTTTAAGAGCCAATTTTCTGATATTATTTAAATAAATATCAGGTTCCATGCTTTGAATACTGTACATTTCTATGAAAAGACTGAAGATTAAATATTCTATTGTTAAGGTGATGTTAGTTTCTGCACCAGATCATTTTAGCTATTTTCCAAGGTCAAATAAAATTGTTTTAACAAAGTAGATTTGAACAAACTTTAATGTGTCATTGAGTTAAGTCAAATTAAATTAAATGGAATAAATCAATTAAAATTAAAAAAAATGTTGAGAAGGTACACAGAAAGTAGATGAACAGAGAAATTCCCCTCCCCTCTTCCTTGAAATTGCAGAAATATGACTCTTGCCCGCTTTTTTGCAAATTGAATAGCACATCTTCGGTTATGCAATGACGTGGCATTCTTTCTGGAGGTTAATTTCAAATGGGGCAAAGTAAAACTTGGAAAAATGTTTCACAGAGTTAAAAAGAGATACTATTTAGTTTTATTAGTGCTTGGTAGTCTCTTTGCTAAAACCTTGCCAATGTGTTTTGAATATAAATATCAGAAAAAACAATCACTAGTATGCATTAATATAATTTTGCATCAAATAGAAATATGCAAAACTTGTATTCAAATATGTCTTGAAGTTTCTTCTTAAAGAATACAGGAAGGATAAATACACTGGTATTCAAATATGTCTTGAAACTTCTTAAAGAATAAAGAAAGGATATACATAATTTTAAACTACTGTATATAGTGTGATCAATTTCTCATGAGACCGTTTGATCTTCTTCAGAGTTTATCTTCCCGGGGCTGGACGTCCTGCGCGTGGCCATCAGGAACCAGAAGGTGTGTGACCATGTGTGTTGTCAGCCGGGCTTCCTGGAGCGACAGCTCCTGTTCCTGGCCCCCAGCTCTCCCGTTCCCACCCAGCTCCTCGCCCTCAGGATCCTGGCCAACTGTTTCAAACACCCGAGCGGGCAGCGGCTGTTACTGACCGAGCGGGAGACCGTGATAACCGAGGCCCTGAACTGTCGACTGACTCCCAATAAAAACGTTCAGGTCGCCCTTGCCACCCTGTTACTGAACTACTCGGTGTGTCTACAGGACATGGTGGACGAAGAGGCAGGCTACTCCCAGTGTCTGCTGGCTGTCGCTAGCGTGATGGAGAACCCGCTGGACCCCGAGGCTGAATTCCGATTACTTGTTTGTTTAGGGACACTGATTTCTAATGACAAGAGCACCAGGGAGCTAGCTAAGTCCCTGGAGCTACAGAGTCTTATTATTCCAATGCAGACCCGAATTGAACCTAAGAAAGTGAGCGAGTGTGCCGGATTCGTGATAAATCGTTTACAATAGTCATTCTTTTTATAAATACTGTGTAGTGCTTCTTTTTTTTTGAAAGCATGACACAGTTTCAGTATTTAATGAATAAAATATATGTAATTCTATCATTCAAGTCTGGTGGTTGATATTCGGCTTTGTGTTTGTTTAAATGTGGCCACTTTGCTCTAATTACTGTATCATATTTATGGTGACACTTCTACCATGCAGATTATGTAATCTCTACATAATTCAGGAATCTGACCACAAAACAGATTCTTGGGGATTTTTTTTCCTTTTTAAATGCCACTATTCAATCACGTCTCTCATTCATCAACTCAAAAAAAGAAATTCTCAGAAAACTGCAAGGATTGTCAAATTTGATATGATAGAAGAATTATCTCTGAATAGAAATCTTACATTGCCTGGGCTTATTTGCAGGATGACGTGCATCTAATACTTGCATAGGGTTAATTTTTCTCAGCTTAAATTTCATTTTTTTTCCTTTTTGTCATTTGTCAAATTTTTCCTCACATCATCTTCCAGCACCTTTTCTAATTTCAAATAAATTGTATGTAATGATAGAAATGAAATATCAAGGATTTCTTTGGAAAATAGAGTTTCAGTGATGGTATTATACATATGTAGGTGATTTTATCACGATGCTTTATTCCTCCATGCACTTTGGTTGGGAAGAATATGCATTAGCAAGGCTCCATTGTATATTTCTCACTAAGTACCCGGTAAACTAAAAAACTGTAGAATACTTTTATTTTGTGACTTTTAATTGAAGGAGTCAAATTTTTCTTTTATTCTTTTCCACATGTATATAAATATCTCATATACTTTTCTCTATAATATAAAGTTAATCCTGAAATATTACAATAGTAATTATTTTACTTTGGTGGTCAACCTAAGCAATATGAGCTGCAATTTTCATGTTGGAATTTTTTTAATCAAAATGTAATTTACTACATTGTACAAACTATATACTAGGTATCCAAATAGAGAAGTATAATATGAAATGAAATGTGTCAGTGAATCTACTAATTTTATTTCATATATTTCCAACCATAAATCTACTTCAATTCCTAAATTAATTTTACATTTCATGTCAAGATTGACAACCCTAAAATAATAAAGAAAAAACAACTATGCGCTCTGAACCCAACTTTTAGTAGTTGACTTATTAGTGAAAGGATTACTGTATTTTATCAATCGGATGCTCAAAAACAATTTTAAATGACTAATATTTCATTATACTTCACGCAGTTACGAGGGGTTAATGTTTTTGACCCGTCTGTCAGTCACTCCTGTTTTGTTTTGTTGGGTTTTTTTTTTGGTGGGGGGTGTTTTGGGTTTGGTTTTTAGCTCACCTGAGCTGAAAGCTCAAGTGAGCTTTTCTGATCAAAATTTGTCCGTTGTCTGTCGTCGTTGGCGTTGTCGGCGTTGGCGTCGGCGTTGGCGTTGTAAACTTTTCACATTTTCATCTTCTTCTCCAGAACCACTGGGCAGATTTCAACCAAACTTGGCACAAAGCATAACT
>WFKH01007768.1:52347600-52391409 GCA_016163765.1 Magallana hongkongensis | reverse complement strand
AAAAACTATTAGGCCAGGAAAGCTGTAACTTGTATGGAAGCATCCTCAGGTAAGTGTAGATTCAAGTTTGTTCAAATCATGGTCCCCGGGGGAAGGGTGGGGCCACAATGGGGGGATGAATTTTTACATAGGAATATATAGAGAAAATCTTTTAAAATCTTCTTCTCAAAAACTATTACACCCCTGCGAATGTTATTGTCATTTAAATTTAGACCACGTGGTTTTATTTGACCCTTTCAGTTTCGCAGTAAAAATCGTGCCTCATGTTTATAGTCTATTTCCTAGAATCTAGGTACTTGTAGTCAAATATTAAATCTAGACGTTTATTGATTTTAAACTTTATCTTCATGAATTGGTGGATGAAATGAGTTCTAGAAATAAATGTGACAATAGAAAATATAGGTTTTTTTCTGCTGTTGCAACAATTAACATGCTTAGTAGCGATCCCCCCTAAGGATTAAATTTTTGATCCGCGCCTGACCTAGTAATAGCATCAATAGTGAAACAGACTATACTATTTTATGCAGAATGTTACTTGAAAATGGCTCGATATACTAAGTCTTTATACAAAATAGACACCCATTCTTTTTTCAAAAAGTAAGGTATTGCACACCAAAAGCATCCAACATGGCTATGATTTTATCAAGCAACTCAATGTTTACATTTTCAACCACGTGTAGAGTGGTTGAACACGAACGATAACTCTTTTCTGAATATCATCGTTTAGTTTAAATAACCGCTAGATGATGAAATTAGACAAATATCTTAATAGATTTTCATGTTTTAACATAAATCAAAGTAGGATATGATATGAAAAACGACTAGTACTTAGTACGTATTTTGAGAATATCATCCGAACACTTATACTTCCGCTCGAAATTTCACAGGAACTGAACAAATCTCGGGAAAGTCTCGTGAACTTTCATTCGAGCACCTTTGGATTTATTACATACTTAGCAACGATAAAGAAAACATTCCGAACACATTCGCAGGGGTGTATTAGGCCAGGAAAGCTCAAATTGGGAGTGGAAGCATTCTCAGATAGTGAAGATTCAAGTTTGTTTCAATCATGCTCCCCGGGGGCCCCAATGGGAGGGATGAATTTTTACATAGGAATATATAGAGAAAATCTTTAAAAATCTTGTTCTCAAAAAGTATTAGGCCAGGAAAGCTGTAACTTGTATGGATGCATCCTAAGGTAGTGTGGATTCAAGTTTGTTCAAATCATGGTCCCCGGAAGTAGGGTGGAGTTACAATGGGAGGGTGATTTTTTACATAGGAATATATAGAGAAAATCTTTTAAAAAATCTTCTCAAAAAATGCTCCAATTTGAGTGGAAGCATCCTCAGATAGTGCAGATTCAGGTTTGTTTAAATCATGGTCCCCTGGGATAGGGTGGGGCCACTATGAGGGGCCACAAAGTGGGGGGGGGGGGTATATAGGAATAGAGAAAAATCTTCTTACAGATACAACAAAAGGGGCTTGGTATTTACCATAAAAATATGTGGATAAAAATCGGCAGATATTTTAAATTTTTTTAGCAAGATCTACCATACTTAGTTGTCAAGATATTTTGATTTTGTTACTGTTATGATAATTTGATCAGAGATAAGGCTATTGTTGCTCAGGTGAGCGATGTGGCCCCTGGGCCTCTTGTTTTGTTTTTTTTTTGGTAAGCGCAACTCCTTATAAACCGCTACACAGAATTTCAGAAACTTTTGTAAGCATTTAGAACACAATGTGTAGATGTGATTATTACCAGGAAATTCCATTATTTTTCTGGGGTAATTTTTGAACTTAGAATTTTGGCCATAAATCGAATATAGTAATGATTGTTTGTAGGTGCAACTCATTGCATATTACCAGGAAATTCGGATCCCATATTTTTTTCCGGGAATTTCGGCCTATTTGAATTTAAAATTTGTTGTTAAAGACAATTTGATCTGATGATTTTTTGCGAGTTATGCCCCTTTATTGAATTATTTTGTTAATTTATTTGTAGCATTGTCAAGTGGGGAGCGTGGATTAGGTACTAAGCTTGCCCACTATTTCTATTATTAAGCTTTCTGTCAGTCATGCTCTTTATAGTCAATATCCAATCGTATTTTTAAGCAAAGTATGCCGATAAAGTGCACACCAAGTGACAGAAAATCTTCTAGTGGTGAGAGGAGGTGTCTAACTCACATGTTCAAAACGTAATCATCTTTTTTTTTTATTTCCTGTAATCGATTATAATATACATTTCAAAAAATCTTATAAATGTATAAACCCCAACTGGTGTCAAACTCAAGATGCTCTTGTATACATGTATATATGTATACATGTATATATAATGTACATCTGTTAAAGAAAAAGAAATAAAGATATAGTTAATTTTATTGTAAATTTCGAAATAAAGCACACCGTACTATAAAGATGGCTCATGCCACCTTAAATGTCATGGGTTATTAGTCGGGAAGTTTACTAGTAGTTAAATTAGTAGAGAATTTAGGGACCTTTTAAGTTTATTGACTCAAGGTGACTCATATATGTAGCATAATGGTCTGATACATACCAGTACATCTGAATGTTTATGAAAATACACGCCCTGAAGTTATAATGTACATGTAATTTATTTTAAAAGTGTTTATAAATAAAAATGATTCTGTCTATAAATAACATAACTTGGTACAATGTAAATTGACCGATTGAACAATGCGGTTTAATTCTGAATAAGAAAGATGCGTAGGTATTAGGAAAATTTCTCCGCAGACTGAGTCGATATATGAATGAAGATCGATTATTATTTACCCTGATTTACTCTAGTTTTATATAATGGTATTATACACCTTGAATCGTTAGAGTCGACTCACTCCTTTGTGTTATATGATCAGGCAGATTATCTCTTCTTTTTTTTTACATGGACATCCACTTTCAGATGCGCCATAAACATATAAAAATATGGTAGTATATGTAATATGTAATCGTAAACAATGGATGCGGTTTGACAACACCCCGTACAAATCATCATAATTGCGAAATTTTAGCACGCAGAAGCGTAGAAAATGATAAAACGTATTTTTTAAAAAAAATTATAATTCAAAGCGTAGCTAATCAGAGATTAGGATATTGATTACTAGTTAGCTGGGGGGGGGGGGGGGGGGGGGGGGGAGGAAAGGAAAAGGGCTATGAAAGTAGATAAAGGACTACTGATAAAGTTATAGTAAATACTTACACATTGGTACTTTTTACGCAGATCTTCCGAATAATATTTTGAATATGAAAAATCCAAGCGCAACACAAATTGATACTTTCAAAAGTATAGAAAGAAATCAAATTAAAAGTCTATCCATGGAAAATATAACAAACTTTCTTAATAAAACTTTACATAAAATTTTGAAAGATCGTGGTACATCAAATGCTAAAATTTTCGATATGTATCTACAATTGATATTGTTATGTAAACGTATTCTTGAGTAAATGTAAATGATGGACGTGTAGTATGTATTTCATAAACATAATTATGCATCCATAGAAATGTTTGCGCTTCAATATTGACACGGATCCGAAATATTTCCTGCTGTCAAATTATTCTTTGCAAAAATGTGTATACGTGCATTTGCACCTCTCATTTCTTATAGGATCGCTTTAATGTAATCGTCCGATAAATAATAATAAACTTAAACAAACAGTTTTTATTCTCAAATTGGAAATGGGTGGTATGCATCTTTTCAAATATAAAGGGTGTTACCATAATGCGTCGGTGGCTTTGTTCTCCCAGAGAATGAATGATCAGTCGACCGTTTGTTTGGTAGCAGAAATAAAATCAGAGTGACTGCCAAATCTGGCAATATCTCCGGGTGTGTGCGGGGGAGGCATGACAAACAAGTGATTGAGGACATGCAACGAAAACACCCTGTCTCCATACAGAACCCCTACACTGTTTCATGGCTCGGTGCTTCCAAAGTAATCAACCAGGGTGCAAGGAATAAATCGGTGAAAAAAATAAGAATCACGCTTTCTAGTCATGTCTGCTCCTAAATGGTTTTGCTCTCGCTCTCTCTCTCTCTCTTTTACGAAATGACGATATATATATATATAATATGACTTTTACTATTTCTAAATGCCATATTATGCACACCTTTCGGTCCTTCTGATCATTATAAAAAGTTAGCAATTGTTTTACAGTAGCTATCAACATAATATGTTTATATGAGTTTCCCCAAAAATGTACTTAAAATGACCCTCTCTCTCTCTCTCTCTCTGTTGTATTATTCAGTTTAGTTATTTTTAAATCACAATTAAGACAGTACTTTCACTTTCTGGTTATTGTTTTAGAATAACACATGACACATCGTACAGTTATTTTGGATTTTCTTGTTCATTCTTTATGCCAGACTGCATTGACGCGCGTGACTTGAGACCTTGCGGAGTGCGTTCTTACGTGCGTGGGGTGCAACCATTCTGCTACTGGTGTCAGTCTTGGCTTGTTTTGAAAGTCAACAAAACTAATTGATCATGTAGTAATTGCACTAGATACGCATTTCACATTCCTTTGTATGAGAAATCTTTCAAGATCTTGTAAACAATAAAATGTCTACATGTTATAAATTACATGTGCACTTTTGGATATAATTTATGCGAAGAAGCTAAATACGGTAAACGGTTTTGTCTTTTTTTCAAGAACTCGCCCCTATAAGAAATGACTAACAGTATATGACTTTTTTAACTATTTCTAAATGCCATATTATGCACACCTTTCGGTCTTTCAGATGGTTATTATAAAAAGTTAGCAATTACTAAAATACAGTAGCTATCAACACAATATTTTCGTTTTTATGATTTTCCCAAAAATGTACATAATTTTTGTGTTAATGCACCCCTCTCTCTCTCTCTCTCTCTCTCTCTCTCTCTCTCTCTCTCTCTCTCTCTCTGACACAAGCATATTTAGTATATGTGGTTACTTGTGTTTCAAAGGAAGATCGTAACTGCGATTATATAGCAACAAGGATCAAATACCCTGCCTTTTTAGCATGTTACATAATTTTAAATTCAACGTCAACGGTCATTTTACAACGCACCTCTTTTTCATGGAATTCTTTTGTGTACTCTCTACACAAATTATACCTTTTTACTGATTTAATTTTCGAAAATAAATCTTTAAAAAACCCGAAGCCTGTAATATTCATAATTTACATGTACATGTATTTAGTGGTCAATTCCAATAACAAACAGCTTTCCTATATGTTAATTGACCGAGTTTGTATCAAATATCATCGACTTCAATGTAAACTTTCTTAAAGCATCAATTAAAACTGCTATATTATACGCGATTTAATACCATACCCCCCAAAACCTTGAATTCATCTCATATTTGTGTGCATGTACAACAATTAAACTGTATTCACAATAAGACTTCTTCCACGAGCCTACCACTTGCATGTGTTTATAATGTAACAAAAAAATAAAGAACAATACAACACAATGTCTTATAATGGACAAGGATTTATATGCAAAAACACATAATAGATTTCATAAGATTATGAAGGTGTGCGTTTACGTTGGATAAGGTTTGGAATAAGGTGTATGATTACAAGTAAACAGTCCAAGAATAAACGAGTAATCTAATATTGCAGGTTTAAATCGTATATAGTAAAACTATACCATAATATCGCGACAATGAGACTTTATACATAAAATCACCAGTGACTTGAGTTTTCAACTTTTGTAAGTAAATAGAACATTTATCAATAAACAGGTGGATTTTCTTTACTTTCCTGAAAAATGATGCTAAGTCAGAAATACACCTTTTAGTGTGAAATGTGTTTAACGTTTACTCAAACAAAAGAATCATTTTCGTTGTTACATGTAATTGTTTGCTGCTGTTACGGCTTTTGCGATTGCGAATATTGCAAAAGAAATATATATCCAAAAATTCAAAACACACAATACATTACACACACACAACCATGTATTTCTCCTCAATTATTGCTACCGTTTTTATATGAATCAGCGAAGTGTATTTCTTTTATTTTTTTCTGTAGATTATTCTTCTCAGACTGAAAAACGTAAGATAAAGTTTTAGAATAATTATTTTTTCAGAACGTTTGTACACAGTTTCAAGCCCTCAGTTACATATGCATGTATATGTGACGTGTAATATATACATTGTCACATCAAAAATTTGCAGAATTGTTTAGGGGTCCAACATTTCTCCATACATGTAATATATATAAATAAAGAAATATGAAATAGAAACGAATCCCCCTCCGTTTCCGTTTTTTATTCCTTATTTGTATGTAATTGCTGCATCTTTAAGTTATTACTTAGGCTTTCAAAATTCCAGAACTCACTATCGTCAGAATATCTATCGAGTCGTTCAAAGTTTGGCATCTCCATTGTGGGGAAAATCTCATGGGTTGCAACGGCAACAATATTGTCATAGACGCCATCATTGTCTTCATCAAGACGTGTAGACGCGGTACTCTGGCGAGAAACAACGGGGTGTTGCTTCAAAGAGGGTCGATAGGGTAAGCTTGGTTTGAACTGTATATCTGGCTTTGCTCTTTCGGCCTCTATTTCGCTGAATGATTTGGTTATGACCCAGTTTTTCCTCCACGGCATCGGTTGGCTGTAGTCTGTACTATACAGACTGCATTCTCCGTCACTAACCGTGACCTTGAACTTGTACACCACACTGCAATATTGAAAACTATTCTTAAAAATTACTATTGACCTATAGATGTGCGACAAAATGTAAACGTATGGCACTGCAATGTCAAAAATTATTTTCAAAAATACTATTGGTCCACTGTTGTATACTTACAAGAGAATCGTCATCATTAAAATCAGGACAACTCCCGAAACAATCCCCGCTATCATATACTCCTCCGTGTTCTTCTCTGCAATATAACATCACTGAATATCAGTGTTTCATGTGATCTTTTGTCATTAAGGTGGCTCGACACACCAATGCATTATTTGATGGATCGATGAAGAATCATTTTTGAGAAATGATTATGCAAAAATGACACCTATATCGGCTTCTGATTATTTTATATGAATTTTTTTTGTATTTTTTGATAGAAACCGGAAACATCGTTTTAGCTGCGAACAAGATATATTAGAGCTAAAAATTTGTTATCAATTAATGCACAATACAATTATCTATAAATACATATCAAAGACGGCCAGATAAACTTTGTAAAATTTTGTAAAAAAAAAAATTATGAAAATGAAAGACAAGAATTGTAGATATTTTTTAAATCTATGGATAAAAACTGCAGATAAACTGTTACTCGCATTAAACAATTGCTGTACAATCATATTTCAACAGGAAATTGAAACGAAATAGTGAAATTAAAGGAAAAATGGAAAATTTTAAAATCGAACCGATCCCGATTGTAATTAAACTGATCCCGAACGAAATCACATAAAGTTAGAATGAATCAGAATTTTGCAAAATTTTCAGGTTGTTAAGCTGTAAAATGGCTTCTTCATTTACTAACTTTATAATTTATATCAATTACCTAGAAAAAACTGCAGTTTATTTGTAAAATTTCAATTTTAAAATAATTCTGATCGGGATCAGTTTTTTTTTCAATCGGGATTGGTTCCAATTTGATAAATAGCAATTTTCCCAAAATTTCGCATTTTCATTTCAATTTCTTTGTAAAATATCATTGTTTAGTAAATACTTTGTGTGATTATATGTTATTATTTAAATTTTATCCATAGATTAAAAAGATATTAAAGAATTACAATTTTGATTTTCAGAAATATTTTTTTAATTAAAAAATTAAACACCTGACCAAACGATCTTTGGCATGAATTTATTCCTAATTATATTACACATTAATTGACACCAAGTTTTAAGCTCTCATATATTCTGTTTGTCCGCAAAACAGTTTTTCCTATTTCACTGAAAAAATACAAAAAAATTCATATAAAATAACTGAAAGCCGATATTGATCTCTGTTTTGTGGAAACATATTTCAAAAAAGATTCTCTATCGATCCATAAAATAAAATTTTGGTGTGTCGAGGAACCTTAATCATAGCTGCCATTCTTTTTCTAATAGGGCGTTTTAAAAACAACGATTACGGTAGGCGATGGTACAATTGGCAAAGAACTCAGTGCTCAATGGCAGCATTGGTGTATCAACATGTATCTGGTGACATCTCAAAAACGAGTGAAAGAATCTTGCCGGGACGTGCAACAACAAATTTATCAATCATTTCATCTTTTAATAGATAATGCTTGGTCTCACCTGATGTTGATTCATTGGAATGACCTGGTAACGTGCTTCTGGTTACAAATGTTGTTTTTATATTCTGCAAGCTCAAGGCCCAAGGTGTTGTTATGGAAACCGTATTATGTGGAGTCGAGGACCCACCACGAGTGTGAGAGAAATGAGCGGAAACATTTGTGGAAAGTATCTCTAGATCAGGAAACGTGGCTCGATTGGGGTGCTGATAAGATAATGGAATATTATTTTGGATAGTGGATAGTTTTGGGAGTAGTGATGTGGTCTGATGATCAGTTGATGATTGTGTTGTCAATTGTGTGATTTGACCGGGTTTTTTAGATGATGAATTTGTTGAGTTGTGGCTTGAAAGGGTAAATTTCTGGGTGAATGTTGAATATGTTTTGGATTGATGATTCAAAAGCGGGGACATTGTGTAAAACTGAGATAAAGGTGGATTCGTCGTTGATTGGCGATTTGAAAGAACAGATTTTGAGTATGGCTGAGAGGATATTAGATGTGAGTTGATTGTGGATTGATGAGATGACAGAAAGAGAATGGTAGATTTCTGAGTAAATGATGGAGCATTCGTTGACGTTTGTTTGGACAAGACAGTTAAGGGTGGCAATGTTTGACTAAGAACTGAAGTAAATCGAACGGGGTGTGTGACGTCGGTGCCAGCGTGGGATGAAGATGACCTTGCCATGGAGACGGTGAGAAAAGCGACCTTGGTCGCGGATGAACGAGTTTTGTGACTGGTGCTAGCGGGGGTGATGGGCGGGCTGCGGTTAGAAACCCTCCTGGAAGTTCCGGTAGTCGAAGCCGTTCTATCTGAAATGTGAGAACACCCTTAAATCTGATACACCGCCTGATTTTTGCTTGATCATAAGGTTTGGTTTTGCTGACATACGATACGCATTTAAACCAAACCTTAAACTCGGTTTATGACGTATAATTAGAGAAAAAATAAATCTATTGATAAAGAAATGTGTAAATGTGCTAAAAAGAAAATAAGAGGTATACTATTAAAACTGGTCCCATTCACATGTCTTATATTCATATATATCCTTGGGAATTTTGTGCATTTGTATAATTTATTTGTATTTATTAAAAAAATGGATTTGATTTGGCATGTATGGGGTATAAGTTAACAAATTTTCACCAGTGTCAAAGTTTCAAGTTAAAATACTAAAAACTATTTAGACTGGTCCCATTGGTCTATTTATAGACATCCTTGGGGAATTTTGTGCATTTGTAGAAGTTATTTATATTTATTAAAACATTGCGGTTTGATTTTGACTTGATTTGACATGCATGAGATTAAGTTAACAAATTTTCACCAGTATCAAAGTTTCAAGTTATAATACTGAAAACTTATAATATATTTGTAAAATGATATACTAACCAACGTAGTACTGTTTTCTGAGACTAATCGTCATATTTATAAAATGTGTTGTAAAAATATCCTGTCCAAAGTTATAGTCCCCATGCGGAACCACAAAGCATATGGCCGCTCCCGTGAACTGGAACTCACTTCCTATCGCAGACGTATGCAATTCGGTTTGGTTTCCGTCCCCACAGGCACGAACTTGGACTTTATCTTCGAACCTCTTCCTAACAATTCCCAGGCCACTGTACACGAAAACATCGTGACTACTTATTGCAAGTTTCTCCAGTCGAAGAGTGAAATTAACAACTTCCGGCGTTTGGAAGTTCAGGCGCCATGTACAGACCTTGCTCTGGTAATCGGTCCAAGTCGTATCCCAAGTAACGTTTTGGTAGGAACCTCCAATGATGAGACTTTTACTCTTTGGACAACCGTTAGATCCATATGCTGTGAGATGTAATAAAATTTGGAAATTAATAAATCCAGATATAAGTTTCGTGTTTTAGTTTTTAATTGTGAACAATTTAGAAAATCTGTTCGATTACAATACCTTTCGAAATAAAACTGTAAAATAAAAAGCTCAAACAAAGCATCACCGAACACGCCATTGTTTATCCATTATGACCGTTCTATGCTAACAGAATTGATTATGACGTCACATATTGCCGGTCCATATCAAGTCGGACACCTGCATACACACAAATAAGATATCGTGGTCAATATAATGGAATAACGAAGATTAATCTTAAATTTTGAACTTTGCATGAGATTGTACAAAAAATAGAATTTTATGAATTTTTATATTGAAGAAAAAGTTTTCATTAAAGCAATTTTTTATAAACAATCGTATTGAACGGCGTTTGTTAAGCAACCATATATATTCGAAGATGCGAGTCAACGCGGCAAAGAGTATACCATCAGAGCAATTTAATCTCATTATGCCTTGTTCACTGAAAAACGTTGTTTAATTTTGAAACTGAACTTTTAAACATTTTTTAAAATAAATTATGGGAACAATCCAATCAATAGATTTAAGTATACAATCAATGGTTTTGAAGAATATAGAGCGAAAGTGCAATAGTTAAAGTTATGCAAACTCAGTGACATCAATGATGATTGTGTGCGGACCTCAAGTCTAGACTTAAAGTGAGAACTTTATTTAGACTTTATATTTTGCAAACTTCGCAACTCGCCAAATTTAGTTCTTGCGGAAAAAAACAAGAACAGGTTAATTAGTCATCTTCCTGAGTTTCTATCTCGAGATTGAAGAAAAATCCAACTGCTAGACTGGCCTGTTGTCTTTTTATTTGAATTGTAATAATTCAATACTAATTTATACTTCAGTTATTCGTGAAAAATCTGATTTATTTGTTAGTATTATACGTGTAGGAAGAGAATATTTTTTTCATTTAATTCTTGTTCATTAATATATCTGATATAACAAGTCATGATATACCATATAATGTGTGAGATACCTATGATAAAAAAGTAAAAACAAATATGAATTGTAAACAGTTTTATTCTGGTGATTAGTTTTATTTGTAGTATTCATCACATTTCATGGTACGAGAGTATCAGATTTCAGTCTATCTCGGAGACGTGCTCTGGATCCTCCCATCGATTTTGGCTGTACACCTGTGAGGAAATCCCTCAGATGAGTGCCCAGTAAAGGTGGAAAACCGACCATAGTGTGTCCGGGAATTTCTTGACGTCATCACGTCAAAACAGGACTCCTGGGGGTGACCAGTGGGAGAAGGCGCGGGCGTTTCATCGGTGTTAGATTCCGAAACCTTCCGAATGTGAATGTAAGTTTCGCTCAGAAATCTACTCGGGTCTTCAAACACCCCGTCACTGGGGTTCACAATGTCAAAGGATCCAATTGAGGTTTCCACTTTGACCACGTGCCTGGTCCTGTATAACAGCCTTTGATGAAGGAAAAAAAATGTAATAATTAATTAAGTTATGAATAAATTATTTATTAATTCATTCATTTAATTCTGTGTGCTTTGTTCCGTTAAACCACAATATCTTAATTTATTATCAAGTAATATGATAATTTCTCAGCCCGGACGACAACAATGTACGAGATATCTGGTCAGTGCTCATGATCTTTATCCCTGACCACCAGTATAAGTCCAGTTGGTCAGTAGGGGAGTAGCACGCACCTGCCGATCAGGAATAACATGACAGACACCACCAACACAGACAGAGATACGGTCACGCCCAGCGCTATATCCATATCTCGCTTACCTGTAAGGTGAATAAAAACATGATAAGGTCAACGTCCATTAAGTCAATTCAACAACTTTTCATACTTTGTTTACAAAAACGATTTTGTGATTAGTTTTCTTCTTCAAAATCCCCATGTGCTTATCAGACTTTCATTGAATATGTAAATAAGAATCAAGGATGAAACTTGAACATTCATTTCTTACCTGTGTCGTCATTTTCATAATATTGAATGTTTTTCATAAAATTGACATTTTTTTATGGAAAAATGTGTAATTGTACTGAGTCATCTTACTGATGGTTTTTCTCTTCGTATGTAATGATAGAGGCTGAGGGGTTCTGCTTTCATTGCAACAGGACAATGTTGCTGAAAGAAACATTCATGAAATGTATTTTAAGTTTTTAGTTATTCAAGTTAAGAAAAAAGTTGTAATCGTAAGGAGGGTGTCCCGTACCATTGTTGTAATTGTAAGGAGGGTGTCCCGTACCATTTTCAGTAAGATCTGTTCTGTTGGTGGCGTTGATTAATATAGATGATGTTGTAGTTTCAAAATCTGACGTCATATTGGTATCAGTAACATGCTCTATGGAGTAAAATGATGTTACAGTAGTAGATACGAATCTCGTATTATTATACAAATCTGTAGTTTCGTGTCCAGATGTGTTTGGATGAGCATGAACATCTAAAATTGTAAATTATACAAATGAATCGTGGTTGTCCGTTTGTTATTGCATTTCCACTCAAAAGCACTCGTCTTCATTCATTCACAAGGCAATTTATGTTGTTGACTTTTTATCTCGTATGTACAATGCCAAATCCAACCAAAGAAACAAACAACAAAACACTTACCATTAAAACACAGAGGCCGGTCTTCGCCACACACCCCCGCTCTGTTGTCTATGACGGCCAACCTCACAAAATCCGAACTACTGGAACAAGATCCGCGGACACTGAAGGAAACCTGACTGGTTCCGGACATTCTGCATTGCTGCAACTGGTTCTGGCATTTAAGCGTTCCATTTCGCGGCGAAGATAGTTCCTCGTGCGAGACAATGGTGAGATTGCATTCTTGAGAACAAATTGCTCCAAAACAAATATTGGTCGTATTCATTATATAGATAAAAGACTTCTCTTTTCCTTGAGTATTGGACAAAAATCTCCATCCATTTATATCGTCTGCACTAAAAACCAGTCTTTGCAATGTTGGCGATCCAGAAATAAAACATTGTACTGAAAAAATAATTACCCAATAGTAACATAGATTTATATTATTAACAAAATGCACAGCAAGAGATGTGAATCAAACACTTACATGGAATCATTATAATTGTAAGAATAAAGCACAGTGTCATCATTTGATCATCGGGTCTTTGTTCCCCACTGACCCTGCAGGTGTAATGCTAATCAGTTGAAATTTTTCACCCAGACGAACGCATACACCTATAGCATTAATTGTACCATATGGTTTCTTCTTGTTTATCTGTCTTTCTCTTCCTTTGTGCTTCTTTCTTTCTCGTTTTTTTTCCTCTTGCTTTTTTTGTTCTTAGTTTCCGTACAAGGCAATGTAGTTTTTTTTTTTTTTTTGGCCAAAACATATTTGCTTCCAACTGTCAGTATCGGTGTGTAAGATAACTTATAAAAGAGTTACTAGTATCTTTTGCTAGATAAATGTGTTATTGTTAAAAAAAAAGGTCTCAAAGGCGAGTCGGAATTAAAGAAACAGCCGTATGAGGGGTTTTTTTTTTACACAAAGTAAGTAAACAAGCAACTTACATGTTACATTAGCGCGCGGTCGTTAAAGAAGTCAGCATCTTTCTATAAATGTTATATGACAAGGAACTTCCAATGTATCAGAATGCGTAAGTTATTACAAGCACTCTGAACACTACATAGTATCCACCAATGGAAATACATGCATTATGATTCTGATGAACTCTTTTCTCAAATAACGATATCGACATAGCTGTACATAATCTGTATCAAAAATCTATGTCCGTTTCGATTTGTTTTCGCGCTATTTTCGCGTACATGTGTACATCCTGTACTGCACATTGAAAGAGTAAATAATATATGTGGATTGAGCTACTTTCGTTTGTCTATTCAATTGGGCGAACTCAATTATGTATAAACGTCTATTTTTGCCACAGTTATACTAATACAAATACTGTATATAGATACAAATATTGAAAAGATGGTAAATAATGTTAACATAAACAAATATATATCATGAAGTTTATCCTAAACAATGTAAAACCGTGTCATTTAATTAAGATTCAATACGAGGCATTTGCAGAGATGGAGACGCTATCATGATCAAAACGAGACCCACGACAAATACAAAAATAGTTTTTAAATATAAAAATATTCATAATTTTAAATATATGATAATTATGTTACTTCAACTCTTTGAATGTAGATACACACCGATGGCTAAGTATGTTGTGTGGGTTGTGAAAGTTATTTGAGTCAGGTGTTATCTTTAGAAACCCTCCATCATTTAGCTAACGGTGGGTGGATATACGTCGCTTATTTGGGCAATGAGGATATTAAAACCCTATATTTATATCATTAATGATAGTTTTCACACACTTTCACACACTAAAGTGCGCTGAAAATTAAAATTTTTAGCAATGATACAAACCCACATAGGATGTTTAAATTTCTGATAATTAGCATAAGAAATCAAAATATCTTTAAAGAGTCTTATCATACATCAGTTTACAACTTACTGATTTTAATTCGTTTTCAGAATATCAAAATTAAACCAAAATACATAATTTTTAACAAAAGAATAAAATAAACTTGTTTTAGAGATCCTGCACTACATATGAGTAATAATACATTGAGTAATACATATCAAAAAAGATAAACAAAAATATGCATGTATATTTTGATCTTAATATATACTTCAAGGTCATAGACAGGATTCGCTTATTTTGGCTGCACTTTAAACGAAACAGCAAATAAACAAATAACATTAAACAGACACAAAACAACCGAAAGAAAATTTTATTTTCAAATTGTTAACCAGGAATATCTTAGGTCAATCCTTTTGGTGAATTTGGTAAAATCTTAGTGTCATATTGTAAATTTTGTATTTACACCCACAATGCAAATTCATAATTTACAATATGACATAGGTTTATCTTAGTACTGCCAAAAGTTTGTAAAATCTAAGTGTCATATTGTAAATTTTGTATTTACACCCACAATGTAAATTCATAATTTACAATATGACATAGGTTTATATAAGTACTGCCAAAACTGATACTTATTTACATGTAAATGATTTAAAGCAGTATCAATACCAACGTGAATTCCGTCATTCCTGTAATTGAACTTAAAGTACTACCTGAGAAAGAAACACATAAGTAATGACATACTGATAATACTAATACTTACAATACATAATCCGTGATGCAATCAATAACTGAAACAACTGGATTACTAAATCTCTAAGAAATTGACATTTACCGGTATTTTATGGAAAAAATGTCTTCGAATCCCTATCACCGCTTTTTTAAAGCATTTAACTTCAACAATTGAACCCTTTATTGAAAATGACGCAAAATTTTAAACACAGCATTAAATGCATCAAAAATTGTCATCAACATTAAGGAATCTTCCAGCCACAATATTGCTAAACTAATACACATACTGAACAAATATAGTTGCACTGAACTAGATACTAATACGTGAATCCCAAGACTACATTAATAAGTATTTGTGTATATTTATTCCAGATGACTTTGCGTTGCATGTACGAAGTTGTAAATCGCAGATCCTTGTAAAAAAGATCGGCATACCAAAGACACTCCCTTAAGCTATCGCGCATTTATAAGTCCATAATCGATATCAAGAAACTCAAATTACTCAGTAAAAAATATATTGGTCCCAATTAATCTTCTGTATCTTTCCATGCATAATTCTTATTCAGCGTTTTTCTCCATTTTTTTTTCAAATCAGTTTACTCAAATATTACTTTAACAAATAATGTTGAAGGTGTGTAATTGTGGGAGGGGTATAAATTATAATATTGAAATGCTGACTGAAACTGTAATTGGTTTTTAAATTATGAGGATTTTAATAAGATTCGGAAAAAGAAAGAATTTACGGATCCCATTTAAATGATCCTACAGATGAAGTCCACATGCCTTAAGATGACCCGGGTTAATGCTGGGTGAACATGTCTAAGTGATCTACCCCAATAAACTCTTTAGAGCGAGGACTGTGCACACAAAATCCCTTAAGTCAACAGTCTCTGTCAACATGGTATACAAACTCTATTGAGCACCATCCATCTCGTCAATTTTTGAAAATTCTTCTTTCTAAAATCAAGCGTGATGAAGAATTCGTACGAGAGATTTGAACTAATTCCAGGTCTATTGGCTGGGTTTAAATATCATATGCACTTCTACTGGAATAATAATGTTTGGCTTAGTACAACATTTTTCTAGAACGGTTCCAGTATAAAGACGTCTTCGTTCAATAGGGGTTGGCCAAGCATTGGGAAAGGTAGTCGAAACTCAAAGAACCTAGCTGAACTGATATTGAATCGGACCTTTCGGGGCCATTCATTTTTATTTGTACGTTTTTTTTACGGGTAACAAGCATTGAAGCACCTTCCTATTCAATTTTTGAAAAAAGCTGCATTTAATCCAAACCCTCAACAAAATGAGATTCGACAAGATGTTTTTTATTCAGCATTTGCGTGCACCTGCTCAAGAAAAATCGTTCTGTGGTTTAAAAATAAATTTTTCTTAATTTTTGTTTGCCTAAAATTGCACTTTATCTAATCAGAATTAATTATTTCTTTAATTGGAAATCAAAAGAGACATAACTAAGTGTGAGTCATTTCAATATGCATAAAATGCAACCTGCGTTAGTGTTTTAAATATGGTGGCTAAGCGATGGGTTCTTTTACGTAACTAAAGCAGATTGTTTGTGTGTGGGTGTTCCTAAAAGCTGTAAGAAAAACTCTGAATGCCTTCAGTACACCTCCAATGTTTAGGGGCCATCAGTCCAAGCCATGTTCTGGGAGGACATAAACGATATCATCCAAAGGTGAGAACAATTCTACATTTGTTGTTTGTTATTCATAGTTTTTTAATATGCATGCAATTAAAATGGGCTGCATCGTGCAGAAAATAAAACAGCATGTGTGTAAGACTGTAAATAAGTGTCAACAACCGATAATAGCGAAATGCTTTTGAAATATTATTACTGATCACAATCAAATACATACTGGGTTTAGAAGGAAAAGTATTGATGCAATTGCAAGAATTCTTGTTTTTTGTATATGTAACGTGCAAATCTAATAACAAAAGGTGTATTGTATTAAGAAATCCTTACGTCTTCTAACTTATACATGTTTGTTTTTCAAGATATTGCTATGAAAGTATCTTCTATGCATGTTATATGATTTACAGACACAAGTCTTCATCAGTCCAATGATTAATATTTAATCAAGATAGCATCATTTCCTACAATGCTTTATTTGCATATTTTTGAATAGAGATAATCATAAATAATTGAGTAAATATTCTTGTATTTTACAGACAACACTTTTTCTTCACGTTGCGTTTGATTTGTACTTCATATAAAGCTTCCTTAATTGATTAACAGTACCCAAAACTTCTTTTTTCTAAATAAAGGACTCTATCGTTCTCTAAATGTGTATAGGATTTTAAATCACCCTTGTTTATTTGCGTCAATTACCAATTGCTTATTATAGTATTTTTTTAAATACTAAGTTTGAATCATACCAACAGTTGTATAGAAGTTATCTTCAAATAGTTCAAACGGAGATTGCAAATGGAATTGGTTGTCCAAAATGAAAAAAAAAAAAAAGATTACCCCTTCTTCTTTCACAATTATTGATTTTAATTTCATGAATCTTTATTTGGTGGATTCTAAAGATTGTTAAACTATTTGTTTTCATTGTTAATAAAAATTGAGTATTTCCCATTGGTTTTGTGACTAGGAAACATCGAGTCCAACACTGTTATTTACCCTGGTGTAATAAAAAGTTAAAAATGAAAATAATGCCCATACCCTTTACATGACCAAAAGCATAATATTAAGAAAACAAAACAAATAATTCAAAAAAAAAAAAGTTGCTAGAATTGGTCCATTTTAAATCAAAAATATAGGTACTTATTGTAATATTTTTGTAATTTATGTAATAGCAGGATATCTGGGTGATATGATGATTTTAAAACATCCTTAGAAACAAGACAGATACTAGTATTTGTCTTTATCGAATGCTAGCAAATAGTTCTAATTGAAATATTGTTTGTCGGTTTTTAACACAAATCATGTCTATCTTCAAACACCGATGCTCCCAAATTAATGTTTCTGTATCAATACCAACAGAACAAGCGGGTTTTTTTATATAGTATACAATATTTCTTACAGCAATCAAGGAATATATGATTCTATGTAAACAAATCAAACTCGATAGTTGCATTTCTAAGTGTGTCTGTTAATGTTTTCAACCTATTTAAATTATATGTAATGTATAAAAAAGAATAAAATTAAATATCTACTGCCTGTATTATGATTGGTATGAATTATTGAAGATAATTTCAAATTGGTCAGTGACAGTAGCCAAAAAATACAAGACTTAGTACATTGTATGCTAGATGCAGTAACTTATGTATAAGAAAATACTTCCTAATTACATGTACCTGATTTGCTTATGTTTAGAAAAAAACATATATGAATTTGAAAACACTGATTACGATCATTTGCACTGAAAAAAAGCGTTTTTATTCTATTTGAATGTACAAGAGTTGTTATCTTTTGCAAAATTTTTTCCCCACATGATTTTTTAAATTGAAGGAGAACAAAAAATATGCTCTGATTAATGTCAAACAATGATATATTGTCCCTCTGATCACTTATCATTGTGGTCGGGATTTTTAAGGACAAAATAAATTTCTGAAACTTACTGTTCATGTTGCTTTTGGAAAACTACAGTAAAATTGGACACATCGCACCTGATTTGAGATTGGATGATCTTGCTTGATCTAGTTCACACAAAGTAATTATAATGAACACATGATTATGCATATTAAATAAATACTATGATACTTGTATCATTTATATAAAAGTTTTTAACACTAGTCGTATAACAACGAATTTGTCACCTTAAAATGATTACCGGGTATATATTTTATATACATGTACAAGTAAAAAAAAAATTATTAAAGCAGTGGTGATCGTGAAAATCAGTTTGAATGAAAATAAAAATGATTAAGACTCATATATACATGTGTAGGTCTATATCAGTAGATGGTCACAGAACCTCGTGTATCAGATGCTTGTTGTGAACTACTTATGGCGAACCTTTTGTTGTGAATCTGTTTTTGTTAATTTGTTGCAAAGTAAATACTTGTCAGCTGCATCTTCTCTCCAACAAAAACGATGCAAATTCGTGCACAGTTTTACAATATGAGGTCGAATCATGTATATGAACAAAAACGATACAAATTCGGGCGCAATCTAAAATGAAGCTTTAAAAAAAAGGTAGCCCCAGTAGAAACTGTCAACGAAAGGTATAAAACTGCATCATGATGGGCGCTAAAAAGCAACGATCTTGTTTTCTTACTTATGTAAATCTGGCTTTGGTCCTCGCCAGGAACTAGTTCTTGTGGTGCATTCAGTGCTTTTCCTGGTCTGGCATGCTCTACAATAGGTTGAAGGCCATGGGACGACACCCATCTTAATTAATAGGCACCTGAAAAAAAATAACAAAATAACAATAAATCTAAAAATTTGTTCAAAATAAACACGTAAAGGAGAAAAGCTCGAGATACTAATGCACCAAAGTCAGGGCATATATAACATGGGAGTTTGACACTTGACGGGAAGCTTCACGAGCTGACCCGAACTTGTTTGCAAAAAGTCTGGAAGTCAAAGAGAACCGCAACAAATGCCAAGACTTCGCATGATAAAGTGGTTTTATTACTTTTGACCTGGTATAATAATATCGCTCACAATATATTGTTTATGTAACAAATATTTACCTACTGACAGTTAGTATCAAAAATTGTAAATGCACTAGGTTTTTTTTTATTTGAAAGATTTTATTTTTTTTTAATTTAATGCAATTAATTGAGTTCATTGAACTTAATTGATAATCGCTACAGCTTTCAAAGAATTATTTTTAAAATCTTCTTTTTTTAAGAATATGCACGATAGCACATATACAATAAGATAAAGTACATAAAAAGCTTGAAAAGTCATAGAAAAATGACATCTTTTTTTCACTGTGGCCTTCAATCCAATATTTACACAATATATGTAGATTTACGTTAAATGTTCCTTTTATAAACAAGTTTATCTATCCCTCACACCGGTATAATAAAAAGAGATAGTTTCATATAAAATAGAATAACTTTATCTTGAAAAATGATAGACCCCAATTCAACGTCGTTAAAAATACATTAGTTTTTAGAATGTCAAAACATCCTGTTCTATAGGTATATCAATAAGTATATAAGAAGCTACTGTCAGTCAGTGACCCGATTACTATCAGTCATTTCGACTCCTCCAGTTCTTTGTGTGCTCCCCTTAGCTACTGGAGACCCACCCACAGACTTTTGCTGACACAAAAACATTCTTGACTCGAGTGTTAACTTTCCTCTAGAATGACTCGGGTATATATACGGATTACTACGCCCACACGGCTAACTAATCCAACAAAGCTTTTTACAAATGTGTCTTCTTGTGTGTAATACAGATTAGCTGAATAACAAACTCACAATTACAGTCTGTTCTTCTATGATCATTCAAGGAATATTGAGAACATTTTGATTTATTGATCATGAAACTCTCGATGGGTTCGAACAGGAATTGGTCCAGTCTGTCTATTGTTTTCAATACATGTACATAGTTATAATATCTTACTTTTTTTTAAAACGGCCAAATATTCACATGTTTATTGCTTTTGATTTACTATACGATGTGTGTATAAATTAGACAACTATTTTTAAAGTTCTAAACTTGTATACAATCCTTTTGACCTATATCAACAAGATATATCAATTCGTTATAGATTTTTAAAAAGTCGCAGATTAACAAGAATTATTAATTATGATCCCATCTTAATACATAACGTGAAGTCCATTTTCCACAAGAATGTAATAATGGTCAAAAATTCTTTAGAGATTTTTGTTGTATCTGTTGCTTATTAAACAAATGAGCATACTATATTTTTTTTAATTAAAAAAAAAACAACAACAAAAAACCCCAAAACACAAATTTGAGAATGTCCTTCGATCATTGATCATAAAGTACAATATATGTATGTTGGCGCCAAAAGAAAGCCTCTCGTGACGATTCAATATAAGTGCTGGTCTATTGAAATGCCTCTACAGGGTAATATCCAACAGACAAACAACCAATAGCAATTATTGTACTTTGGCGGTACATGCAAATATGCAAAGTACTTTTATTTCCAAACAAATCGCACAGAATGTATAGCTGCTTGAGTTCGTTTCTCTAAAAGAAAGCAAAGTTCGAATATTGGAAAAATGCCTTTTAAAATCTATTTAAAATCTTTTAAACTTTAATTGACTGAACGTTTTTTTTTTAAAACATGGACAGCAATACACTTGAATAAATATCAAGTTAATGATATGAATGAGCTTATTTTTAGTAAACATATTTAATAACTTTCATGAGCGTTTGTCAACCATGCCTTTGTTTAGATTCTAAACACGTTAAGAGTGTTTATTTCATTCAACCATGTTGCGCCTTTTGGGACGTTATGGGGTTGTTTAAATCTGGGTCGTTTTTTGAAACAAAAATGGCGCAGTAATGAATACCATTTTTCTTAGAAATGCAACGCTTTGTAAGTCATAAGAAAAATTTACTGCAAAAATACTTTTGAACTTTGTCGGCGTCGACCGATTTTATCCAAAGGGGTTGTAACCCTTCGATAAACACGGGCAATAAATGAAACAGAATTATTTGATGATCGGTTGTCCTAGTCAAATCTACCATTCAAACATTTGAACCAATCCTGCTTTATCTGACTTGTCTTTTTGTATATTTATAATTGGTGTACATCACGTAGCATTATATGTTTTGAGGGAAATATGGTAATTTCGTAGATAGCTAATTAACTGTGATGCTCCCGTGGAATATACAAAATTATGATCCATTGCCTGCTTGACAATTGTACAGTGCAGAAAGATGAATTTCGGTATTGTTTGATTTGATTTTTGCTGTAAGAGATATTTTGTTTAAAAATCTGACAAAGAAAAGTGCGAAAACATTAAAAGTAGAAGGTTTTTTATAGCACGGTTTCAGTTAAAATTCAAGACATGCAATTATATGTGATTAGCCGAGCTGTTGTGCTCGACACAAATAGTGCATGTCACCTGGAAATTAAGATCTCAAGGTGAAACCTTTCATAACTTTCATAACTCTGCATGATTTGCAGTGTAAAAAGCATCGCATATCTAACTCATATGTACATTGTATATAGCTCTTTTTTCATCTTTTATCGAATATCATTTTTTAGTAAATATCTGACAATGTGAAACTTTTCATAAACTTTTCATAATTTTGATATGCGATGTGCAAACTACTGTATACAGGGTTATTTTCGCCCCATGTTATTTTCACCAATCTTCAATTGCAAACGGTTTCGCCCCGTCTTAGATAAAGTTGTCTTTAAAGAGAGATAATTTGAGACCTTGGAATTCGCCCAGTCATAAATTTGCCCGCTGACAACGAGGCAAAATTGGCGAAAAAAAAACGGGGGCGAATATTTCCCTGTATACAGTTTCACATCTCTCCATATCATATTTAGCTCTTTTCTATTATAGTGTATCATTTTATAGAAAAAAATCTAAGGATATTTGGAGAATGATTTAAATAATATAAATTGACATGACGGAGCACCCCAGTCCTAATGCATTGTCTTATATGAATGTAATCTGGAATTTTAATTACATGTACTGCATGACGCAATAACGTTTTATATACGAAATAATTGCGATTCATCCTATCTATTAATGCAACAGTTTGGCCGACTGAACAAGACACTATAATCATATAGATTCACACAGCGTTCATGTTACGTAATATGTTAAGAACATGATGGCTTTGTGAATTAATGCAAATTAGCATTTTTGATTTATTACTAATTTTTTTGAAGTTTTTTTTTTCAGTTTTCGTTTCCCCCGACCAGTTTTCTTTACTTTAGTTGTTGTGGGTGAGACACAATTGGGAGACATTTGAAAAAAAAATCAGGATAAATCTCCCCATGCATTCTAATTATGTATCTACTTGTGATGTTTCGTCTATTGTGAGCATGCATTGTAGGAAGACAGTTCTCACTGGAAAAAAGCGTACGGCTAGATCCAGATATACAAATTAATTCCACATACTTAATCATTTTTATGGCAAATTCATTTAATTCCATTTCTTATCCCACAATATTGTACTTTTTATAGACCAATTTCTTTAATTTGTTGTGGTGTGTATATTATACAGTTTTCAAACTTTAAATCCTTATTCATGATATCCCTTGTCACTGCAAAAACAGGATGTTGATTAAAATCTTGATTTAGTATTCAGATTCTCTGATTAGTGTTTTTTTTTCTGATGAATGTGTTAGAGACGGATACATGTACACTATTAAGTAATGAACATAGTTATTTGTGCTTGGAAATTTTTATATTGTGCGAAGTGTTTATATATATAGCTATATAAATTGTGTAAAATATGAACAGCAAAAAAAAAAAAACCAAAGCAAACATGACCCACGACCTCCTTCCCACAAAAAAATCAAGGGAAAAAAAGCAATCTATAAGAAAGAGGAATTGCATGCATAAAAAGCCTTAACCCTTCAATTGTTCTGCGTTTTATCTTTAAAAATCAAACGAGAAAGTTCGAAAATGACTAATGATGTCGCAGGAAGGTTTGTGATAAAATTTTAGATATTTAAAATCGTTATGTATATCTCTTTACTCTACAGTAAGACCTGTGAAATCCGGGCAAAAGGTATCTACACACACTTTGTTAATTTGTTACCTTTTTCAGTCAGGAAATATACATGAATGATTCAGTGAACCTATGTTTTCAGAAAGACTTAACGATACTGTAAAAGTGGTTATTTACACGTTTTCTATAGTCAAACAGTACGCGTAGGTATTGAATACGCGGATGCGTGATTTACCTCACTAAAGTTATGATTTTGTTTATAATACACGCGTAAATAAGCACTTTACCAGTATGAAGTGGGCTTAACAACTACTTGTATTACTCATAGACAAATCCATACCATATACATATTTTCAAGAAGATAAGTTGTACACATAATGTTTTTAATTGATTCGTACGTATTAAAAATTGCATTCAGCTCATCAGATGAACAAATGTAACCTGATGATTCAGCATGCAACCTCAAACTAGATAGATGGTTTATATTGGCTAATCCACTAGGTCAGCAAATTCTTTTATTTGAAAATAGATCCCTGTTCGTTCGTACTGCAGAAAATAAAGAAGACCTCTATGCTATATAGGTCTGACTTGCAAGGTATGCTAACACATTATTAAGGATGATCACACGGTGGGACTAGGAATTGGGTTTCGTGACTTCTAACGCAAGGTCTGTTGCGTGTATCGGCTTTTACTCAGACATTGCATGCTACATGTAATTATGTAAGGAGGAATTTTATGAGTAATAAAAAATATGATCTCAAATGTTTAATTCCATCTTGTAGGATTATCATGTTTCGAACTTTCTACAAGTACATAGATATATGTCCTTTGAAAAAATCTAAATTGGTTTAGGCTTTATTTGAAAGGGGGTATTTTCATCCGTTTAAAACAAGGAATTGTGCAGATGAAATCTAGCATTTTTTTAAAACAGAGATATTTAGTTTCAAATCAAGGTCTTCTTTTACAACTTGTACTTAGGCGAACTTTACTTATGTCTATTATGTTCCTCTTACTTCATTTTATTTATTAATTTTATTTTAATATTCTACCTCATTTGAAAATCAAGTCAAAATGAAAAGAAGATGGTACTGCATGAAGACTTTATTGGCCTTTAGATAATGAACAAGACATCCATTTAAGGTCCCTGCGAGGGCATATGTTAATTTTGTTTTTCTTAATTTAAGGCTTTATTGTTTTCAAAGAGTTAAAAAAAAATCTTTATTCAAAAAATTGGTTAAAAAACCAAAATAGTGAGGCGTTCACTTATTTGCTTTAAGTGCAAGTTTTCATTTTCAAAGAAATTAGAATTTCACACCAAAGAACTTCATAAACGCCATAGCCGCATTACGTGATCGAAAATGGATCAAGATATTCCAGGTCGAAAAGGGTCTGTAAATGGACCGAAAACAATAAGCATCATGTTAGCAATGGGTGAGCAAAGACCAGCACTTTTGTAAGTCAGCAAGTACATGTATCCGTCTGTATAAATACAAGTTAAACTCAAAAGCAAAAGCAACTTTGTAAGTCAGCAAGTATCCGTCTGTATAAATACAAGTTAAACTCAACAGCAAAAACAACTTTGTAAGTCAGCAAGTTTCCGACTATATAAATACAAGTTAAACTCAATAAGCCAGTAAATGCAATACCGTAAGTTATTAGATTAAATAAGTCAGTAAGCAATACATTGTTAAGTACTGAGTATGTAAATTGACAAGTCAGCAAGAGAATATGTCAAGGGATAAAGCAACTGAGAACGTAATAGTTACATATGTCAAGTTTTACTGCAATGATTGCTACCTTATTATACCTAAGAACTACCAAAGAAAGCATTTCACTGTTCAACTTAACATCTCTCCTCTTGAATATCGACTGGTTTTTCATAGAAAGTGAGCAAAAGACATCATTATTTTTGGTGAAGGAAGAGCGCCAAGTTTCAAAAAGCAAAAGAAATTACTATGGACACTGCTAAAGACAGTTGAAGGAATGTGTAATATATTCATACGCGTAGTCACTAATTTAAATGCATGGACAGCATCAAATATCTGTTTGTTAACGAAAACTTAACATTGATTGCTACCATATAAAAGCATATTAAGAGAAACGTGTATGTAAAAATGTTGTAATATGCCTCGCTTTAATTTGTTATACGTTGATCTTGATGTACAGTGTATCTCTGACACGGGTAAATAACTTGCCCGGGCCGAGATAAATAGATATTTTCTACGTTCAGACGTGACAAGTTTATTACATGCACGTGTATTTGACATGTACCTGCACATAAACAATTAGAAACTGTATGACTTAATTTTATTTCGCAATTTTCAAACCTATTTTAAAAATGGGATTAAAAAAACACGGCTACCGTATCTTTTAATGGATTTAACGGTAGTGATTTTGGGTATTGTGGTCATCATCCCCGTCCGTGAAACACTAACAGTTTCACCCGACATCTGGGTCGAGTTTTATAGTGTTTGGCCTTGAGATTTGGACAATTTATCAGGTATATCGGTTGACTTGAGATACCATGTTTATTTTGCCAATCGTTTGAAATCCCATTTTCATTTTACTGTGCTTTGTTAAGAAAATGTAGAAACAGTTGGCAATACATATACATTAGATGTGTTATTTTCTGGGGCATGAACAAGATTAAAGGAGCAAGGGGAAATAAGGAGACTGAGAAAAACAGACAGCGAGGGACTTGAACAGGTGCGCGCTCCTACACTGCTTCCTCAGAGTCTGTCAGAAACAACATCAAACGGACAAGTTAGACAAGGACTAGTTTAGGAATCCTGGGTGGTCAACAAATTATAACCATCAGATCTGCCGTAAACTTTTTTAATATATTTTTGGCTATAATCTATAATTTAGTAAAGAAAAAATCCAAATATTGTAGCTTTAAAATTTGGACATATTCCTTTATATCTTTATACAGAGCTCTTCATCTCAAGAAGATTAGTGTAGTCTAGTAAACAATCCTGCTTTCATAATGGACAGCGACGTCCTACAGTTGTTTTACAGTATCCCAAAATCCCCTTCATAATTAAAGTGATTATGGAAGAGAGGTTAACAGGTGTTGTTTTTTTTTCTTTTCGTAAAAATTTTTAATTGATTAGCCTTGTTCTTTACCCTTATATGGGGGTATCAGATGTAAGCAATAATGAGCTATGATTCTTTTACCTCCTGTGTTTTCTTTGAACGATCACGAATTTCTCTTGAAGTTCAATATTCCTTGTTTGATTGTTTTATGTGAAAGTACGAGTGGTACAGTACACATCAATATGTCAGTTACAAAACTGTTTGATAATTATTATTCAGAATGTATAAATGACAAAACTATACAAGATCAAATACTTCGAAGAACAAAACCTGCAATTAATTGCCATTCCCCTGCTTTATATGTATTTACGTGCTGTTTTCTAATACAAACAACATACGCAATTCATACAGAAAAAACCGTGAAGTCTGTAACTTAAGGTTGTGACCTTGAACTACTTCATGTCAAGGGTTATAGATGAGCAACACAGTCAGAAAAGGTAGCATGGTAATTACTGGGGAGTTAGTAAACAGAGAGGGGAGGGTTCTGAGAGATCAGTTTGTGGGGCCCCGACCCACTCAGTCATACCCTCCACAGTTTGTCAGGGGACACTTCTTACAATGTTTGCTTCTACCACAGAAACCATTGACAAATATAAATATAGATCGGGTTTGTTGTTCTGATTGCTCTTAACCTAAAAGTAGGTTGAGGCCGATGCCAATTTCAATCATCAGCTGCCCCTGACTGAACCTGACTATTGATATTTTGTATACCGTGGTGTTCTGTTTTGTTTGCTTTGCACATGGGTGGCAAGTCTTGTGTCCTCGTTACATAAACGGTCCATTTAACAAGAAAAAAAACCTTTTCTTTCATAAATGAATTCAGATGTAAATAGTAGTTGATACTGATCAAGCTGAATATGTTTTTTTGACTGGCGATGGCAATCGGTGTGTTAGAATTGTAACTCGCCTACAGTGAGGTTCCATGTACTTTTTGTTTCAGAATAACCTCAAACTGTTTGATGAAAGCCGATTCATATTTGTGTTTAAACTGTGTTTTACCTAAGCAAACAATGTTCGTATAAGTCTTTGAAAATCAATTTCTCCTTATTCTAATAGTCCCTGTTTTTACAAGTCATTGACTGTTTATCTTACGTGTGTGTAAATGGTCAACTTTACAAAATATTCATTGCAAAAGCCATACGACCAATCTAGATGGTGAATGTTTTACACCCCTTACCTTTTCCCTAAAGAAGAGATTTTTCAATCCAATGTAAATACTTGTAAGTTTGTAGTATTGCATTCAAAAAATGTCCATATAGTAAAATACAATTGACCATTTGGCTTTATTTAGTTTGAAACTCCTTATACATGTACATACATGCATATTACCATTCAATTTCTGGAATTTATTTTGAATTTGAAATTGTTGATAGTTAAAAAATTTTCTATATTTTTGTCCTTGTCGTAATTTTAAGGTAGTTTTTAATATCCTACATTGTCACAATTTTGTACATTTTACGAAATATAATCCACGTATTTTCCCCACCTGTTTCATAAAATATCTGGAGCCTGGAGGGGCATGAACGGAAAGGCAATCAGTTTCTAATAAAAAAATCCCCATGACTTGCGTGCTCAAACAAAATCAAGGTTAACTTTGAATATTTTGATAAACTAAACTTTATTTTCATAAACATACTACAACAAACACAAAAATAAATTCAGAATAGACCTATAAAAGTACATGTGTTCTCTATAATTTATTAGTTAACTCTATATTTGGGCGAGATTATAATCATTATGACCATGTTTATTATTCCTAGCTGAATTTAAAAAATATATACATTAAGAAAGCCTGTGCGGAATTTCTGAGTAAAAGACCATAAGAAGATTAGTCTTTGGAATGAGTCAACAATGGTTATTCAACATTAGGTGAAGGGCCACCACCCAGCGACCAAACACTCTCACTTGGAGAGTACCTCTGGGGTGACTGGACACAGCTTTAACGGCTTCTGAAATACCTGCTCATAAAATTTAAAAAAGAAGAAGAAAGAAGTCGACATGAAAAAGTTTTAACGGTCCCCACAAAAATTGATTGATTTGTGTTTTCCCCTCTTATTTTACCGAAATTTTTGACAGCTTTAATCCCTAAACGCGACCTCACACTCTGGGTTCCTTACTACTAGGCCATTATTATAATAAACCATTGAACCAAAACTATTAAACCCTGAACCACTATACGACGACGTAAGGTGTATTCAAATCTTCACAATACATTGAATAAAACGGCAGAAGAATACAAAACGCGATTGTAAAGAGGCCATATACGCTGAACAACATTTCTCATAACGAAAGACGTTGTCCAAACATCTCCTTGTTAGCTCAGAAATCTTTCTACAATGAATATTTTTCCTGCCCGTTAAAGGCTCCTGGCAGTGGTGCTTAGCATGCGCGATCCGTTTTGTTCATGCTTCTAACTTTCGTACTAGCGATCAGTTTGAAACACATGAATGGGCATTTTATAGAAGCGCATTAACAACACCGACTTGATCGACGTCGCTGTATTGGGACGATTGTATGAAACTGGTTTCAATATAGTGTGTTTAAAACTGGCGAAACTTGAAACTTGAAAGACAAGTTTGTCAGGATTTTGGAATATAGAATGAGCCGCGATTCTAGTTCGGGCCAGGACACACTGAACAATAATCACTCGAGGTAGGTACTCACTTCTCACTGTAATCTGAGTGTTGATATAGGAAACCGTTGGTCTTGTAATGGGATATAACATGTAGAACCGTCAGGTGCGCATATATATATATACTGTTTGTAAAGTTTTACAATGCTGAAAATAGTGAAGACTTTTTATTTCTGATGTGATATACGAAATGTATTGCTCACAGGAGAATTAAAGTTTACTACATTGATGAAAAATCGATGTTGTTTTGACAACGCGATGGCGTTTCATTGTTACAAAATATAATGTCCTTCTATTTGTGCATCTTTTTTTTCGCATGTCTGAAATTACCATACCGGATTTTTTTCTCAAAGAATTGAAATGCGTTGTTCAATCTGCCAAGGTCTAGGACTGTACTTAAATACTATGTTAATACTTTAATTAAGTCAGCATGAATAATTAAACCAATCTGGATGTGAATCGTTTAACTGAATGACAACATTCGTAATAGGCGTGATATGGTTATAAGTAACAACACGCTAACAGTCTTGGGGTCCAAGAATGGACGCCATGGATACAATAAATAATTGAAAAAATAGTGTACAGGACGATATTATTTTCGATTGATGGCCATTATCGATTTCGGTTACAGAATTTTTTTGCCCGTTAGGAATGGTGACAGAACCAATCGATGAAAACAATTCTAATTTATAGCGAGGATATTCGGTCTGCATACCTGGTTTTGTAACACCTTGAAAAATTGTTTTCCCACCATTGTCAAATATGTCGGGGACCTTTCTCAATAGACGAAATAATTGACACAGATTCAGTCAAGCAAGGGGGCTTCACGCCAGCTTAATCAGTCCCCAAATGTCTATTCCAATGTATTGCGTTTAAAAACAAAGACTGTACAACTGAAAACTGACTGAATTGGTCTTTCTTTTACATGTACAATGTTAGACTATTCGCTCACGGAGTCACATGTTGGACATGTTGGACGATCTATCACAGAAAACAAACGCCATAACCTTTCATATGTGTGCATAAATTGTCTGTAAATTTCAACTACAAAACGTGGAATAAATCACACGTGTCATAAATTATGTAGCTACCGTAATTATAAATTCTTCACGCTTGCAAAAATGAAGTAATGGTGCTGTATAATTCAGTATTTTCGGTTTGTATACACCACTGCAGGAATATGCCTCTACTAGTACACGTATTTTACTGCATCAGCATCTTTAATTAAATTCAGTAGTTTTAATGCTATATTAAAATGCCATCTCCCCCTCTCTCTCTCTCTCTCTCTCTCTCTCTCTCTCTCTCTCTCTCTCTCCACACCATTTTTTCCTTCGTTCAAAATTGTCTTCAATCCAACATGTTCATGCTCCTGGAAAATAAGACTCTACAAACATTAGCGTTTTGACGCTTTTACAGAGAAAAGTCTGCACATATTTACCGAACTCTTGGGTGTGATGTTCAAATCAAATATTCCGATGGCGGTCAGGGGCCTTACCCTGTCGGAGAACTTTCCCTCCAAATACAGTCTTGTTGACTCCGTGTAAATACTTTTTAGCATACACACGGGCCGATTGTTGGACCAGTCAATGGTTCTGGGCTTTCAGGGCACCCTGATGGAAAAAGCTCAATGTTCGATAAACATTTTTGTGTGTGTATGTGTCATTATTTTAGTTGCTAACTATATGAAATAAGTGCATTTCATCTTAACTTGAATCTATATCCCCGAATAAATCATAGCCATGGCTGCTCATCCACGAGGATTTAGTCTTGATTTCAAAGCGTCTTCTCTTTACCGTATTAAAACATTATTGCGTGAACCATAAACGTTTTCCACAAATTTTCTTTAGCATTAACTTACTGCACACATACTCAAGCATTTGACCCTTTTCTTGTTCACACAGCATATAGTTTACCCAAATAATTACACCTTACCGGGCAAATTATACTTACAACACAAAGCTTCGGACTAAAATTTATCTCTGTTCACGAGAGACATATTTGTTCTTATTTATGGTAGGAGAAGTGATATAGGCGAATTATTCCTGTCCTCCATCATTTTAGTTGAGAAACCCAAATTGCATATTTCAAAGATATAGCATTCAATTCTTGAATTAATTATTCTGATAAAAAGAGAAACCTGCATATAAATCGTTTTTTTATTTTGTCCATAAAATTGCAATCTCAAAGTATTGGTCTGGAAATGAATTCATGCGAGAATTTTATACTTTTTGATTTGACATGAAAATTTGAATTTGAATAAGAATTCCCACATAAAAGCAGTGCTGCAAAGTCTGCAAATCAGTTAACCGAAATTTCACTTTTCCTGTTTAAATGAACAGTTGTTCCGGCCCAATGCACATGGGACCTTTATTGATTGCAAATCATGCATATACACTAACTTAAACTTTAATATGCCATCATATATTGGAAAGTGTAGGGACTCAATGAAGCGAGTTAAAAGTGAGAGTTCGCCACGACACTTGATTACAAGATGGTCATCGGAATTTATTAGTATTGATAAAGTTGTCTTGTAGATCGGTGCGTTCCATTCGGCCCTGAGGCTTCGCCATCTCATTAACTCTTACATTCGTAATTGGAAACTTTTCTATAAAATTAAGTGTTTATTCAATACGATAGAAATCAAATGTGTGTTTGTTTTTACTGGATCGCCCGCAATTCTGTTCCAAGACATAAGGGGTCTTTCTGAGGATGTTTACCCAACAAAGTTGCCAAATAATTGTTCAAATGGAACATGAGCCTTCGGAGGGCTGAACCTCCCTTTTTTTTAGTGAGGACTGTTTGATTTTTTTGTGAACTTTGGAAGTCATCGGTAGCATGTCTTGTGGGTAAGTAGCCCAATATTTTACATCGCCCTCATTATAGAATTTTACGGTAGAATTTAGTGGGACCATTGTCCAGGTGTTACATTTCTTGTCAATTTGATACTAGCATGACTGTCCCATAAATAGGTTTTCTACCTCTACCCAAGAACCCATTATTGTCAGAAGCTGGCATTAAACTTTAAAATATATTTTATTTTGTATATCTCTGCTACAACTGTGCTTTAAAAACCCTTCATTTGTTAATTTTATTTTACTGTGGAGGAAACGAATACTTAGTTTTGTGTCCATGCAAAGAAAAAAAATTGCATACGTCGAAGTCATTTATCAATGAGCTGTGTCAACTGTATAATTAAAACTAAGATCGGACGCGCGCTAAATTGTACAATTTTTCAGAGCGACATCACATTTTGATTTAACAGCAGTGTCATTGTGAAATGTACAAGACTGGTTAGGTATATAATTATATGTATTTGCTAAGAAGCCCTACAATGTCTTCAAACTTTACTTTAAAAACAAACTGTGTTCAGGTACTAGGTGCACATTCGCACCACTGTTAGAATTTCTTCAGTCAGGGACAAACTTTTATATAACTTTTTATTCGTGTTGAATTTTTTACGAGAAACTGAAATGCTGTGATAGAAATTTATTAGGGTCTTGACACGTAATATCAGATAAAATCTTTACAAATTTTCACCCAAATTTTCTTTACGCCCATCTCGTTAAAGACGTGCCGAAAAGTGCACCACGTACTTTAAAACAGATATAAAGTGTAAAAGTGTTTACAAAAATTTAAAGCCTATTTTAAACTCATGTTTGAACTTTTTGAATAAATTAATACATATTACAACAACATATAAACTTTTAAATAATGTCAAACAGGGTGTAGACGATGATTTGCAGTATATCTAGGTTCATTTGCATGTAATTTACACACGCGTATTTCACACGTACTCGTACGGTGTACTTTACAATCGTCTTTACAGTTACCCGGCTGGTGTTTTGAGTTACATGTACCTTAAATCAGAACAATACCCTTTTTTTGGGGGGGGGGATGAAATCATCAAAACATCAAATGTTAGAAACTGTTCCCATCTCTAAAAAAGGGTTCTCATAAAAGTTGTTGTTGACAAATCTTGGATTTGCATTAAACACCAAAATTAGGCCTAGGACAATCTATTTTGTCGCCCTGAAAGTGAAGAAAATCGGTTTATATATGTTCTGTGTCGTGGGAAGAAACTGTAGTCATCTAGCATCCTGGCGAATTATGCGATGATTGCAGCGTTTTATTTGTTAATAATTTGTGGTTACCCAAGATTAAATTGACAACTTCAACACCTTTTGGTGGGCCCAGGTAGTTAGAAATTCGGTAGTGCCCCCAGCCAATTGTCGGAATCTTCAAAGACCATACAGTTAATGGCCAACAAAGATGGTCTCCATCAAACAAATAGCAGGGCAGGTCACGCTGAATAGAAACTACTTTATTGATGTTAAGTTTATTGCATTCAATCTAGAATCACATCCCTACTGGTATTGTCCGTGTCTCAAAGATTTGTATTTTGATGGAAACAAATTTAATTATAGTATGACTAGAAAGTTCGCTTCAAATGTATCTTTGAATCGTTTTAATTTAAGCCTTTTTAAACTATATAATCAACAAATTGACAGGCAAGTCTGGTTACATTCTCTTTGATAAATTTGAATTGGTACTGAAAAAAATATATACATATTTTTATGAGAAATGATTTTTTTGTTTTAATTTGAAATGACCTTGAAGTAAATTGTCAAATGCATTCTGCATTTGAAAGTACATCCAATTCAAATATTTTTTTGGCAAATCATTGTCGATCATTCTTTTTAATCTGCAAACAGCAGGTATATAAATTTGGTTAACATTAATTTTTAAGGTAGGAAATAAAGTTAAAAGAGGCAAAATACACATGTACTGTGAACCACTGCAAAGTATTTAGATTTATTGATTTGTGTAAATCAACAATAAATAACAAATAAATGTAATGTTTTGTTTTAATACTGGATCATGAAATAGAGAGTTTTATTTTTTAAAATGGCATTTTAAGGATTTTAAGGATGGAAAAATTAACATTACTGATTTTCTAAGAAAGAGCCAGGAATTACCCAAATCTGAAAAACCCAAATCCTGTTCATTGATATTGGACTTTTTGCGTGTGAACGAACTTCATTTTGTTTATAATCCATTCAGAATGAAATAGGAATAATGACTTTGCTTATTGCTTATTGGGTCGTTAGAAACAGATAAGATATTAGGACCGTAAAAGAATGCACGGAAGTGATCGCTGATCACGTGATCTATTTACCATCATCAGGCCGACCATAAGAACCTAAGGAAAGTTAGCCAATGGCGAAAGATTCATTGATTTCCGCGTTAAGTAGAAAATATATCGATTAGAGAAAGTGAGAAAAGCTAGATATCTACAAACGATCATGTAAAATCGATAGAACGGTACACTTTATGGAGACGATTTCCCTCTCCCTTCTTGATTTATCCCTGGTCCATCACCTGCATTAAATCTGTGTAAAAAAGTACATCATTTCTCGCCTTTCACTGATAATTCACCGGAAGCTTGACTTGTCCTTAGATGATGAATTTGATTTGCTTGCATTCAACACGTGATTAGACGTACATATAAATACTAACAACTGTAGATGCAAATCTTTTATTAGATGTATTTGATATTTCAAAAACATTTTTTGCTCAAAAGAATTCATCTTTTCACTAAGTCTACTTATGCTAGAATTGTGAGAGAGTTGCACCTTGCTAAAGATCTCATAATCTGACAAGCTCATTATATTGCATATTTGCAGACTTGCTGAGTATTTTTAAACAGATGTTCTTAATTAAAATTGCAGTAGGATTATGTGTACTTCACTCTCTATACAGTTCTTTTTTCGTCTTTGTTGTCTCTGAAAGATTCGAATAATACGCGCTTCACGACGCAAAGGTTATATTGGGGTACTCCAAAAGATGTACCAACGAGGACTTAATCAGAGCTTCGGGTTCTGAGTACTCTAACGATTCGTTTTCCCCCCACATACCTGAAGACTCGGTAGTCTACTTTTGTCCTGTTACTCCATAATAACAAAAGAACTCCCCATTCTCCTGCGGCTAGTGATGGAGATTAAGGAGTGGTGATTGCTGTTACACAATCCAAATAGAGAGTGATCCATTTCGTTTGAGTAAAAAGGCCATTGCAAGAATTGAAACAGTCAACACTAGAGAGAAAATAATAAGAGATTTAAATGTTCACATCAAGTATTACTGAGCTTAGAAGGTTAAAAGGGTATTGATGTAAATGACCCTGGTCATTTGTAATTCGGTGACAAGCGCCATCTTGGAACGGACTATAATAGGCTAACTGTTTAAAATTAAAATTATCAAAGAAAAATATTAACATGCAGATGGTAACAGTAATAAATCAGTAGGTACATAAGTCGAAATTTTTTATCCCATACTTCTTTATCTCAGTCGTTGAAATGTTCACAACATAATGTGAATGACATTTACAGCTTCTATAGTTAAGACGGCTGGGTGGTCTTGATCATGTTTAGACTGTATTTACCTCCTTTCGACGAAGAGCTCTGTATAAAGATATAGTATAGAAAAATGTTAAAATTTTAAAGCTAAAATGTTTGGATTTTTTTTCTTTACTTTATATTAGTTTATGGCCAAAGATATTATATACCCATCCTCCTTAAAGTTGGTGCCTTTGGTACTAATCGACAGTATAAGTAGTCCATTCACATTTGTTTATTTCCAGGAGATGCCAAAAATTGTCTTAATTATAAGTACATGGGTGTAAGTTGTCTGACGTGCAAACCACGTGCGTTGGTAAAACCCTCAGGTGCGTCAAACCGTTTGTGGTTAAGACCAGCGCGCCTCTCTGCGCATCGATTTGCACAGTGTATGTATTTTAAATATTATTCGCATTTGAATTCTGTGTGTAAAGAGTTCCGGCGATGCCTAATTAGGAAATAAGATAGGTGTTAAGCTGATTTGAATGACAGGTATTTCAGATAAGATGAACACATAAATCAAAAGGTGTTCGCTCAAACGTATCGGCAAAAATTTTTACAAACGTAATAAAGTTCACCGCATTTTTAGACCAAATATATTCCTTATTTTGTCAAGTGGCAAAGTGTACGCCTCTGTATTTTCAGGTTGCCAAACACAGAGTATCACCCACCTACCTACTAAATTTAAATAAACATCTGACAAATGTCCTTTTAAATCCCTCACTTACATCTTCAGGATCTATTCTCGAAAGTCTCTCGACGCGATGGGTGTTCTTGGAAATGCTTAAGGGATGACCAGAAAATCCGATAATGTGAACCTTACAAATAGCAAACTGAATGGATTCTTTTTACAGTTTTCACTCTAGTATTGGACTATTAAACACGTGTTGACAATGAAATGCATCACTTCTTCCCTCTTGGAATTTGAGCTACCAATCGAAGACATTGATAGGCTTGACTTCGATTCTCTGTGCTTCGATTCATTCTTTAAGGACGGGTAAAGCAGCGTACTATTTTCTTTCATTAAAAATTATTCATGCGCCACAAGACTTCAAAGAACATTTTATATACATGCCTTACTGGGAGGATTTCATTTTTCTAATAGAATATACCAGTTCCCCGGCGCTCACCCTCTTATGGTTATCAACCGCTATCTAATTTTATTTGTAGTAAATATGCAAATTGGAACATTATGCTTCATCACCAAGTGATTTTCAATTTTATAAGAAATAGATGAGGAATCCTTTTTTATCTAGCAGCGTTTACAAAATATTTAAGTCTTAACAAAAAAGGACCCCATTAAAATGGTTGCGTGAAGCAATCTCTGATGCATTGCAAGATGACAAATGAGCCTGGCAGAAAGTCTTGCAGACTTCTTATGCGGCTGTCCAACATGGACGTTTTCGACAACAAATTAGATGCAGCATTGCAAGACATTTGTCACATACTCATCTGGTACTTGCTTATTCTCCAATCCTTCATACTACTGCATGTACCAATGGAACAATACGCTTTTCGAGGATATATCTGAAATGGATTTTTCTCTTTTTTGCAGGGAAAACGAAAGCTCACAATCGGATTGCGGTGAAGCGGGGACCTTTTCTCCGAAGGTCTCCGGCGGGAGAGCTTTGTATGATGACGGGCCTCCTAATGACCCCAATGGCTACTTCCGGCACCCTCTCACGGCTGCGGAGACTGCCATCAGTAGTGAAGCGTCTGCCTTAGCGTATGAATACAGCAAACTCCCGGCGCTGGACGCCAGTGGAATGAAAATTGGAGAAACTAATGATTACAAGGACATCATAAGGTAAAATTTTAGCATGATTAAAATGAAATATGATAATCAGAGCTAATTGCTTTATTCGCAGTCTGCTAATGATTAATTTTACGTACATGTGCGGCTCATAGAACCATATCTTTTTTTCGGTGAATTGGGAAAAATATTACTGGGATTTCTGAAGAAAAGAAAATGAAAATGTAGTTAGATAATAGGTCAAACTCCTAAGAGAACATTTAGGTGTTTTTCTTGGGGTTTTTTTTTAATTATCTCATATTTTGAAGTTTTTCTTGAACTGAGTTTTTTTTCACTTTCATCTTCAAAAATAAATAAAATTATATCTCCATAAAATGTAAAAATTAAGCTTTATGGTGTTTTTAGTTTTACACTCCGCTGACGGATATGAATGATCTTGTGATTCACTGAATCCACAGAGGCCCCCTTAGGATTAAGGAAATTGGCCCCCGTATGCATTGCCGAGTGATAGTCACTAGATGATTTAAATTATATGTACTTATTTTCCGAATCAGAAATTATTATAATTGTAATCCCACCTATGACCGATAAATGTTATTTGGTTTCTTCAAAGAGTTTAAAGTTTTGAATTTTGATGTTAGGAAATATATAACATGTGAAAATAAATTAGCACAATATCGTCCATTAGTGTGAGTGAACATTTCAATAAACTTAGACATTCACATTGTTTCATAAACTATGTCGTGCAAATTATGAGCAACTGGATTGTAAATCAACATTTCAATAAATTGACACTTTCAAATTGTTTCATAAACTATTTCATGCAAAATTAACCAACTGGAATGTTTTTCCTTTAATTAAACGACAATCAATGTATTCCCTATCCCCCCCCCCCCCCCCCGATTCCCCATTTCATTTTTAATGATTAGAAATATCTTTTTTAATTTTTTTTAAACAGCATTTCACGCTTAAATTAAATTGAGGAGTGAAATAAAAATATTTACGCAAAGTCCAATTTTCTACTTAACAGTTGTATCCTTGGGCTATTATGGTGTTAAAAAACATAATGCCAGCAATTAGATTCTTATTTTTTGTTAATACACAGGTGTATTTATTTGTTCATTTTGAATAAACATTGGTTACAAAAAGTGAAATACACGACACTTTTTCACCTGTCAGGTAAATGCATGTATTTGTATTTCTGAAGAGCTTGTATTTTGTTGATATGCTGGATTTGCCCGTACAAGAGTCAAATGAGGTCTCGAAGTGTCCGGTTCAACAATTTTACCTTACCTATTTTATACAAAACACCCTTTTTACCATGGTTAACTTTACCTTAAATGATATTTTTTGCAATAACATCAATTTCAAAAAGAAACACTTTTTGGGAGTATTTTTCGTGTAATTTTCGCCTTTAATGACACTCATCGCTTAGTGGGGTTTTTTTTATTATTATTTTCTTTTGCAATATTTATACACCTTTCAAAATATTAGCTAAAAACTGCCCCAATTCGCTTCGTCACCCACTCAGTGTGTCTGGTTTCAGAACAAAACCTTGTTGTGTGTAAGGTGAGATAGACGTATCGTTTGATGACCTTAGGGAAATAAAGTATGAACTAGATGTACATTTTTACTTTTATACTTTTTACTCTGATACATAGAATTTTATGGCTAGTTCTTTGTGTTCGGTTTTCTGTTACCAAGAGAAAAAAATAACCAAGTACACATTAACATGTATTTGTCAATAGCATAGCTTAAATTATCATACAAAGTATATTTTATTTAAATTTTACGGAAATTTGCTGAAATGTGTGGGTTTGCGTCAGGATAGAGGTCTGCAAATCCAAATAGTGCGAAATTTGATATTGTTAAAACAGATGTTTCGACGGAACTTTTACACAGATGAGGTCTTAGTACAGAATATCTACAGGTTAACTAAAAATTCAAAAAAATTAAATTACACACTGCTGTGTACTGAATGATGTTGATAAAACACTTTCAAACTTATTGACAGGCAATCGAATGGAGATTTGGGATAATCTTATTTTATTTTGGTTCCATTGCCAACGCGCCCACGTTATTTACTTACAAATAAGAATTAAATTCACACCGGGTATAGTTTTTGCATCTTTTCAATTTTGGTCCGATTCGCTACGTAACTCTATTGAAGTTAATCTACTTTAAATATTACATTTCTGCTATAATAAAAAATCAACGAACCGTCTTTGCTCGTAACAACGTTTATAATTTCGCCCAGAGAAAGATTTCAATTTTTTCATCAATTTCATTATCTACAAGATATTTACACTGTAAGGTTACGCGGTGAAAGAATGCTAGCCATTGTGAATAGACTATCGGATTCTCTCGGTGTAGTTGTCTATATACACTGCTGAGTCAGTTAATCAGATACACAACAAATTCTCAGAGTTCGGGTGACTGGGTTTTATAGCCACATACCGGGTAAATTAACGAATATGAGACCGAATGTGAAAAACAGGGCCTGTGATTGTTGACGGTCGCGACCCTTCTTTCATTTCCCCGTGGTGTGAACCACCTTATATTGAGTCTGTCGTTGTCCCCTCATTCTCACGGTACCGCCGACAAACTCCAACTGGAAGGTTTCTTTGGCCTCCTTTTCGTTGCTAATTATGCTCCATTCATTATCTCTGCGTAAGCCGGGAAAAATGTCTGTGGCCTGTTTTTAAGATTATTTTGATATATTTCTCGTGCATTAAATGCCATTAATTAATGCAACATTTGCATGAAACAACGCAAGTGGAACTATGTCGATTTCGACGTTTATACGAAGGTAGACAACGTCTGTGTAAATTGCGCAACCATTGACGCATTGCAAGAGGGAGAAAAACATGGTAAACATCTTTAACCCCAATTTTCTAAAATTTTCTTGCAGAGCCAACAAAAGCCCGGAGCAGACTGGAGTGGAGGAATCGGAAAATGAGAGCGAATATTTGAACCTTGAGACGAAGTTCCTGAGCGAGGACATCTGTGAGGTGGATGACCAGGTACCTCCTCCCATTGACCATGTTATTGAAGTGTGTACCGTCACCACCTCCACCCCCGCCTCCCAGCAACCTCCAAAGGTAGGCAGCCACGCACTCATTGCCATAATGACCAGACTTATTCTCTCTAGAGTTATCAAAATATGAATCGTTTAGTTGGCTTTAACTGATTCAAAACGGATTGTGACGATATGGATAATTATAATTTTAATAATTATGCATTTAGATCCCATATGTCCTTCAGGGTTCACAGGAAAGAAAATTGACATCAGTTTATTTAAAATAATAAATAACCGTAAAATATTAATATTGGATAAGGATTTTTCTGGGGAAGGTGTTATACCCTATTAACAAATGAACAGCCGGCGATTAATGACACCGCTTCCTTAGGTCATGACAAGACTGTCATTAGTCGGACCCAGGCGTTACTAATTGACTCATTAGGTGCGTGACCTATGGTATTGCGGCTGACAGGGTCTATTAACGCCATACTGCCCTGGACCTGATATTCATTTTTCTGTTAAATTGACTGTAAATTTTATAACAGCAGTATGGAAAAGAGATTTTTTTAATTATACATTTTGAGTTTAATTTTAAACTGAATTATTTGGTGATATATTATTTTCTTTGATTCTTTATTTGCTTGTTATATTTTAGTTAAGTCCATAGAGAAATCCCGAATTTTAAAACTAATAAAATGAAAATAGATTTATGCGAATGAACTTGAATGAAAAGAAAGAAGGGCTTGCAAGACATAGTATTTAGAATATTCCTACATTTCAAAGAAGTTATATTGAAACCTACTCATGTTACATGCATTGATGCCTATGTCTTAATACATGTTTTCTCTACAGTTATGTAATGTCAAATCTCACTTTGATGTAGCAAGCTATTACTAGTATAATATGTTGAATCTTTTATGAAACTGAAGAAGACAAAGATCTCCAACCGAATTTGTCAAACGATTTACACACTTCTCGTGACCGCTTCTCTGCTATTCTTTTAAAGACTGAGAAAAAAATTTAACACAGTTATGAGAGTGGATTAGGCAAATATTAACTTGGTAACGCGTATATATGGGCAATTTATTTTTTAAAGGCGAGTTCTTCACTCCTTTCCACGGCATTTTCTGCAATACATGATATATGATGCTTTAAAAAAATAATGCTTACTTCAATTTATCCAGTGTACATACAAATGTATATCAAAATTCGTTATATTACACATACAAACGTGTCTCTTACAACGTATATCCAACAAGACCGTTAAATAATTTACACATAAATTAAGTCTCCTGATGGAATATGATTGATATTTCATTCCCCTATATCTTTGATCCTACTCTTCTCTTATTTATTTATAGACCTGTTTATCTTACACTATTCATATAATAATATGATGCATTATGATATGTTAGAAATTTTGTTCAATTTGTGTAATTCTTTAGGTATCAAAATATGTTTAATATGGTGACTCAATATTAGCTTAATTAGATGGTCTAATGGTTATAATTTTACGGTTATTAGATGTTTCCATAATTATTCTTTCAGCGTCCAAAATCAACCAGGTCCAAGGGCAAAAAATCATCAGGCCGAGGAAAAGGGCCAATTGCTGTCACGGTGGAGTCTCGTTCCGCTTCAGTGAGGACAGAGGATTCTCTGGAAAACCCCTTAATGACCAATCAACGCATCAAGAACGGCAATTCTACGTCCTCGGGGAACACGTCCATATTGTATAAGAACTCACCCATCGCTGAAGATAGCAGGAACTTTGGTGAAATCGAACAGTGCGATACAGATCCATTACTTAACTGTTGTTCTTCCGAAAAATTTGAAGAGCAGAAAGAATCGACATTCAAAATCAAAAAAGCCCTTCACGAGAAACTGTGCAAAAAGCCAAGTGTTCAAGGCACCCAGGAAGTTCTGTTGAACGATTCGTCAGTAACAAACTCAGAACCTGTGTCTCCCAATGGATATTCTTCGGATGCAGTGGCAGTGCTAGAATCCAACGAGCTTCACCCTCTTAGCGTTTCCACAAACTCTCCAACAGAAAGTTTCTCCGAAGAGCAGACGACAATACACGATTCCGTCGCCATGTCTCTCGGTATGCCAATGGCTTGTGCGGCTTCCACACTCACCAATACTATTTCACCACTGGACATTTCAATGCATCATACTCACGAACAGTGCTATTCTGGTCTCATGGATGTGCGACCTAATCAACTTTTAGCGGGACAATCTGAGCAGGATCTCTTGCAGAACAATGCTATACACCATCAAACAATGAGACAGAACTCTTACCCAGTTTCAACGTGCCAGTCCACATACGCCGGTAACGGCTACATTTACCCCATCACCCCACCCCAAATGAACCACTCCCCTCCCGGCAGTGAGATGATAGAGCGTTACCTCCAGCAGCAGCAGTACCACCAGGAACCGTCCCCGAGCTACGGGTACTACGGGGTCAACAACATGAAGGAGAATTACGCCATGAAGTCCCCAGATAGCGGGTACCAGGAGCCTTGTCTCTCCCCCACCGACCAGCTAAGCATTGTAAGTTCTTTTTATTTAACGTATTTTGCTGCAATTTTAAGTTTGTTGGTACATTAGACATGCGTATCTATATTCATTTCCAAAGAAAAAATGCGAATGGAAAGGAAAAAATTTGACTATAAAGAAGTCATGATTGCATTGACAATTATTTTGCAATAGGGATACTTGGTTTTGTTATTTTGGTCGGCGATGTCACTTTTACACAGTTTTTGTTCTTATTAATTGAGTGTTAAATACCACCTTCGCCGTGCAACTGACACTTTGCAAAAATTTTTGCCCAAAAGTGTAAAAATGAATGATTATGCCCAAGTGATCGGCGCCATACTGACACCCAGTGTTTGCGCGTAATATTTCTGCTTTATAACTTGTGAAACATTAGTGATATTCATAATTTTATGGATGTTTTCTGTTGAAAAAATGAGTAGGATGTGCTTCACTGAATTTAGTTTTTACCTGTTGTGAAATTAGTGAACGATGCGACAAGTAGAAGTTATTGATTTTTTAAGCCAGTTTAATCTCTCTCTCTCTCTCTCTCTCTCTCTCTCTCTCTCTCTCTCTCTCT
>WFKH01007768.1:52269739-52320245 GCA_016163765.1 Magallana hongkongensis | reverse complement strand
AGACCAGCCCCCACGGGATGGTGTATTTCTGCTGGGGATGAATGTGTTTTTGGTGTTAGGTTTATTTTCTCTTTTAATTTGGGACGCCCCCCCCCCCCCCCACCCACGGATTAGGAATTTCATGATTTTGGGAATTAGGTTTAGCCCCCCAACTTTCAATTCGGACCCCCCCTGTAAAAATTTTCTGGATCTGCGCATGCTTATTATGCATTAACTTTTGTTACCAGCTGAAGCAGGAGATTGAGGACCATCGAGGACATGTGAACACTCTGGTGTTTGAGGAGGACGGAGGAAAGATGTATTCAGGGGACAGTGCGGGAAATGTCCTCATCTTCAACGTGTTTGTAGGGGAACAAGAACCAAGGCTTGGTAACTTTCTGTTTACAGTTCAGTTTTTAGAGGATAAAAAAACCCACCTGACTGTAAAATTATGTTGCTTAGTCTAAATGTTTCAAATCATTCTTTGAAATTCAGTTTGGATACTGTATTTGGAAATGAATTTTTTCCACTTTTTATCATCTGAAAATGAACAAATGACACTGCAGTGTATTAGTGTTACTATAATTAAATTGATACCATAATATTAAATGTTAAATTTATTGCATTGACACACAACAGGCTGGGAGAGAGACTGGACAGTGTTCCAAAGAATCCTTGACCCCGAGCTGAAGGACGTCCCCATTAACTGCCTGACCCTCCATCACAACGGCCGACGACTACTGGTCCATAGCCGTGACAACATCATCCGAATGTTTGACCTCAGAGTGTAAGTTACAGCCAATTGTATGCTTAGCTGTACTATCCACTTATTATCTATTAAATCACAAATTTTTTTTTGCAAATGTAGCTTTGAAAAATCTATATGAAACTCATTGTGATAAAAAAAGGAATGACACATTATCAACCCCAGATTTCAGAGGATGTAGGAAACTATGTTTTTGAAGTACATGTGCATGTACTCCTCAACATTTATATAACATAAGTAATAGTGTTACTATAAATTAGTATAACATATCATCCAATTTGCAAGATGATTAATTTCTAATAAGGAAATCCTCCATCATTAAAAAGATTTCAGTCTTGGAAAATTTGTTTCTATATATGAGTCCTTCAATTGAATGAACTGGTGTGTTGTGTGTTGCAGACAAAGGGTGATGCAGAAGTACATCGGGGCGCTGAACTTCCGGGAGGAGATCCACAGCACCCTCACCCCCTGTGGCTCCTTCGTGTTTTCTGGCAGTGAGGACAACTTTGCCTACACCTGGAACACGGAGACAGGTAATTAAGGGATGTTGTCTATCAGAGAAACTCACAATAATTCTGCCTTGTCTTCTTATTAGATAAAGTTCCTTTACCAAGCACTTCTGACGGGAGTTAAAAGAATTTTTCGTGTGACACCTTATGTCCAATTGAATATTAAATTCACTGGTGTGTAAATATATTCAAGAGACCCTCATTCAGTATCAAGATCTAGATTGATTTTGTGGTGATTTGTATTAGAACATCTTGATCTTGATTTTGTGGTGATTTTTTGATTGACAGGAGACCAAGTCGCCATGTTTTCGGAGCTGAACTACCAGTTCCCTGTGACGGACGTGGCGTATCACCCTAGAGACCACATGATGGCGCTGTGTGCCCTCGGCGACAACCAACCAATCCTCATCTACAACTACGACCCTCAGGGTAATTTATCACTTCCTAAATACGACATTCTTAGCATTCTATACAAATGAAATTTTAAAATGTATGATGTATGGTAGATTCATACTGTAGATCACTTAGATTTGATTTTATTTCTGCATGAATATGATTTTGTATTAATAGCAGCACATGACTTTGGTGAATTGCTTATCAAAAAATTAATTTTGATTAAGAGATTTTTATTCTCAAGAACTTTGTATTCAGTGCAATTAGCAAATCGCAATTTCACAGAATAATGTGTAAATAAAGTTCTTGCATATAAAAAGTCATTTGCAGTAAAAATTTTTAAAAATCCTAATAACTTAAATTTTGACTTGACAGTGGCTCAGATAGATGCAGGCTTGTCTCCCAGACATATCAAAGTACCCGAGTACAAAGAGCCAGAGGAAATTCCATCCACCACTACATTTCCAGGGTGAGTTCTGATCAGGAGAGACCGACTTTTATATCAATTCACACTTGTCCATGTACATTTATTTTTAACAGTACTGATATTTTAGGTATGAGTTGTCAATAGGTTCACATTGTCAGGAATCTTTATTTGAAGAATTCTTTACTCACTGTACTGACCTGGCACCTGTATTACTGTATGTGTTTTTAGATCCCCAAGAAAAGATGAGACGATGAAGACTGCCAAATCCACGGGGGCTCGAGTCCTCTCTAAGGATGAGTTCCAGGCTCACGCTACGGCTCGGTTTGAAAAAGTGATGAGAAAACTCAATAGTGCTACTGTAAGTCAATTAATTGATCTAACACTTTATTTCACAAATATACATGTATTATTACTAATTGTATTGTATTGTCTTTGCTTGGTCTTAAAGACAAGATAAAATGTTCCACAGCCAATTATGCCTCAACTGAATTTAACATGAAAAGAACATTCACATTTATTTCAAGTGAATTTTACATGATTTTCTTGCAGTGATATTTGTGTGAAAATATTTCGTGCTTGATTTCTTAAATGATACATGTATATCATACGCACTTAATGTAACATGCACTTATGAATTTCACAGGAAATCTATATGAGTGCTTTAAAAAAAATAAGTACAATTTACATTAGTATAATTGCCTATGTATTTTTTACATTTCTGTTTATGTATGTATTATTGTATTGGGTCTGTAAGATAATTCACATTTGTTACATCTGTTTCTACACACAGGCTCAGATGGCAGCTTCCCCGTCCATGGAACTCCCCGGTGTTCCAGTCTCCACACCCCGCATAGGTCACACTGGGCTGATGATGGAGTCCATGACGCCAAGAGCCATGGTATGTAACTGATTACTGAGTTGTCTCCACCTCAGCTAGCACATAAACTCTTCATTGGTTGTATCAGTGGACCATACTTCATTTTTCACCACTTCCTTCTCTCATCTCCTTTTTGACCATCGTATTGTTTCTGATATTTGTATGGATGACTCATTTCTTATACATTATAGTAATTATTCTTGTTCCTATGTGTTAAATACAATGAAAATCATGTAAACATACACATTTCAGAGCATACATGATGATCATTTTCTTGCATTGGTATATTCTACATTCTGTAATGAAGCATTTGTTTTTACCCCTCAGATGGCCTCCCCACAAGCCTTCTCCCCCCACGCCTCCCGCACCCTGACCGGTATCATGCAGCAGCAGCAGTTCACCAACCAGTCCCTGTATCTCAAGTCCAGCGACTCCGATTGGAGGCCGGGATTCTCTGAGGGTAAGTCGGAGTATAAGGCCAGAATTTCCCCTTTTATTTTCTAGTTATAGTTTTTTTCAGCATTGAAAGTGTCTGAATTTGTTTATTCATTATTTCCTTTTCCAGTTGGTCGACATGGTGCTCGAAGCTCTAGTCCTACATTCATTGGTCGACCACCCACGATTTCTCTCTCACAGGTACGTTACAGTTACCTCCTGTATTTGTTCTACACTATAATGAATCTGTTTAATACATATCTTTAACATTGAAAACTTAAAGAAACTAAAATGTATATGTATTCATATAAAACTTGCAGCAAGAAAGTGGTAAAGCTCAATTCTCCTTCCAAGCACCTGCTGGAAAATCAGTCAGCCGGAAACAGGTAAGATTTGGGTATATAAATTAATTTAATTAAAACATGTCACAGATGCTCTTCATCAAATAAATATTATTCAATCCAAATTTTTATAAATTTATAGCAACATGCATTTGTATTGATTGATTTACCCGTTTTCCTTGCTGATTAGTTTCTCAGTACTATGTGGACAGTCATTAAATTCATCAGTTTGATTTTGTAGGTGATAGCCATGTATGATTACCGAGCTCAGCGGTCGGACGAGTTGACAATATTCAAGGGCGACGTCATTACGGTGCTTTACAAGGACAACGACAACTGGTGGATGGGAGAACTCCCAGACGGACAGCAAGGATTCTTCCCCTCCAGTTACGTGGCAGAGGAAGGTGAGGGTGCAGTTTAATTTGTGTTTATTCATGAAGCTTACATTCATCATTCTATAAAACCTAATGTTTGGATTTGTTGTACCTACTTGTACCTGCACATAGATGATGTATGGTAATCAGTGGGTTAACTGTTGTACATTGTGTCCAGAACTACTTTTATGTGTATGTCTTATGTTTTTCTAGCTTTTCATTCTAAAAACTTTAATGCCATTTTCCAAATCTGTTTCCATCTTGATATTGGCCTCCTTTCCAGATTCAGACAACATGGCTGACAATCGACCTGTTGATGACAGTGATGATGATGAAGATGATGAAGTAGCTAAGGTCAAGAAAAAGGTGAGCATTTAATGACAGATTTTGTGTATTTTATGCAATGTCACATAATCATTCTGATGAGTTTTGACATTCATAATATTAGTATAATACATATTATTGCAAGATTTTAAATTTTTTATAGTTGTTTTATAGTTGTTTAAATGTTTTATAGTACACAGCCTACAGGACGAAGACAGGAGAGCTGAAGTTTTTATCAGGGGCCGAGGAGTCTGATGATGATGTGTTGGAGGCCAAGCCAAAGTAAGAATCTTTTAACTAGCACTTTACTTTCTCTTTATCTGATTTATGTGTTCATCTAAAGGTACATGTTGGTCCATCTTTTTTTCTGGAGGTATTCTAGATATCTCAGATATTTCTTTGTACATGTGTTGCATTCTTAGTTTATGTTTATCTTGAACTCTCATTTCAGCAAGTGAAATTATGATGGTAATGTTCACAAGACAGATATAACTAACTATGGTTGTCTTTGAATGTTAATTTCACTATGATTGAAAATATGGTGTAACAAATATTGATGGGATTTTACTTTATTGTGTTGTGAATGTTATTGTCACTTAATTTCTGCAAATAACAAATCTGAATTTCTGAACTTTAACATTGGTGTCAATGTGGATTTTATGTAGAAGATGTTTTCAGGGAATTTTTCAGAACTGCTCTATAAAAAAAATACTGAAACACAAGTAGCATAACTTCTTTCCACAGACATGTGTTAAATTTATGAAATATAAAGGGAAAGCAACGTAGTTTTTGCAGTTTGAATTATTGATAAAAATCATAGACTGTATTGGTATGTGGTAGGATTTTTTTTATCATGGTGTGGGACCCAGAGTTATATCAAGAATTATTTGCATTTAGGAGGTGAAGGTCGCAAATCTCTTGAAATTTTCTTGCAGGTGAATAAAGTTGATTTACAGTATCATGTTTACTGATATTTAGACTTACTTTTAAATTCACATTTTCCACTGCAAGTTCGGTCCATTTACACCTAAGTATGTACATTGTACATTCATTAAAATTCATTTAATTTCTTTAAGTGTAATTTATATGGATATAGTTGATTTCTTTTCATAACTAAACTGCTCTAGCATTTATAAAGCATAAATTAAGTTTTTGTATGCAAATCTTCTATTAATATATATATACTTGGTTTGTAATTTTATTATTGACCAAGTTTGTTTAGAATCTGAAATTGAAAAGCATGCAGAGTGTATGAGGAGTGTTTTGATGTAAACCAATGAGAATTTGACATTTGTAAGAAAATACCTGAAAGGTTGTTAACATTTACCTGTCCCTTTCTATCATAAATTTTTTATGCAATTTGTGTAAAATATTTATTAGAGATATACAGAGATGTACAGGATCAGATGTGTGCATGATTTAGAATATGGAGCAAACTTTAAAAAGTTGTGAGGAAACAATTCCAGATTTCATCTATTTAATTCAAATCTTATTTGAGATGTCGCTGAGCATTATAGGAACCTCGTTAGTATTGTTTGTTGTTTCCCAGTAAAAAAACAAATAATCAATTACACAAATGATCAACATCAGCCTAATAGTGTAGTGAGATTTAAAGAGGAAATTGACATAATAAAAATGAATGTTCCCTTAAATGTTTACTTAGGATAGGATATCTGTATCTTCTGTTGGAGATTTATCATTTTATGAAGTGATGATCCAGACTTGACAAATGTCCAGTGGAAACTGTCATACACAGAATTAATTTTATGTTTCAGTTTGTCTAAATATTTCATTAGAATTGAATTATTCTGATACATTAACTAGAGTTACTTCAATGAATTCGATTAATGATCAGCATTTAACTCTAGCATAACTTTATTCATAGCCCAGTTACACATCCATTATTAATTATATAGATCCCCAACAGTATTGAGTGGCATCAATTATCAATGCACTGTAAATATTGCAGGTTAGTTCTAGTTTTTGAGAAAAAAGTATACTCATTTTGATGGGATGGATAGAGAATTAACAATTATATAACAGCTGGATGCTAGCAGGAGTTTCATAGAAAATTGTCATCCCAAGAAAATCATCATTAACTCCATGCAAGGTCACTGATTGGTTTTCTGAGGGATCAGATTTCCAATATTACTCTTGATAGCATGCCAAGATATATATATTATACTGACTTTATAAACTGCAAACACTAGGAAAAGTGCTGTATGTTTGAATTTAGTTAATATAAGTTCATTGCATTGAATTTCACATTGCCAAGGACCTTGTTTCAAACTCTTCAATAATTTTTGACACCAGACAGGAAGTATAGTGATTTGCATAAATTCTGTGCAGTCAGTATTTGTTGTTTTTGTTGTAGTACCCTTATAAGTATTCCTCTTTTTATTATAATTACTTCACTGCAAAAAGTCCAACAAAATGAATATTTTAAAAACTTGTTGAACCACTATGTGGCTACATCACAGCTGATATAGTCTAGTACAATCTCTGCAGATTGGAAATAGCCTATGTGCAGTGCAACATATGATTTGCTGGTTGCTATACGAAATTAAATTAGTATCTGTAGTGAAGAGAATAACAAAAGAGTTATTGTGTGGGATCTGGGCAACATATGATTTGTTGGACCTTCAGACAGAAATGTTGCTCTAAGCCTTTAGCTCTGGCAACAAATCAAACGTTGCCCTCATATCCAGTACAAATACGTCACAAGTAGCAATTTAATGTTGGCTGTTGCTCTGCTTACATCATGGAGGTCAATATTTGTTTATGACCAATCAGATTCTAAACAACTGATTTACTTAAATACCAGCTGAAATTATTTTTGATAAAGATCTACTTTGAGTGACAAAGTGTTTGGTTACTCTTGGATATGAAGAGCAAATGATGATAAATATAGGCATTCAACTGTTTGAATAATAATCATTTTATTTTTACCTCTGACTGACAGTACAATAAAATTATATTTTTAAATGCTAATGTCATTAAATTGATGGTTGGTTTGGTTTTAGAGGGTGGTTTGGTTTTTTGTTTACTAATAATATGTGTTGTTTTAATCACAAGTGAATATCACCAATCAGTAAAAGACTGTAAAACAGGTATAAAGAGAGAGTTTATTTTGATTTTTGGGGGTTATATTTGTTGATAAATGATGCATGGAACAACATCTGTGTTTAAGCCTTTTTAGGAAAGAACATCTGGATTTCATGGTGACTATTTAAGTCAGTTATCAATGTTGCATGAAGATTTAAGCACACTTTCATTGCCTGTATTTCGATTAATGTCGAGTAGATTGATTTTTTAAAATGCTTGATAAAATCCAAAAGTGCATGTGGAATTAAGGCATTGATTTAATTCAGATAAGAGTTATATAAGAATATTTACATTTGATAACGCAATATACATGGGGTTTCAGGTATTTCCCCATCTGTTCCTGGATTCATATTGTCTGTTACAGTTTCTATAGCAGATCTTTTTAACTAGTCAATATCTTTCTTTGAATTAACCAATCAAGCTAACTTTGAGCCAATAAGTACAGATACTTGTTTATTTCTTTTTCTTTCTTCAATTGTATTTTCATCTTTTTTTCTCTTCTTCTTTCTTTTTTTTCTGCCTTTGCTTTTCTTTTGTTTGCTTTCTTTCTTTATCTCTATTGGGATAAAAAAGTTACAGATATAAATGTCAACGATTTTAAATTAACATGCAGACTCTTTAGTTAATCACCTACTTAAATCACTTTCACAAAAAACTCCACAAAAATTATCAGAAAAGTGATTGGTCGTCAAGGTAACACTTATTTCACAGAAAATATTCATTATGTACTCCCATTTCACCACAATTATTTTAACCTAGTATATAGATGTATCAAACAGTTTGATCTCTCTCAAGGAGTCAGAGTTTTTGTCTTCAAATAGATCTGTGTGAGATCATCTATAAAGCCCTGCTATGTATGAATGCCTCAGTTGAAAGGCGAACATGATAAAATATTAAAATCTATTTCCATTTAGTTTGAAAGTGTTTCACTATCTCCCTCCATCACAGCTCTCATTACCTGGTGATGGTATTTGTTCTGTCAAAAGGAAATATTTCAACTATCAATCATTCATGAGACACAACATCACGCTTTTTGGGTGAATTTGTATATACTGAAAATTCAAAATAGAACTTCTGGTATCTATACAATTAAAGTATGAAGTTTCTTTTTTTTAACACCTGACTTTGGATAAGGCAGTTAGTTTGATGTGTACTCGTTTTAATGATTTATTCAAGACTGGCACTTTTGTGGGATTTGTTCAAGCAAAATTTCATGTGTCATTAATATTAAATTGCTCCTTTTGCATTTTACCTTAAATTTTTCACAACCAAGTTACAACGTTAAATTTACTCAAACGTTTAAATAACTGTAACAAAAAGCACAAGGAAGCCAGTTTGAAAATTCTAGCTGAATCTTTAGACAAATGATATTTTACATCACAGTTCTTTTGAAGTACTTCACAAAGGTTTGACAATTAGTACTTGGTGTTGATACTTCACAACAGAACTTCACAATATTTCTTCCATTTAATACTCGCCAACATTATGCATCAATATCTGATTGTAATAAGTTACATTTAGAAATTGGTAGACATTTTTATCAAGATTTATAAACTGAAATTTGGTATTCCATGTATTGTTTATAACTTCATATTTTGTGTCCCAATGAATTTAGTACATGTACTGATGACTTTCTCAGAGATTCAGTTATGGAAATAGGCATTAATGTTTTTGAAAAAAAATTCTGAGAACCACAATTTCCCTTTGAGCAGGACACCAGAAATGGCTATTTTTGCAATCCAAGCAAAATGAGTCAAAAATGTCTATATTTTTCTTATGGGAAACATAGAATGCGGTTTTGAGCAAGTAAACTTTTTATGAAAATATAAATTTATGTACATTGCTGAAAAAAAATTAAGTTCTCATGTTTATCTGTACAAAGTAACCCTAAATATAAAGTTGAAGATCATTTTAGAGGGCCATTCAGGGTCCTTTTCATACACAGTCCTTGAATTTTTCGTTTCATTATTAATATATAATATATTAATATATATATTATAATAATTTACTGAAAAATGTTCAACACCTATTGAACTCCCCATATATGTATATACACATGCACCATAAGTGATTAAAAATATATCTATAAATATACTTGAAAACTTCTCTTTTTTTCATTTATCTTTTAAAAGATTACCGTAATTTAACAAATAATTGATGTTGGGTTTTTTTCCTAATTCAAAAGCTATTTGTGTTGTATTATATTCAAAAATTTATCTGTTGTGTAAAGAAAAGCAGAATGATTGAAAACCAATAATAACTGCAGCTGTTAGCCTATAGCTGATATGCAAAAAAATTCTGAATCAATATCAGAAATGTTTAACTTTAATAAATACTAATCATATCAGGTTTCATTAAAAAAAAAAAATAGCCGAAGGTGACACTGGTTGAAATCAAGGTATAGATACACTGCCTCACCAGTGTACATTACAAAAAGGTATTCTTTACTTTTTACCATAGATGCTAATACATGTATTTAGATTTTTTTCCAGAAAAATACATGTACATGTAGCTTTTTATCTATTTGATAATCTTTTCAAATGCAAATAATATTTAAAACAAATTCTTTTCCTGTTCGAGTTTGATAAATAAATATTTTAGAATGCATGAATGAGGTAGTATTCATTGTCACATTAGCTTGAGCCAGCATCTCAGCGAGATCTCAATGAAATATTATCTATAGTGAAAAATAAACTTATGGATCCATACTTTTGTCCCAAAGCTCAAAATCAAATTAACATACATTTAGGTAATTAATTAAATTTTTCATCCAATTTTCGAATTACATCTATTTTGCTGATGATTTGATGGAACATGTAAATGTATTTTGTAATATATTGTAAGAAATAGATTGCTACCATAGACCTTTTAATGATTACATAAAGTATATATAAAACTCGGTTATAGCGAAGTCCTAGGGACCAATGGATTTACTTCGTTATATCCGTAATTCATTATATCCGTATAACGAATTTGTAATAATAACTATAGCACATTCAATATATACAATCATGTTTTCTTTCACCAGACAACAATTTTTGCTAATTTTCTTAGAATGAAAATACATGCTTTTGATACCTTTAATAATCGGATAGTTTGAAGAATTTATGTGAAAATAAATTCATTCAAACTATTATGTTAAATAGTAGTGCAAACTTTTTAAACTGTAAAGAAATTCATTATAAAAGTGTTAAATTTCGTTATTATACACCTCTACAATTAGTTCACTATATCTGTAAATTCGTTATATCCGAATTCGTTACAACCGTAAAATTTTGCAAAAATTTGTTAAGAATTTTACCGGGGACTCAAAAAAACTTCGCTATATCCGAGATTTTGTTATATCTATGTCGTACTAAACGAGTTTTACTGTATTGATACAACATTATTATAAGTGACATGCAGATGCTATCTATACCAAAGAAATATGAGATATTTCTTTAAATTAACAAAAATTGTATTTTTCTGATTTAACAGAAAGAAGAACCGCAGAGACTTGGAGGCAGAAAGTGAGACAGCGTCCACAGGAAGTCAGCCGGGGACTATGGGTAAAAAGAAGAAGACCGTCAGTATCAATGAATCAACGGCCTAAACAGTCTGAAGTGCAGACATCTATCTATAAACCAGTACAAGGGACTTCATTATATGTGATATTACAGCATGGCAATTAGTTTTGTATTCTCAGAGGATTTGGTTGTTATATTGATTTTAATTTTTACTTCTAAAGATTAAATCATATACTCATTCAAACAGAACCTATTCAGAAGATCAATATCTATGTATAAGTGAGCAACTGTGTGAGTTAGCATACATTTCCAGAATAATGTTCCCTGTGGTAAAAAATGATATTTCAACAGGACAAAATCCCTTCATTTTGTTTTTGTGTTTTTTTTGCAGCAGTAAATGCATTTCTTTAAGATTTATTCACAAGTGATGACAAAAGCTTTCATTGAAGTTTTGACTCGACCAGTCTTGTAACTTTTTATACATCCTTTGAGTGAAATAATCAAAGAAAATTTTTTTTTTCAAAGGTGCCTTTGTCTGAGTATTTTATTGTCTGATGTAACATGACTGCACAAATTTTGAAGAGACATTCCGACAAATATAGAGTGCTAGTGAATTGGAGTTTTTGGTTCCAATTTTTGTGTGTTGATGATTTGCTATATTAACAGAATTGCTAGTTATGAGAGGATGCAAATACTACTTGATAGGTTGTTACCAATGTGCCAAACATACATATATATAATGTACAAATGTGATATTTTCATAGTTCTGTATTGTTGCATATGTGTAAGAATGTATTGTATTGTGTAATCTATGTACTTGTACCTGTAGCTCATTTGTTTGATTCTCAATTTACACCACCATGTACCGTCCATTACTAAATTTGTTGAGTAACATGGGAAGTTAAATAATATCTTGTAATCAATGTTTGTTTTAGGTTAAATGGAAGCTGTGATATTTAGCGAAATCGTCCCTCCAATTTATCAGCTTTTTTGTTCACATTACGAGTCATTACATGGTTTTTAAAGCAAGTTTGGACAGTTTTATTGACAAAATTGACAAGTTTTACCAATTACATCCCATTACAATTTCCCCACAATCAATAATTACCGAATAAATAAAACATCAAAATATTTGCACAGAAATGAGATGTTGAAAAAAGAGAAATTTTCTGTCAGTCGATTTTTAACATTCAAAATGGAGTTCTCCCTCATTGATTATTGATATGTCGGATGAGAGGGGTTTGGATGGATGGATTTTATAATGGATCGTGAATAGAATTTTTTTTTGTTTAACAATCCCTTCTGACTTGGTAATTTGAGTGTTTTATCATCATTACCTATTTTTTTTTTTAGTTTTTGGTTAATTTTATTTTGGTCAGACATTAGCTGTTTAATATGCAGTGAAAAAGTTATATTTAGGAGTCTAATGAATAATTAATAAATGAAATTTATACTTTGATGATCTGTATGATCATAAAAAGCAAAATTATTACGTGATATGTTAACTATTAATTTTTTTTGTTTGTTTTGAATGTCATAATCAGTTAAGAATCTCTAGTTCCTATATTTCCAGAAGATCATTATTGCATTTATCTGAATTTTCATATGGATGAAATTTTGACTATATGTACACATATCTATTTATTTTTCTTTACGTCTACTCCATTCAATTTAGTTTATATGTTAATTTAGTTTATTCTAATTTCTGAGTTCCAGCTTTTTTAGTTTACTCGTGTAGGGTTACTTATAAAGAGACTATGTAAATTATAAGATTGAGCCAGCACAAGTTCTATGAAAGAGCAGAGTTGATGGTGATGTGTTAGACATTATGTAGATGAATGTATTTAATTTTTAATAAAATTATTAATTATGAATGCATGAAAAAACCCGCAAGTTTTTACTTTACTCAACATTTTACTCATAGGCGCTCTCCCAACTAATTTTGTAAATGACGAACGATATCTATATATGTCTACCCTCTATACTATAAGATTTTATAGTATGATTTTGCTAAGGGAATAAAAAATCAAATCACTTTAGCTAATATCACTTTTGCGACAAACAAAATATCTTCATAAATAACTCGATAAAGCTAACTCCACCATAGGTCATGTGATTCGGTCATCAGTCAAATCCCAGAATTGCTTGAGGGTGATCATTAAAAATTTATTTCCTAAAAATATTCAGATCAGTGAGGGAATCCCAGGGGACCCATGGAAAAAACATCGTATGTTGGTAAAACAAATTCCCCAACTGTCTGAGTTTGGAGGAATGTTTTATTTTTAGTGTGTATTTTTTACGTTACTTCAGTCGTGGTTGAATTCAGAGCCGTTATCATGCTTAGTGTTATCATGGTAGTTTGACGTTCTAAGGAGATGGGGGGGGGGTACTTTTTCATTCATTTTCATAATATTTTTTTTTAAATGAATTCCTACCGGTTTAGCTACCTCGTCAAAGGTCAGTCTTTACGCTTGAAAATAGTTTCGACATGTTTCAGCATTTCCGAATGAAAAATGAAAAGAAAAGGTTACTATTTTTTAACATTTTAAATTGCAGCACTACACAATTAATTATTATAAGATTGCATTTCTATGCTGCCATATAGTGGGTATCCATTAGCCCATTTTTACCAAGGCTGCGTAGAATTAGATTATCATTACCCGACAAGGATAATCGGAGCTCGTGATACCTTTGGCTCGGCAAGAGTTCTATTGTCTTGTGGCAGGAAAAGGATCGAGATCGGTCTCGCAACAATTCAGACCACCACCCGTTGTAGTGACAATCGATGGATTGTTTCAAAGTATAAATTATTTGTTGTCTTGTATGGATGGCTTTCAATCTATTCATCTTCATCATCAGATATACACAAAAGCTCCGTAATTCAAGCTCCGAAACATAAGGACAGGCGCTCGCATTAATTGCCAATTAGAAGGCTCCGATACATTATCCACTGGAATATCGATTCGACGGCGGCCATGTGGCGGTATTCGATTGGTTGTTGAAAAAGTACGTTATTTTGAATAAACAAATGAAAGCATTTGCAATCGATGCAACATCTAATGAGTTGATGAAAATTTTAAAATGTTGTCTCCATTGTTTGTTCTGGTCTTATTGTTGTGCTATTGATTTCAGTTTCTATAATGACACTTTTTGTCGCCCACGTGACGGAACGCTGCTCAGGGTGCTTTAAGTGTAATTTTTAAAGTCGTGTTCACAATTGTTAACAATGAAATATTTTATTTACTTACAATTAAAAGCTTATTCCTCTGTTAAAGTGGATGTTTACTCACGTCGTAGCGCTGTATTTTAATAGGAATCGTTTCCGAATCTTGTATTCCTACATCACTTTACCGTCTCCCGTTTTGGGGGATATATGGACGGTTGTTGGGTATTCGTACTATTTAAAGTGTCGTGTAAAAATACCGTGTAATCCTTAAATACAAAAAAACAAAAACAAAAAACAAAAACAAACAAACAAACAAAAACAACAAACAAAAACAAAATATCAAAAACAAGGCAGATTTTAAAATTTACATCTGAGTTGACAACTTGCTATTATTTTTGTGTGTGTGTGTGTGTGTGTGTGGGTGTGTGAGAGAAGGAGGGGGGGGGGGGGTAAAAACTCTTGCACATTACGAAAACTGATATCTACACATATATTTCTTTTTTATGATTTCTTATGAAGCAACAGCGAACCTCAAATTATGAAGTAATTAATTTGTGAATCCACTGAATTAACAAATATAAATAATATTTTCGGCGGAAATGATCTTCCATCATACTGGTATGTCCACACGTTTCTGAAAGCATAGCTTCCTATTAGTACACATGATGTATTGAGAAGCTGAAAGGGGTGCTACAAAGCAAACAGCATCGTTGTTTTAACTGTTAATAGTGCACAAATAACTCTGAACCTTTTGTTTTTACTTGCCCTTTTGTTCCTGAGTGTTTTGTTAGCCCAATCAGAAATTAGTTTACTTTTCTAAACACGGAACATTTTGGCAAACAATGAGCATATAATCTAATTAATCTGGCTGTATTAGCAATGAACGATTTTTTAAAAACATCTTTTATCAGCCCTTAAGGTGTTGCCAGGTTCTTCCGTATTGTCCTTTCTGTTATACATGTAATTTATTTTAACAAATAAACTAAACTAGTTATGTTGTATAGTTTATTTGTTAAAATAAATTATGTCAGAAAGGACAGTCAGGAATACTGGGAACAAACAGAAAAAGTACGATAAACTTACAAACAATATATCTGATAAAGTTATAGACTTGTCAGTGAAGTTTCTTATTCTAGTGTTTATAAAAATTTAAACGTCAATATACACACGCATTTCTTTTTTTTTTTTTTTTTTTTGGTTGAATATTTTCTGTTATGACATGTACCACGCATCCATATCGGATTCATAATGAAATTATTATATTTTCACACCATAAAATATAAGCGAGTTTTCCTCTAACATGCGTTAGGGTAATTTTGACAAAAATGTTAAATAATTACTACATAATTTATATGTAGTATTTGACTGATAGAATAATGACCTTTTTCTGCAAAATACTTACTCAATATTAGGATCAACAGTGACAAGATGAAATCACACCCATCACAGAACATAAGTGATTTATCAGTAATAAAAGTAATGACGTAATCCTGAGGAATCAACTGTGTAATATTGAAGTATACAAGTACATTATAGATTAGGTTTTTTTCCCAACGGTGCCACTGAAATGTACGTATAAGCATATCAATGTTATCAATTTGAGTAACAAAACAAACAATAAACATTCAAACATAACTATATTATTAATATTTGTAATAAAATATTCCAAATATAATGTTATCCATCTAATACTAAGTCTTCCAATTTGTCATTAACTTAATTTCAATCTAAAGTTAAAAATTATTAGAAAACAAATGTTAACTTTAGATTAAAAACTATTAATAGACATTTTTACCTTTTTAGCAGCAGAAATTGCCGTTTCTTCACTATTTAATATGTTAATGCAATGTACCTGTAGAATTTTTCCAGTTTAATTATTTGTATGACATATATTTTTATTGAATTGTAATACCTGTACTGCGGACAGCAAAACCTAGATAACCTCTAATGACCACATATGGCAATAATACTATATATGTCTAGGGTTAATGATGATAAACTGGTTTATCGGGAATTCTGTAATTTGGGTAGACAACTTCGGCACCCCTTCCCCCAGTAACAGGTAAAATTGGGTTTAGTTGGCTACAAGGGGAGACAAGCAAAGGTCAACTGTTCAGTTTTATCTATATTATGATATTGACCAAAATACGTGCAGGGGATTTGACACACAATTTGTCTTCTTTATTAATTTTCAAGTATCAATGATAAAATTGTTGCTAATGCATCTGAGAGTCGATAAAATATATCCGCCTCTTTTTAATTGACCATGTGGACCATTAAAGACAATAGGTACTTGAATAACAGCAGCTTGTACCTGCAATAGGGGCTTCAGGTGATTTCTAATGATATGGCAGCCAATAAAACAGAGTACTATACAGAACACCCATGCACGCTACAGCAAAATAAGCAGCAAGCATACGAGCCAAATGATGGTTCCACGTACCGCTTTACTAACCAACATCAAAACCCATTGTAACGAAAGAGATGTCCCAACAATCACCCAATATTATTTAATGGAATTATTGATATCATATAAAATGAAATTATTGACCCGATCCTTCGTCATTCTTTCAGACCGTGTCTCTAATTTTCTAAATGGGAAAAAACTCTGATGCTAGAATGAGTCTACCTTGTGGTCTAGCAATGTTTGCATTTTCTAAAAGCACATTGGTTTTCGATCGGAATTTTTATTCAGAATTGGAATTTGAGATGGTAGCATTTTCTCTCTCCCCTATATCATGTGTGACAACAGCGAAACAATACGCATCCGCATTTCCCGTGTTAAATATTTCACGCGCTAGTCCTACCCGGCGAGGCTTCATTATTATTATATTAGCTTTCTCGATTCTAGATAGGCCTATTCCAAGGCATAAAACTAGTCGTCCAGAAACCAACGATTTTAAAATTCAGACGATTTGCTGAGGATTTCCCAGAGAGATGCTGCAGCAGCAGGGAACGCTACACCTTCGCATAGCACCTGTCCCAGGTAACTCGCCGTGACACAGACCGGGTGACAGCCCAACCTACACGCGGCTACCACACCACTCAACGAGGGAGGGATACCGCGTTGTATCGGTTTAATCTGTAGTGATTAGGACTTAATTGCTATCCAGAGGTAAGATCTTCACGCATTTAATGCTATACTCCAAAGAAACATCAGCTTCTACCCATGTACATTTAGACAAAATTATGTTCTTAGCTGGTTACGTATTTTTTTCTCTTTTAATTATGCAATTTTCAAATTATTTTGACCACTGCGCAATAAATTCCTTTAAGAATAGACGAGAGTGACGGGGATGTTTTAAAAACCAGAAAATCCTCTTTGATGCCGACAATCAATACAAAGATATGGACAGGTATTTGTGCTTAAGATTTCCATATGAAACAAAGACTATGGTTTCATTACAAAGAGAAAATGAAAATGCGCTCGGAAGGAAATCGAGGAATTGGAATACTGTTTGGCAAGTTCCGGACCCGTTTCATCTTTTTGCACTCATTGAATCCTATTCTAATGTTTTACCTTTCTTCTTTACAAGAACAAGGGGGTATTTAATTTGCTTTCCAATACTTGATACCATCGTTCAAAAAAGGCATTTCAAAAAATTGTTCGTAAATTGAAATTAATTTGCCCGGTCGATCAACTAAAAACAGCTCTTGTGGTTAAACGGTATAAAACGCCGATAAGTATCGAATGTTTTAACAAATAGCTGGCATTATCAATAATATGCAACAGGAAAAACCTGTAATATTGAGCTTAAGCCGAGACACAGTCCGCGGGGCAGAAATTGACAATATAGTTGGGGTTTTTTTTAGTCTCACACAACAGATGCTTTGCGGTGACATATGCTCAGGAAGATCAATCAATTTGTATCAAAGATGAATCACTCCTGAAACAATATCCTCTAAATTAACCTGCACTGAAATATCCCAGGCTTTAATACCGTCGAGGATGGCCTCTTCGTCGCAAACTGATTAAAGCGAAGATGATGTCGATCTGTTGAAATCTGCCTCGTTCACTGGGGCTGGAGTTCTGCTATTGCTGTATGCTCCGAAGTGAAAAAGGTTTGCTGGCGTAGACTGTCGACGCCCCGATGACACGTTCGTATCAGAGAACCGTATCACTGCGACATATATATCATCGACTGATGTATCAAACAATCAACAGACCTCATATGTATATCATGTTAACCATTAATGGGGAAACTATATCGTGTTTGATGAGGTTTAACAATGAAATTATATCGTGGAGGTCGGTGACATGGCACAATCCATTGTAAGTGCTATCGATAAAAACCAATTGTTTCACAGGAAACATTTTAATCGACCTTGTCTCAAAGATTGTATCATGATAACTTAATGCAAACCTATCAACGCTTCCACTGAGATAGTGCAGTGCTTTAATTTAAAACATCAAATGATGACGTCATGGTATCTTGTAAATCTTTGGGCAAAAAAAATTTTAAAAAAACAAAAACAACAACAACAAACCCCAAAAAAGAAAAAAAAGTAGAAACGACAGAAATTTGCCAGCTTCTTGGAATAAAATAATGTTTAAACAAACGTTTTAGATTATGTTCTAATGCAAGCATTCGCGTCATAAAAGAAATTACTGGCACTAACAACAGCAACTTATCTAGATTATCGCAAACATTGAATATTTTTTTTTCTGCATTTGATCTTCGATACGGGGGGGGGGGGGGGGGGGGGGGGGGGTATTTCAGGAAATACCATATGATATTACAGTTGGTGTGGAGGTTGGTCCATGTATGTCCATCCACCAATATATGGTAAATTGACCCATTCCAAATCAACTTTCTTCATTTCTGTAATTTTCTAGACAAAAACGGTACATATTTGAGATATATATTTGATATAACTAAAAGCATTGAAGTCTCTAAAATCTAGTATTTAGACTTCGACAGTCAGAAGGATTTGTCGTTTCATCTAATTTTGATAAGGCTGCAGAATCTTTTTTAGCTTAACAAATAATGACTAATCTTTTTAGATTTAAGTCGGCTAAAACAAAGCAAGTTCAACTCTGTACAGGAGTGAACAGAAACTCCAGAGAGAAAAAGAGAATAATTTGAATAAAAGCAGTCTCTTCGGGTTTGTTTTCCAGCAGCATTAGTAATTATTGAAGTCACACTGTTAGTACCTCTGCTTCACTTCACAAAGACACGGTTTTTAAAATCTACCCGTAATAAATCAATGGTTTTTAAATCGATATCAGAACAAAAAAGAGTGAGCCCAGTTATTTACAACCAGTTTCATTCTCCCTAAGTCCTGGACCGCGGGTTTCCAACACTTTCCCAATTTGCAAACAATTACCAGATGAATTGAACACCCCACTCTTGCACTAAAATTTGCAATGGAATTAAATCTCATTAAACACTTCAGAATTGATTTTATCGAACTCAACAGACAATCACTCAGTATTACAACAATGAGGAATGGATTTATTGCGCGTTCCATTGAAGTTAGATTTTTTTTTGGAAGGGGGGGGGGGGGGAGGTCCTCATTGAAAGCTTGGACGTGTCAAAATTAATTCTGTTTTAAAGGTAAAGATCAATTTTCAGTGAAAAATGATAATGGAGAAAATTTGCGCCTTTGAATTACTGTGACTTTATAAATGATTACATCAGCGACGTACTTAGCTCATTCTTTTTGTCGACTTCACCATTGCGTCAGAAGCCACCTTTGATGTGATAATTTGATGTCAACTCTTTTATATACTTTGATCCCTTCCTTACAGATTTCAAAATAAGACTCTTTTATTTCTACATTGTACATATATGTATAAGAATATTTAATACAGATTGTAGTATGACCTTACCGGCAAATCATCCACTTTCTTAAAATCATATTTATCAAAGTTGTTTCATCCGTCGGTCTTTGATGTTGCAAGTGGGTTTCCATGGTTATTGGAATTTTAAATGTTTGTATATGTATCATAAAACATTTTGTCTGTGTGCAGTAGTAAAAGTAATGAGAGATAATTGCATGTCGCTACCGCGCCATATCACATGTTAAAACCCGCGTGACAATGAATTCCAAATGACCATTTATTGTATACAGAATACGGAGAATTTCAGCACATCTGATACGGCGCTATGAATAATTGATTCCTGATTTATTGAATGAATGTAACATGCCACTTCAATCAATAAAACTGCCAGTTGCTCCCGCGGCCTCTCAAGTGTAACGTTTTTCGCTCTCTCTCCACGAGTCAGTTTTTCTCCCGCCATTTGGACAGACATTTTTTCTTCTTCAGCAACATTGAGATTGACACATGATTGTACATCCGATCATATACTTTTTCAGCCGATGTTCTGTTTGTCCCCCGGCAGTGCACGGTCTATGCAGCTAAAAACCTATTGCGGATTACAAGAGAATGAATGCAAAATCGTTAGGCGTTACGGCTTTTCTCGACTCTTGGTAGACTTTTATCACGTTGCATACAAATGAATTTTAAGCTTAGAAGTTCTTTCATTCTTGCTAAGACCTTTCGCAGCCACATTATTTTTTCCAAATCCATGTTGCAGACAAATTTCCCTCTAATATAAATCAGATAGTCATATCGCCATCTATGAAAGACCAGGATACATCCGATACAGTAAATTTATGACTAATTGACTATAAGTGCTTCTATCACCACACAATGCACATAGTGCATATAGGTCTGTCATAGCTAATTTAAACAAGGTAAAAATAATGTCACTAAATAAAGCTGTCAAGATATCAGTTGTTGAAATTAAATCTGTTGTTTCCTTTACTTTTCAGATTGGTAAAAGGAAACTGTTGTAGGCAGGCAGATTTCGTCAGCATTTCATTTGGCACTTGTGGAATAATCGTTAAGTTTACAAAGATTATACATTGGTGCCAAGTAATCTGTGACGTCATGGCACCTGAGGTTAAGAGACAACTCCAAATGGCTAAAGCAAAGCAGTTTTTAGCAAGGTATACAACAACCACCACTGGACAATCACTGACTATTTTAATGTATGATCATTCCAAAGCTAGGATAAGTTATCAAATAAAAAGAAACAAACAAAGAAATATTGTTGAATGTACTGTTACTTTCTTTTCACCCCTCTATTAACTTTGAACTTGACTTCCATTAAAATATATCTTGAAGATTAATCTATACATAGATATAAAATATAATATGGAATAAATGTTGCTCACAAACAAAACTGAAGAGTTGCTTGTCTTCAAACCATTTTTGCACCATTTAATTGATATTGACAAAGAGTTGGAATAAGATTTCAATTACATGTATGGTGGAAAATTAACAATTTTGAACTGAGAATAAAAAGAGATATCTTTAAAAGTGTCAAAAAAGCTTTTGAAACTCAGTTGTTTGTATATGGTTTCTCAGAAATAACTTTACTTCAATCAGGAACAATATTCATTGTTTAAGAATAGGGCCATACATAGTACGTAATTTAATATATATAGTACTAGAAACTGCATTAAACTTGATATATTTTGAGAATGTTGCGATAGCAAAATATGAAAGGTTGTGCTTCTTATAAATCTTTATTATGAAAAAGATACTTGTAACATTAATTTCATCAGTTAACAGCAGTTACATGGTTCTAGGTGTCCATAGCAATATCTGGACAGTTTTCTTTAAAATCAATAGTTATTTAATTAACAAAGTAAAATTACTGAAAATAGATTATGGAAACATTTTGATCGCAGCCCTTGTAAACAAAATCCCCCACTCTACAATGCAGTCCTACTAAAACTGACCCCCACCTACAGATATCAGTATATTGGCCATTACTAAATTAAAACGCTCTTCTTAAACATGCAGGTATCATAGATTGAAATATCGTGTAGATAGAGACATAATTGCTTTTAGTTTTCATTATTGTGTAAAACAGTGTCTCCCAGTTCTCAGTCTCAGTGATTAACAGAACGTAGAAGAATCCATCTGTGCATTCTCGATATGAAACTTACATGTACATTGTATATAGCCCCAGCTAAAAAAAAACCCAACTTAATACATATAACAAAAAACCAAAAACCAACATTTGTATCATCTTCGCTAGCCAAGGGTTTACGATCAACTCTGCTCCTCTACAACCTTGTAGAGGAGCAGAGTGGATCGTACAACCTTGCAGAGGAGCAGAGTGGATCGTAAACCCTTCGGTAGCGAAGATGCATTTGTATATTCTCCTTTGTTTTCTGCTTAAATTTTGAACAATAGCGAGACTTGAACCGCAAGCTATGAATAAAAATAAAATCCGTGACATTAACTTCCCTTGAGAAATTTGTAAGAAGGGAATATATATAATCCTCCAAATCACCAACTCGATCCATTATCATATTGAAATAAATCAAGCTTGTTCAATAATGTCATTATCGCCATAAGACATTTGTGAAAACATGATTACACGAGATTAAAAAGAATATAAACTAGTAAAATAATGAAAATGATATTTTAAAAACAACGTTTCTTATCCTGGTGTCCGTTTTTTATTTGTACATATGACAGCCTCAATTTTCGTATTTCTCGTCCTAAATCACTCTGTTAAAAGGGCGCATCAAAGTATCCAATATTATGGTAGAAAAAAGAATTCGAATTTACAACGCTTAGTTACTTAGTACTTTCGATACACATTTGTATACATACTTTGGAGACATAGCGTGGAGAACTTGTCGATAGGCATATAAAGGGAAATACGGGCGGGGGAGGGACCCTTCTTGGATTTGCGGAGGTAAGAACCCTCCACGCCCCGTATTAATATTGACGCATTTGTTTGTCTAAATTTTGTGCACAGTGTATGACCCGCCGATTCCGAGATGTGAATACGGCATGGGATTTTTGTTTACCTGTATGATATTTAAAAAAAAAAATACTTTGAAAGTTGTGCCTCCCCCCCATATCTACATATACATGTATACTGTAATTTGAATAAGGAGTTATCACAATCATACCTTTTGCTTGTCAAATGATGTGCACCAGAGATGTTTAAATAAGGCACCAAGTTTGCATGAAAATTCAGAGCATTTATATTTTGCAAAAAATAGTGGACCCCTCCCCTCTCCCGAACGAAAAACCTGAGTACGCGCCTGATATGGAAAACATCGCATGCAGAGGTCTTGGGTCCCGGCTTCCGGAAGATAAAGCAAACCATGATTTTTTTTATTTGTATCTTAGGAAATTTATTTTCTATCTTTTTTGTTGAGACTGAACCTTTTTAAAATGATAGAGCGTCTTTGATAGTCTTTTAACTCGTACCGTTGTCAGTATAAGTTAGCGTATGCCAGTATAAGTTAGCGTATGCCAGTATAAGTTAGCGTATGTCAGTATAAGTTAGCGTATGCCAGACTGACTATGGGTTTCTGATGATGACAGTTCACATTAAGGTATATATCTGGAGTATGTGTTCTCACTTCAAAAGAAACGAAAAAAATACCTCATGCAAAAAAAATAAGAGATGCATAATAAAACACAGATAAAAACAAAAAAGATGTTTTCTACGTTATAAAATGAATATAATACAATGAACTATATATACATGTAACATATTTTTGTCGAATTATTAAACTTGAATGGTCGCCCCCGAATTTCCAATAGTTTTCTGAAATTCCTACGGTGGTTTGTCTAAAATGTCATGCTTCTTATATTAATTTATTTCCTACAGCCTTATTTCTACATTTTACCAAGAGGTCATACAGATAAATAAACAAAAAAGCAAATATATTGGCCGTTCAATAAGAAGAAAAAACAGATTTTATTGATTTTTTTTACTCAAATCTGTTACTATAAGAATATTGTATAGATTGAATGCATTAAAAAACCAAGAGTCTTAAAGAGATTATCATTTGTATGGTATAATATTTAAGAAACATATGCTTCAACTCATGTTCCTGTAAGCTGTTTTATATGGTTTAAAAAAGTCTTACATCCAATTCGTTATTCTATATACTAGTGTTGATGGTTAGCAGAATGTGATATTTTTCTACGCTGCTGTTTGGCAAAAACATAGTCCAGGCTAGATTTTAAACTATCTGTTTACTTTTTCTATGCCAAATTGTAAAAAAGGATAAAAATATATGGTTTTTAATATCATTCATAATTTACACATTTGACATATGCGTATAATATACTTTCATTACGAAGATTCGATTTTGAGTAGTCTTGCAGAAACCTGAAAAAATAAAGATTCTAACGTTGTTGGGATGAAATCTAGCCTGCGTTTTTGCAGCTCATCGATTTCCAAACGAATAGCTTGTTTCTTGTTCATGATCAATTTTGAAAACTTGAATTTTGCAAATACTATATAGTAAACTTATTTACGAGTTTTCGTTATTTGGAGAAAAAGTCAAACAAACTTTCCATGTAACCTTAGTTAGCATTCTCCGGATCGAGACGTTCTATTTTGGAAAAAAGGTATGCACTAAGGTAAATGGTCGCTAGAAAAAGATAGGTGTAAAAACATATACATGTTGTTGTGCATAAGTAGCTGCATAAATTGCTTCGGTGACACGGGTATGAGAGACATTAGTGCCTGCGACATATTGTGAGGTCAAATTCAGGGAACACCGATGTATATTGATGCAATCAAAATATCTTTAACTACATGTATATATCAAGCAAGGGTCATACCTTGTTTGAAAGCCTCCCTTGGGTTTGAAGATAAACCTTATTCGATGAAGACAGATACACAAAGAGAGAAACGTCTGTCATTCTTATTAAGTTTGGCTAGAGCCAAAAAATAAATTGATAAGCAAACTGTATTGTTAAAAGGGGTATACGGAATGTACCCCGGGTTGATTAATTACTTGCCTAGGAGTTTCAATTAATTTAACCTTGTGGTCATAAAGAAACGTTTTCTTTATCTGGACAATGTTGATTAATCTCCTGCCCCACAAAAGAATCCACTTGGTGCCCCTAATAGCTAAGTATCAACAACTAACACTGTGATAAAAGTTACGCTGATGTATAGATGAGGGGAGACAGCTATAAACAGTCCTATATGCCAACATAATAGAAGGCTGAAGGAAGAAAAAATCAAGGCTTATCGCACTACAGGGTTACACGGACTGTTACACCGAGGGTAGTCGGGTGGGTACTGTTTTTCGGGTACTTACTTCGAGGGGCTTTTGCCTTGAAATCACGGTACCCTACATTTGAAGAAACGTCAAAAAACGTTTGTGAGTATCGGTTGAAAACATGTGAAATTTACCAGAATATCGTTCTTGAAAATTCTTATGTATTCAGCCAGTTTTCGGTCATGGGATTGAGCTTGCAACACTTTTACAGAAAGATGATGGCGCTTTCCGTCGTTCACGTGGTTTGTCTTTTGGCGTTAGCTAGGGGTGTTTTCAGCTGTTCTAACCCCGGAGTGGTAACTCTTACCGATAAAACAAGGTACTCTGACGTCATAGTTACCGGTTCCATTGAATCTCAGGTTGGAGAGGGTAAATACAGTCTGACTGTAGATTGTGTTCTCAAAGACAGTGGGGTTGACATCCCGGCTTCCCTGAATATCTCAGGGGTGGGTAAGTTAGGAAAATATAACCATACTGCTATAAGCATTAACGAGATAAAACGCTATTCCATATCTAACTCAAGCCGGGTTAACAGAAAAATCAAAACTTCTGAGTTGAAGAGAATTTCTTCAATTTGCAGAGTTCTGTTCTGAATGTTTAGAAAAAACATGAATTTAAAATTGATTACAACAGAACTTTCTTTGCAATATTGTTATTTCAGAGACTGAAGAAGGTGGTCTGTGTTTTGTTAGCGAGATATCAGTTGGTAAGAAGTGGGTGTTGTTTCTATCCAGTTTCTATTCCATGAGGTACAAAGAGGAACCTTATGCAGACTACAGTCGTATTGTACAGACAGGCTGTGATCTCCATGTCAAAAGCAATCAACCGCTCGGTAAGGGCTGAGAGTGCGAGATTTCACACAAAACACTCTGTTGTGAGCGTTGGAATAGTTTCATACATGTATACATATACATCTAGATTCGATAAGACATGGTCTTTTATCTGACAAAAACTTCTATATTCAGAGGAAAAAGTAAAAAGTAAAAAACTGAGTTTAAAGATGCAAAGTTTCGATTTAAATTCTAAATGATTCCAATTTCAATTCAATCGTTCTTAAGACACGTCTTTATCATAAAAACCCGACGAATATTCACTTTTTTTTTCTCAAAAATATACTATTTTTTTTAGTGTTAATCAAAACAATTCATATTTAAGAGAGCATTTTGGAAGAGCAAAGTAACAGAATTATATTTATATTATATACTACGAGCGTACATTAATAACCATAATTCATACTCCACTTATTTTAACAAACAGGAATAAACCTACTTGTAACGAGTGATTCATGTTTTCTCAATTTCTCCCCCACCCCTTTTTAACTTAATGTACATTACAGTTATCAAGATACAGATAATACACATAAAATAGAATTTTGAAAATTAAAAATTATAAATTTGAAGACTGAAAATTATAAATTTGCAAAACGCATTTGAATTTCAAACGAAAATCCGAGGAAAATGTGTCCATGAAATAAAATACCCATAAAAGAATAACCAGAATAATATAATATATCCTTCAGCTTTTCATTGTATAAAAAAATTATATATATAATTCTAGATCTGTTGAATTCTTGTTGAATCTTATCTTCTTCTTAAAAAGCTCTGTATGTGTAATTGTTGTCAAAATATTTTTTTACTTAATAATTGCATGACTTCGGAACACATAAAAGGTCAGGAAACTGTACATTATTGATGATATGTAACTTTTTAAAGCGAGGGATAGATGACATAGTTTTATTTTGTTGAAGGTGGTGTGTCCAAAAACTGTGAGGACGTGACTTATCGAGCCTGTCCCACTCAACCCCCGCTTGTCTACACAAGAAGTGAGAACAAATCATTTCTTTACATTTTCTAGTGTCTTTGTGATAACACAACGAATCGTAACGTATAGTTCAAGACATTTCAGTAATGACGCAAATGACTTACTTTTGGGGCGCAAGCGGGGTTTGCGAAATGAAAATAACTGTCGTGACGTGATCAAATCTATTATAAAGCCCTTCCGAGTTTAATTGGACTTGATCAATGATCACTTCATCCAAATGTAATACTAGCCATCCTTATTTCTTAAATAAAATCAAACGTCGGGCACAGAGCAACTGCTTTCTCCCTCCGTTTTTTTTTTTTATATTTGCCAATCATCCTTTTTATTATATATCACTTACATGTAAAGTAAAATATTATTTTAATGAACTGGTCCCTTCACTCTTTTCGAACGAAGTGAACAATTTAAATTGAAAGTTCATAAAAGATCAAATATTTTAAGAAACGATGTAATCGGGTTGTTTTGGGGTTTTATTTTTTTTTATTCTACTGATTGTGGAACATAACCCCGCCCTCCCCCGTTTGTTTAATACCCCCTAGTGCTTATTGCGGAGGTTGTTCTCTTCCCCGTTTGCTAAATGCTGTAAACGTACCATATTTAGCTTATATGCTATTTAGCGAAAATTGATATTTGACCAAGTTAGAGTGGATTTGATTTAGCCTATTTCAGATTGTGGCTATTCTCTTCTATATATACACGACATTTAGCAATGTACTGGATTTAGCGGTAGCTTCTTTCCACCGAAAACGCTAAATAGAATTCACAGCAAAATGTAATACGTTTACAGTGTTACATGTATATCTTAATACATAATGTGGATATATGAATGTTTTTTTGTTGTTTTTTTTATAAATAATACCGGTAATTGCCATAACTTTCTAAAAAGAGCACACATGTACATGTAATTAATCTCTGCAAAGATAAGCATACACAGCAGTTTGTTCACGTAGCCACATCAAATTTCGTTCGATTACAAATACTCGGTGCACGAAATAGTACGCTATAGTTTTGTAAATAAAATAGTCATTTGTTATCCGTAATCTTGAATATGTCATTAACAGGAACCAAGCGACCAAGAATTACCACCTCTACTACCACTGTCACCAGTAGATCGGTAGGCCAGGGGATGGGGAGTGTTAGCAGACGAACGGTACAGACGCCACAACCCGGAGGAATGGGGAGTCGTAACAGGTCTTCACTCTCTTTACAGAGCTCCATGTTGATACTACTGAACGCCTACTTATTCGTTCACTTCTGGACATAATGTGTAAACTATCCACAAGAACAAAATGACAAACTTTTGGAAAGAGGAAGGATATAAATATCTGTGATTATTTTTTCAATTTTTATATTACATCAATTGTTTTTGGTAAAATAAAATAGAAAACGGAATTTTACATATTTAATTTTTTTATATAACAAAAAAGACCAGAGATTTATAAAGAAAACTTCCTCCTGCTTGTTTCCATTTCTTTCCTCTGAAAAAAAGAGAAAAAAAACATTTATAAGTATTTTCAATCCCAGAGCCACAAAATAACTAATATCATGCACAATTCAAGAAAGATAACTCTTACCTTATGCATCCACTCGTATTCTCCATACTTGGAGTCAAAGGTTCCTTTCTGCAAGGATCGTAGCTTTAAGGTAAACCTTGGACCCAACTCCTTTAATCCAACCCTTTTATTGTTTCTAAAGACATATCTGTTAAAAGAAATATATAATATTGGATGAATATCTGATAGCATCTTTATTCACACATAAAATAATTTCTGATCGGTTAGATTAACCATCCTTTAATATATTTCTTAACCTGGGTGAAGGGTGCAAATACATGTACCAAGTAAAACATTAGATCTCAGCATGCGCTAAAATCTTCATCTAAATCATATATTCGAAATAATGAAAGATAGACAGACACAGTGTTAAATGTAATTTTAATATTGAAATAAACATGTTCTGCCTCGTACTTGCTCAGTGGAAAATACCCCTAGAGCCATGTATTCCATCACAGGCAAAAAATTTAACTCATTAGTGGGAAGTCACACAGTTAAGATTCTATAATACAAACCTATGATGCCTAAAGAAAATGAAGTCTCTCTGGTTATGGAAAGTGACCACTCTCCGTCCCTGGAATTGTGGATCATGAGGAAATAACGAGGCAAACACTCTCCCAACAGAATGGCCAAGTCGTGTGCCGAAGTTATTCAGGATTAGCTCTGGTTTATGTTTACTCATTTCTCCAACTCTCTGAAAGAAAATGTTTTAAATTAATTGTTTGAACTTTTAAAATCACACTCTTTATATTAGCAGAATGACAAAAGGTAATTGTCAGGTACTGTATTTGCAAATGTACAAAAATGCTAAAAAGAACTTGATCAAATGATACAAAATCATGCAAAAGTAATGCTTTTGTTTGTAAATTAAAAAACTATTTTATGCTTCTGAACACCAATATTCATGGATTTAGAAAAATTCACATTTTCAAGGATATGTAAAATTCTTTTGTTTTTTTTGTATTTGATTTTGTAAAGGATATCATCTAGATATCCATGAAAATATACCCTCAACAAATAATAATGTAACTTCAGTAATGCATTGTTCTGCAAGTAATATAAACCAAAACTGAAAGAGGTTGCTATCCGATACCTTTATCTCTGTGGTAAGCCGGACGCTGCTGAGTTTGAAATGCAATGTGGGGCCTTCAGGCAGGTGAGTGATGACTAATCCATCTCACACAGGGTTAAGAAAAAGATAGAAATTGCTGCTTCATTCAAAATTTAACATTGCTATATAGCATTTACACGTGCAGTGTCTCTCATTTATTCAATACTCTTGGAATACTGAATGTTTCCTATTCAAAATCTTGAGTAGTATCAAATTCACTGAATCTTTTATAGAGATGACTGTTCAGAAGAGCAGGGCCCTGTGAGCACTTGCAAACACCTGCTGTTGAACTAACCTTTATAATATAGAAATTTGCTTACTAGACTGAATTGAGCTGGTGACTAACTGACCATCTCAAAGGGCCCAATAAAATAATAAAAAGCATTTTAAAGGACTTGCTTTGACCTTCACCTCTGACTTCAAAATGTTGAATTTGACAAAGTACTTTAACTGCAAACCCCTTTACTTAAAGGCAGTCTTCACTAGATTGGGCCAAAGGGAGTGAAATTATGATCCAAAAAAGGATTTTTAAAGAGGTCTGATGACCTTTATCTTTGATCTAGAAACTCTGTTTAAGGTCACTGTACAACCTTTGACCTGCTAATTCAGATGCTCGCCTAGAAATGTGGTTCAACGTCACTGCAAACCTTTTACCCAAAAGCACTCTTTGTATGAGCCAGATAGTAGTGGAGGGAGAGAACATATATAACAGACAAGGATTTTTAAAGAGGTCTAATGACCTTCATCTTTGACCTAGAAACTCTGTTTAAGGTCACTGTACAACCTTTGACTTTTGTGGGTAGAGTATGCGACAGATTGGGCCAAGAAGAGAAAATATATTGTCAGGATAAGGATTTTACAGATAATTCTTCCATGACCATGACCTTAGATCTAAAAAATTGGTTCAAAGTCACTGCACACCCTTTCCCTATAAGCCACTCTGCAGATGAAGTATGAGCCAAATTGGGTCAAGCGGAGAGAGAATATGCTCTTGACAAATGATGTGGGACAGACAGACTCATCACTATAGGGCGCCAGCAGAGCTGGGCTCTAAGTAACATATAAACAAAGGATACTGGGTTCCTTTCGGTCTTCATTCACAATAATGATGTCTGTGTAACCCCTCTCCTTTGCCTGTGGGATGATTTTCTTTAAATCCAATCCTCTCCTGTACTTGATCTCTGAGTTTGGGATTGTTAATTTCAATTCTTTACAAAATTTGTTTGTCCTCTGGAAAAAGAGACAATTAAAACTGGTAATAAATAAACAATATGCATACATGTAATATGCAATGTTAAGTAGGGGTGAAAATTTATTTGTGAATTTGTCTTTACTGAATCTAAAATTCTAACTGGAACTATTTCAACAAGAGAGTGGACTTTTGAAACGGTGTAATGTTTTTGTTCACATATTCGCACATTAAAACAAGCGGAAGGTGATTCTGGCCACATGTAAAATATGCAGTGGTTTTTGCAGGTATGTTTAGAGTAGAACAAGTTTTGTTGATGACTCAACTCATTTTTTTTTAAAATTTCTTTATTGCAGTAGACATGCGTATTGTAGACTCTAGAACTATTTAATACTACTCACCAGACAAGGTCTATCACAGGTGGTTATTAGTATTTGTGGTGATGTTTCTCTGTTGAAATATGTGGCCAGCTCATCTTGGGCTTCATCCAACATTACCTACATATAAGTGTACACATAAAATCCAGTACTCGGCATAAGGCATCTTAGATATATTTATTATCATTTATGCAAAATTTTTCGGTAATGTACAATGAATGAAACAGTTAACCATGTATTATAAGAAAGGAACTGCTTTACAAAACTGCTTCAATTTCAATACATTTACACATTTTTATAAAAATCTCTTTATCATGATAAGATCCAGTTGAGAACAAATCTATAACAGTGTTTATTAATTAAAATATAATAAAAAAAGAGGTTTAAATGGTCTAAAACAGTCATGACCCTGAGCCATTTTGAGGATATTTGCTACAAGTATTGACTGATGACCTCACCTCTGTGTCCTCTGTGTTGACCATAGTTTCATCTTTTACTCTCATACTCTCTATTGTTTTTGGAACTTGCTTAGGTGGAGCCTGAATTGAAAGACATAAACACATCAATATACTACATGCTTTAACAAAAATCTGTGATACTCAGAGTAAAGATAACTTATATTAACTGCAATACCTCTTCTCCCATGCTCTCTGATTCCTTTTTCTTCCTTTGCTTCTCTTTTAGTTTTGCCTATATGAATGCAGATTTAGATACATAACGTTAGCTAACAAAACTATTAGTATTAGAGATCTATTTTAAAGCATCAATAGATTGTGCTGATACATATTCAAACTGTGCTTACTCCTAAAGTAGCATCATAAAATATTTTACAGGGCGTTTTTCCAAAATATTATCTTTCCCATAAAAAAGACTCATTACAACACTTTATCAAATCCATGAGAAACAATATCTCATGATACGTTCAGAATAAATTCGGCCTTTATTACCTTCCTCTTCTCGACTCGGAGTTTCTTGTACATTTCATTTCGTAGAATTTTGTTTTTGATACGCGAAATATTTGGTTTGGGAATTGTTTGGACATCTTCTGTGATATCCTTTAGATTTTCTTCTTCCACGTTTTCCAATTTCATCTTTTTGGGAGCCATTTTGCCTTTATTATATTGAGTCTTTCTCTGTCCTATTCGGTAATATTGTATAATCTAAATAGCACAGATTCTAATTATCTTTTTACTAACTTGTTACAGTAAACTTTAAAAGTCGTCCAAAACTAGCTTTAAACTACTTTTCTAAAGGTGTTTTAGTGACATTTATTTAATTATACTTGGTACGAGTTGTTAACTTGTATTCCAGCATGGTAAACTGGTTCGTGATTAAAATGTAAACTGGTGGTGTTGAATCTGAAGCGGGGAATCTGACCTGTTGATAAGGTAAAAGCTTGTATTTGCTTAGAATTTTGACTGACACACACATTTATTTGTATAGAATAATAGATAATGCAAGAGTGTACATTAGTAACAATCAGAAAATGAAATGTATTTGAAGTTTGCCAAAGAAAGGATATGCTATAAGGGCAACACTCCCCGCTACAGCTCCCTGAATGCATATTGTACATCAGTTTTAGTTTCTTCACCGGTCACCTTCAACGGATCATTTTTTAATTTGTCCGAGAGTGGTTCTGTTTTTAGAGAAAATCATGCATCATTTTCTTATAGGCCTAATGTTACAGAATGACGGTCAGGTTCGAGTCCATCCCAGTCCTGGATGTAAACATAAACAACATCCAAGTCCTATGGCCATCATTAATGAAAGCAGTGGACTCAGCAACATTCATAGCAATAGATACAGTAAGTCTACATATCTAGTAGCTTATATCTAAAATGATTAAACTTATAGTTTCATGACATTCATTATTCTCTCACAAAGTAGTGGCTGCATTTTTAAGCTCTGATACTGAGACCAATGACGTATATTCTGTATACGGGGAAATATTCACCCCGTTTTATTTTTGCCCATTTTGCCCTCGTTGTCAGCAGGTGAATTTAAAACTGGGCGAATTTCATTGTCTCAAATTATCTCTCTTTAAACACAACTGTGTCATGGCGAATTCAAGACGAGTCAAAACTGTTTGCAAGTGTAGAAGGGCGAAAATTACACTGGGCGAAAATAACCCGGTATACATTAAGTCCCTGCTGAGAAAAAGTCAGGGGAGATTTAATGCTATACCCTTGGCCTCAGCATACAGTTAAAATGGTTCAAACAAATCACCCAAATGGGTTAAAATGGTCCTTTTGGAACATAATATCCTATTGGGGATATATTTTTTAAAGTGTTAGAAAATTTTGATTCGGTAATTTGTTAAACTGTATAAATCTGCATCAATATATGAAGGAAACTTTTGGTAAGAAAGTTTTTCTATAATCCCACAGTTTGTATGCCATTGACACCAAAATGCCTGGATGGTCTACACTTTGTTTCCTAGTTAACAATTAAGAGGAGAGAGACAGAGAGAGACTCAGAGACAGAGAGAGAGACAGAGAGAGACAAAGAGAGAGAGAGAGAATGATCGATGAATACATCTTTTTTGTGTATTATATTTACTGGGATCTATGTAAGAATGAGAAATGAGAACGTCATCCCAAATCTTTTTTATGTATTATATTTACTGGGATCTATGTAAGAATGAGAAATGAAAACTTCATCCCATTGCCCTCCCTTTTAGGACTTTGCCCTGGACCCACAGGCTCAGTGGGTCCAGATCAAAGCTCTAGTAAGTAAGTCTTGGGCCCTCAAGGTGTCCCGGGATACCTTGTCTCATGGGTGTACACATCAAACTAGTTATTCACCATGTAAGATTGATCTAAGAAGTTTTGATATACTGAGCCATTTTTAGACGAAATCAGGGGGAGCTTATGCTATACCCTCGGCGTCAGCATCAGCGTCCAGACCTGGTTAAAGTTTTTGTTGCAGGTTCTGTATCTTAGTTATTACTTGTCCTATCTCCACCAAACTTGCACGGATGATGCACCTGGACCTACTTATGGACCTGAAATACTTGGATGCTGAATCTGGGCCATGAATTTCAGATGCTGGAGGAGGTTAAAGTGTTTGGAGCCGGTTAAAGTTTTTGGAGCAGGTGCCCTTTGATGTCCATATCTAAGTTACTACTGGTCCTACCTTCACCAAACTTGCATGGATGGTGCATCTTGTGATACTGATGCACTCCACAGCCTTAGATACTGAATCTGAGCCATAGGTTTCAGATACTGGATGAGGTTAAGGTTTTTGGAGCTGGTTAAAGTTTTTGGAGCAGGTGCCCTTTGATGACCATATCTCAGTTACTACTGGTCATAACTTCACCAAACTTGCATGGATGATGCATCTTATGTTACTTATGCACTTGGCAGGTTGAATGCTGAATCTGAGCCATAGGTTTCAGATGCTGGAGGATGTTAAGGTGTTTGGAGCTGGTTAAAGTTTTTGGAGCAGGTGCCCTTTGATAGACAAATCTTTGTTAATATTGGTTCAATCTTACCAAATTTGCATAGATGATGCAACTGGTGATACTGATGCACTCCACAGACTTGGATGCTGAATCTGAGCCATAGGTTTCGGATGCTGGAGGGTTTTAAGGTTTTTGGAGCTGGTCACATGTGTATGTAAATAATAGCACTTATTCAAACTTGCATGGTTGATTTAACTATGTAAATGAATCACAGAGGTAGCTTCAGATACTGAGAGTGATCTTTATTATCTAGATGCTTAGGCAGGTTTAAAATTTTAGAACAACTTAAATTATGTTAGGGTTTTGGAGCTGGTTACAGAATGGAGTAAATTTTGTTCATACCTTGTCAGACTTAAACAGTTATTATAACTATGGATGTGTAAATAAAGATAGCTTCAGATACAGAGCTTGATCTCGATTATCTTGATGCTGGAGCAGGTGTTTTTTGAGTAGTCAAATACAGGTTTGATTGTTGGAAAAAAATTTGTACTGACCAACTTTCATGGTACATTTAACTTCGGTTTTGAAAAATAAGGCGAGCCCCAGATACAGGGCCTGATCTTCATCATCAAGGATGCTAAGAAAAACTTTGTCCTACCTCACTCAAACTTGCTTGATAGATGTGATTGTATATATATCATTATGATATATATTATCATGATTCCTATTTCTATTGTATTGATTCATATGATATAATATTTTATTATATATATTGTATTGAATCTTATAATATAATATTTTATCATATAAAATGATATTGTATCATATGATATGATATTGTAAAATATTATATGATACAAAATGATTCATATTGAATCATTTTTTGTATTAAATCATATGATATATGATATTGTATTATATAATATGATATTATAATTGTATTATATCATATTGTTGTATTATATGATATTGTATCATAATATATAATATTGTATCATATATCTTGTATGATGTGAAATGATATTTTATTTTATTATATTGTATCTTATGATATTGTATAATGTTATATAATACAGTGTTGTATCATATGATAGGTTATCATTTCATATTATACAATATCGTATCATGATACAATATCATATCATATAATACAATATCATTTCAAAAGAAAAAATATGATATGAAATATGATCATATAAAATAATATCATATCATATTATATGATACCATATCATATCATACAATATCATATGATACAATATTGTATCATGTAATATTGTATTATATGATATGATATTGTGTTATATGATATGATATTGTATCATATTTTTCATGTAATACGATGCAATATCATATCTTATGATATTTTATCTTTTGATATGAAATTGTATTATATGATATGATAATGTATCATTTGATACAATATTTTAATATATGAAACAATAATGTATCATGATATGATAAAATTTTGTTTTGTGAATATGGTATTGTATCATGTATGTTGTATCATATGATATTGTATCATAAAATTTTGTATTTTACGATATTATATTATATTGTGTCGGACAACGCTAAAATACCTTATATATTGATATAAGAGATCATTAACTATGATTTTCATATTCATGTATTATGATCAAGGTGGTCTTATAAAGCAGATGCCTCATCTCAGTGAGCTTTGTAATCTGTGATTACCTATGTTTGCGAATTGGTCCCAACCTGTTAAAGTATTTTTAAAGTTACGAAGTTGAGAAAAAAATCTTCCCATAAATAATAATTGAATAAAATATTTTTCTTATTAGGAATTAAGTGGAATTGGTACCAGAAAGACACTAATGGCCAAGTGAGTGAAAGTGTGTATATAATATTCTTGTTCTTTTATGGTAAAGGCACATAGTAGATCAAGATTTTGAATAGCAGAGTATGAATTTTAATGTGTTAAAGTACTGTTTGACTCTTTTTCTTCAGTTCATTCACTTTGCTATCATATATGTTATTTTATTTAATAGATGTGAATTTTACTTGTGAATAGATAAAGCCATGCATGTCTTAATTAATATGAAGAGTGATGTAAAATGACCTTATAAATAAACACAACATAACAAAGCCATATTATTTATAGATCAGTAGAGGATCGATACAAAGGAACTGCAGAAAATGCTAAAACTCGATCAGTAGTCTCTCTTGGTCTGTCCTGTTTCAAGCTGACACATGTCGACGTGAAGCCCAGGACACAAACTGGATACATGTCGGATGATTCGTTTCTAGAGGCCAGCCCTTCCCCGAGCTGCCATACATGGAACTTCTTAGTCCAGACGTATAACATCATGGCTCTGTGTCGGGAGGAGTATGTCGTGGAGCCGTCCTCCCTCAAGTTCTTGGTAGAGCATGGCTTCGACTTCAACAAGCAGTACTCCTGTGGAGTAAGCTACTACAGAGGCAATGACAAGGTAGACAAGTCAATCAAAGTCATGATAGGTAGTGTATAAATATAGAGTTGTCCCTCTTCTGATTTTGAGTGACAAGCTCTGCAGCAGCTGCAATCTCTTTAATCAGCTGTTCTGTTATGCTATTTCTTTTTGTTAACTCCTTTGTAAGTTGTAGCAGTCTGATCAAAACAGCTGATTTTATGAACCAAATAAATCTATGTTAGATAATTGTAATTTTAACACATTTTTTGTCAGTAAAAATTAATTATTTTGACATGCATATTGCCATGTAGTATATAATTTTATAAAATAACTTCAGCTTTACCCTGACAAATTATGTTTATGTTATTGTAATTTCTCTTTTTTCTCAATATTGTAATGTGTATATTTTAATTTTCAGTTAATTGATGTGAATATTTTGAACAGGAAAACATTGCTTTTTCAAAAATAATCTTCCATCTTTGGCTATTTTGTGACAAAATCTTGTGACTGTATTCTTGTATTAAGCATTGATTTGATAAAGAAAAGTAAATGAAAAGAGGCACTCACATGAAAGACTTGTTTTATTTGTCTGTCATTACAGCCAGACTCTACCACTAGTAGCATGTGTCTGAGGTCTCTCTTCACAGTGTTGGTCAAGTCTCGGAAGCCCGTGGTCTTCCACAACGCCCTCACAGACCTAGTGTATCTGTACCAGAACTTCTACGCCAGTCTCCCTCCAACTATGTCCTCCTTTATCGCGGATCTGACAGAGATTTTTGAGGGCGGCGTGTACGACACCAAGTACATCACGGACTATGTCCATCGAATGCCCGCATCATACCTGGAGTATGTGTTCAGAAAGAGGTAAGATTTATACCTGTGGAATAATAGAAAGCTGTGCCATGTAATAAATGATGATTTTTCTTGCATTATTTTTTTTTTGAAATTTTAAACATGAAATTGGTATCCCTTTTTCATTCATAATTACCATTTGTAAAAATGAATCTTGAAATTATGTTCAACCATAAAGAACATAAACTGATATATAGTACAATCTTGTCAGTAGAGAGGTTAGATTCCTGGATAAAATTGAGTACGCAAGTACTGTATTGCAAAGGCAGGTGAGTAATCAGTAACTACATATTGGCCGATTTGACAACCCTGCATGGGTGTAAGAGAGGAAATCTCACACTGCTGTCTCGCATTGGACAAGCCAGTCTCCCACCTATAAAAATATGAGAATACCTTGACACCTGGATTTCTTGTTCTGTTAGTGTTCAGAATAGTGGTCTTGAACCGTTTTACTTAACAGCCTCTGGTCAATCAAAATGTTTAGTCTTGAGAATACAGAGCAGAATAATTATTGCTATATTAAAGTATAATCCTGCTATACCTCATTATGATATTTCAAAACTATTTGTTAACAAGATGATTATCTGATGCCTGATACAAATTTTCAAAGTCGAATTATGTCTTTGAAATAATTTTTTTTGAAATTCCAGTAAAAAATTTATTCAATGAATACATTTCTTAAAATTCCTTGCTGTAATGACCTGAGGTCTGTTTTTAGTCAGAGAGACAATGTACAGAGACAGAGCACAGAGAAGTCGTCCGTGACCATCAACATCCTGCCCTACCCCCCGACCGAGACGGTCAACAACTGCCGGTGTGGCCTCCCCCCGGACAGCCTACAGGATAAAGACCCGGATCAGGACACCTTCCAGGCCATCAAAGACCACATCTGTCAGGGATTCGCTGTAAGTTATTTCTGTAAATCTCAAGTCTGTTACATTTGGCTGTGTATTCTATTTAGCTTTTCTGGCAGAACGTGGCTTACGCTAAATCAATTACATTGCTAAATGTCATTGCATATCTGTATAAAAATAGGAACATTCAAAAGTTTGCTAATTCATATCCATGGCAACTTGTAAATTCAATTTTTGCCAAATATCGTATACGCAACATATAATATGTTTCAGTTGCAAGCACATGCTGCAATTGTTTAGATTATGGTAAATGTCACTTCCCTTACCCATTTCTGTGATAACTTGAGGAGAAAGAGCCCTATTTTTTATCTTGTGTAGATAGATGTGACAGAACCTGAGTTACTACTGTCTCATTTTTTTCAATAGTTATATCTTGGCTGTGAAAGCTAAAATCTACATTTGCAATTAATGATCATTTGTTGTTCGTTGTCTATGAGTGCTGAGAAAGCTTTAGGGCCGAAACCAGAAGATCTATGGGTGAAAGACAAGAAATAACTACAAACCTAGCAAAATCAATTTGAACATGCAGACAGTGTTGATTGGCTTTCAATGATATACATTTGTGTGCCATTTTCTATGGTTGATATTCTTTAAAAAAAAACCCAGGTATGTTAACTGAATATATTTATATTTTCCAGTGTCAATTTATGAGATAACACTATGAATCAATTTGTAACGTATTGTTCAATACAATTCATCCATGACACAAATGAGGTAATGCTTGGGCGCAAGCAGAATTTGAATAATTATACGAAATGAAAACATAAAAATGTCAATAATTCAATATTTAATCATACAAATCCTGAAAAATATATAAATGTAAGTAATAAAGAATCATTCTTTGGATATAATGAGGTGATTTTTATGGACCGGGTGTGATCAAATCTATCATAAAGCTCTTTGGGCTTTATTGGATTTAATCACGCCCAAACTGTAATGATCATTTCATAATATTCAACGAATGATTCCTTATTGTTTAAGTAATTACCAGTACCACCTACAACTATACATGTATCTCTCACACTGCTAATGAAATATTGTTTATTGTACGTCATTGAATTCTATCCACCGTCGGCATCTAACTGGTTCATCCTGAAAAATTAACAGCTTTTTAGAAGATTAATTACTATTTCATGTACAGACAAGGTTAGTGACAACTATTGGTTGTTAGTTCTCGAAACTTGTTATGAATGCACAGGTTAGTGGGTTGTAGATTAAAAATATAGGATGAGCTCTTGCATGGGGGTATTTTAAATTTCTTCAGTTAGTCATTAATCTTTTGGGTCATCAAAATATTTATTTGGGTCATATGAGAATGACTTTTGAAAATATTTGTTACTATAATAGTAATGATTATACAGGGTGCCCCAGGATATATGATATCATTTTCTCTATGAATAACTTCGGATTATATTTATCCAACAAAAAATCAGTGCATTTTCATTAATGTATACGATGTGATTTAACTCAGCAAATTTCACAAACATTTTTTGACAAAGCTTTGTTTATAAAAACACAACAAATTTATATGAGCTCCATCGAATACTGCTGACATTTTATGGCTTATAGTTCAATCTTACAACAGAATTTCAAAATCTGTTTCTAATTAGTCTTTAGATTTTACTTAAAGATTATCTATTCAGTATAAACTGGGTTTTTATGCTAGGCAGATTTGTTTGGTTATTAAATAAAACCTATGATAAAATATATCTAATAAGTTGCTTGAAAATAATACACTAGTATTTTAAAAACCAATGGGTCACACTTTAAGTTTCTCTAGTCATAAACACGAGTCTAATGATGGGAACATTTGCATGGGGCTAGAATCATCAGATAAATGTCCTGAAAAGTCTGTAGTTTTAATAAGTATTAATCATAAAATGATCTCAGTTTTATCATGATGGTAAATAGTAGATTAAGAATTACATGTACATTCCAAAGGTTGTTTATTCCTAGTCTTGTACAAATATTAAGATGTAAAGTCTTAGAAATTTGATTTTGGAAGCTGAAAGTGGATATTAAATTAAAATAAAATAACCTCTTTTCCTCCTGTATTTTATTGAGAACAAGGCAATTGATTTTATATGGACTAGTTTGTTGTTGTTTTTCTTAGAATATCTAGCTGTTTTGTTCACTAATACAGGTGTGTTACCTGAATGAAATTACCTGTATACATTGTACATGTACCACCCACACCAGCTCTCACACGCTGATGAGAACTTATTTATTATACGGGCAATGAATTTTATCAGTGTCTGCATCAATTAGATTCACCCCCCTGAAAAACAAACAGCTTAAGGTTGATAATTATTATTAATTTATTACCTGTACAAGAGAGGTTATACATAGTGACAACTATTGGTTGTTAATTAGTTTCTTGTTATGAGAACTTGTGCAGGTTAGTGGGTTAGTGGGTTGTAGAACTAACAATTAAAATGAACTTTAATTCTTACAGGATCTTACGTTATGTTATTTTTAATATCTTCAGTTTGCTTTTAGCCTTCCTATGAAGGTTGTAAAATATTTATTTGGGGCAGGACAAATTTCAAAAATCGATATGTCAATTTTGATATCAGTTTAAAAATTAAAAAGAGAAATCAACTAAGACTTAAATTATATTATTATATAAACTTGTTTTTAAAAGATAGCAAATATGCAGAAAGATACATCACACGAGTGAAAATATTTTAAGAGAGCATCAAGTGTTTAGGAAAGTTTCGGTTATTAAACAGTTTGATGTTGAAATTGATGCGACCAAGGGCTATACAATACAGCATTTACCACAAATGATGTAATAGTTTTTAAAAATCGTACTCCATATGAACCTGGGATTTGCTGTGCATACATTCATTAAATATTTGAATCATAAAGAAATACAAATTTGAGAGAACTGGATGCTGATGGGTATTATGGAGAACAACTGGTCTACGATTTAGCCAGACTCCCCTAATAATGAAAAAGATTGGAAGTGAGATTCTGCACGTTCTGTTATTGATAGTCTTGATAATTGCAATATAATTGTAGTGTTAATTGGCCTTTATTGAAAAATGTCTGGGTTTTTTTACTATTGACATTCAATCATCACAGCGGATGTGTTTTTCTGAATGAAGTTACCTGTACCACCTACAACTTTCTCTCACTCTACAGATAAACAATTGTTTATCATCATTTGCATCTATCCAATGACTGCACCAAGGGGAGAGGCACTGAAAAACAAACGGCTCAATATGAACTGTTTGTTCATCTTATTAATTATGAAGAAGGAAGATCTGTTTGCTCATTATAACTTATCATGACATGTACAGGGTAGGTTAGTGTGTTAATAGATCGACGTAGGATGAACTTTATTATTTGATATTACGTTGGGTTATTATGAACTTATTCAATTTGTCAGTGATCTTTTGGGTTTTCAAAATTATATTTATTTGGGTCATGTAGGAATGATTTGTGAAAATATTTGTATTGTTGACTTGAAAACAGATGACTGTTAAAATGTTCTATTTTTAAATCATTGATTCTACCCAGGGTGAGGTCCACACATAAAAAAAAAAATATATGAGGTATGTAAAACCAGATGTAGCTCACTACATCAAGACTTATTCTTTTTAAGACACTATGTTACAAGATGCCAATTTTAATATTTTGTTGAGTTGTTAGTATCAATCAAATAGGTCGAATATCATCATAGCTCATTGGTTAAAGTATGAGAATTGTGAACCACAGATCACGAGTTCAAATCCACCAGGGGCGTTTGTTCATATTTACTGAATTAAATTTTTGTAATAATAATTTTTAATTCGATATTGCATGTTTCACCTTCGGTATTTGACTTTATACTTTTTCTGCATCATGCCATCTTTCATAATCAAGTAATTTTCTACTGATTTGAGAGATTATATTGTGGTGTAGTGAGCCACCTTAAGAAGGCTGGGTGGTCAACAAATTATCCATCAGATCTACCTTAAAATTTTATATATGATTTTTTAGCCAGGAGGTATTATTGGTTTTTGGAGGGATTAAAATGATGATAATGTTCAGAAAACATGATTACGTTGGTTGAAGCAGTTTGCATGAAAGCAATAACATTTTTAGTTTCATTTCCTTCATGAAAATATGAAGAAGCCAATCAGAACAGTACATGCCACATCATTGACATATGTCATGACACATTGACCAAAACTAGAAAGATTAAAGGGTTAGGAAACCAATGCAGGATTTGCAGTGGTAGCTGGAATAATATAGCTTTCTTATTTGTTTTCCTCGCCAGAAAACGACAGATACAGTAAAACTCGGTTATAGCAAATTCCTGGGGACCATTTGATTTACTTTGCTTTGTCCGTAATTCGTTGCATTGTATAAGAAATTAGTAATAATTAGCATAGCAAATTTATTATACACATTTCTTTTGACATTACCACCAGTTGTGTTTATTTAGGTAATAAATAAAAATGCATTTTTTGAAAACTTTTAAAAATTTGAATTGAGAATGAAAAAATATATTTGAAAATAAATTTATTTAAACATTTATGTCATTTAGTATTGGCAACTTTTAACAATTTAAAACAATTCATTATGAAAGATGTAAATTTTGTTATTTTTCACCTCTAAAGGACTCAAAATTAGTTCACTATATCTGTAAATTCATTATAACCAAGTTCGTTTTAGCCATAAAATTTAACAAAGCTTTGTTAGGAATTTTGCCGGAAACTCTACAAAACTTTGCTATATCTGAGATTTCGCTGTATCCATGTTCTTACTGAACAAGTTTTACTGTATATAAAGATTGGAGAGGGCTACATTAGTTGGTTTGCAATGTTTCAGCACTATATGGTAATGATACTGTAAAAGTATTACAATTGGCTGTGTATTCTATTCAGCATTTTTGGCGGAAAGCGGCGTCCGCTAAATCAAGTACATCGCCAAATGTAAAATATCTAAGTAGATAAATAGGTACATTCAGACATGAGCTACATCAATTCCACGCTAACTTGTTGAAAAATCGTATTTCGCCAAATATCGTACACGTTTAATATAATACGTTTACTGTTAAATTACAGTAGTAATAGCACAGATAATTGCATTAATGTTGAGTGTAGAACTGTTAATTAGCTTTCATTGAGGTACATGTTTGCTTATACTGCTGACATTCATTCACTAGAACAGGTGTGTTTTTTTTGAATGAAATTACCTGTACCACCTACAACTTTCTCACACACTATTGATGAATAATTGTTTATCATAATTTGCCTCTTTCCAATGTCTGCATCTAACATGTTCACCCTGAAAAACAAACAGCCATAATAGATTAATGATCTATATTACACAATCCAACTTATTACACAATGACCTACAATAATGGTTAGAGACAACTATTGGATGTTTAATAGTATCTTGTTTTGACAGTGCAGGTTAGTGGGTTAGTGGGTTGTAGAACTAACATTTAGGTGAACTTTCTTAATGGATGTTACATTTTGACAATTTGAATTTCTTCAGTTTTCTGTTTTTATGTTTCTTTTCGCACATGTGTAAATGATTTATAAAAATGTTTGCTTGTTTAGTACATGTATATGATTTCCATCAAAAATAGAATAAAATGGCTTGAATTTTAATATTACATTGTAAAAGAATATGATCTTTTTTGTTGAACCCAAGTCTCAAAATTTTACAATAATTTAAACCTTGGAGGAACTGAAATTTTGAATGTACGTTTTGCTAATTTGTATTTTTAACCGTGTATTCTGAAGGAAATATCCGGCTATTGAAATGGTGAAAATGGCGGGCGGGCAGCTGCCAAAAGGGTACCCCTATTGTACGGATAACTCCTCCTACAGTTTTGAAGATTATAGAAGTTTTTGTTTTGCAGATCAATTGTACATATATCAGAGATGTGCATAGAGTACCCAATTTAGTGTTTATCAATTCAGGGTTGACAAATATATTATGGATATTACTCAATACTGTTCACACAAAAAAAAAACCCGGTTTGCTGTCACATTGACAGCTTTTCTCTTGTTGTTGCAGGTGGCCATTCATATTAGTTGTACTTGTACCCTTAACACAGAATAAAAATTATAAAGTTACCCAAGGAGTGCTTGCAGAATATTACTAATAGGTTCTAAACAAGGAGTGTTAAGATACATTGCCTTGTGGAACTGAACATTTTTATTAAATTACTAGGAAGTCACAAGACAATTGAAATTAAGACACCTGATATTATGACTGTTCTTTTCTACGTATGAAAATGTGTGTTTTGATTACAAAATTGGCCAATTTCATTTTCGCGATTTTATTTTTTGTGATATCTTAACCCTTACACATTCAGAACATTAACTTATTTTCAGGGAAAAAAATTATTTTTATAGATCACTTTATGCATGAATTATAGAAACTTAATTGTACAAGAATTATGTTTGAATATTTTTTTAAGATGCTCTGCTTCATATATACATGTATTTTGATTTTTTTGAACATATCTTTGAAATCCATCAACTTTAATTGTGCTTTGATATTTATAAAGAGAAAATTTGCTTTCCAATCAAATTTAACTGATACAAACATATAAGGGTTTACCCCTTATATGTTTGTATCAGTTAAAAAATAATCGGGTGAAGGGTCGAAAAATCGGGTGTGACCCGACGAAATCGGGTCAGTTGGCAAGAATGAAGGGTTAATTGACGATGAGAGATATGGAACACGTTTTTGAGATTGAAATGTTGCATTGAAATATGATACGTAATGTAAAATTTACTTAAAGACAGCACCTCGAGAAGTTGTACAATATTAAATAACCAATTAGTCAGATCCATGCAATTTCTATACTTTGAATCTTCCAAAATTATTCCTCATTCTTGAGGAGTTTTAAATTTAAATGAGAGTTTAATAAATTGCATCTTTAGTTGTAATTGCATGGCTAAGCTTGTTGTTGAAATTACCTTTATAATAGAAAGACTTTTGCAATGTTGATATCACCCTGTGTGAATCACCTTATTATAGGTTCAGAGTGAATACCTGTTATAAATATAGTTTATCATTTTCTAATGTCATGTACAGATGGAGTATCAGGTTTGTGTGTCAGTATGTCTGTGAACTCACATACCTTAGAGTCTTAAAGTTATATGTGATAATTGGATGAAATGTCAGAAGGATTTAATTCGACCAATTTAGAATTTCTCTGTCACAAAGACGGATGTCTGACATTATTTGTAGTTTAGTAGGTGTTACAAAATACATGCTAAAGATGTTTTCTTCATGGATATTTAAAAAGTCAAAATATTTATTTGGGTCATGTGCTACTTAATTTGTATAATTTATCATAGGGTTGTTAATTACCATAATATCTGATATGTATATAATATATTGTCTGGTATAGCTTTGCCTCGTGCTATACTGTAGATTCCCTTTTTTTCGTAAGTACTTAATTTCGCGATTCAACCGTTAAGCATCAAATTGCGAGAATATAAAATCGCCTATGCCAAATTTTTATCATGGTTTCATTTAGTTTACATATCTGAGAAAAAAAAGCGAGATTTTAAAATCTAAGAGATGTGCTTCTAGCGATTTTAAGTGGATTTTAATTCTTCACGTTTAATTAGGAATCTACAGTATTTCATCCCTCACTGGGCTCACATAATCAATGTTGCCTTCAACCCTTCAACCTTCAACCCCAGTCATCATTTGTTTTGTTATATGAAAAACAAAATAAAAAAAGCATGTTAAGGTTTTGAAACCAATTGCCTTTGTTTTGTTAGTTCAACATTAAATTCACAAGTTCCATTTTGCACTGATAGGTCCATTTTCTAAACATCCTGGTCATCAGAAGGTTTCTAGTGATTGCTCCACAGCTTATTGGAATGACACCTCAGGATGATCTAGCTATTTTAACCCTAACTAGTTCACAAATCCAAGCAACCGCTGCATTTCTCATCCTTTATTCATTTGCCTATTATGACATCACCTTATATTGGAGTCCCTAGGTTTATTTACATCTTCGTCATCAAATCCACTAATCAGATGTAATTTATTGAAATATTTTCTTGATTTTATTCCTAGCTGGACAATTCTGTTTGGACAAGCTAGTATTTCAATTACTGACTATTTTTCTATATATAATTATATTATTGTGAAAATATATTACTGAATATAATAATTTGAATTTGGAGGAATAATTTTGATTTTACATTGTTATCTCATTCAGACTATGTCAATGGAGCTTATGCTATAGTACCCTTCAGCGTCCGGTTAAAGTTTTTAGGCAGGTTGGAAGGTCCAAGTTACAAGTAGTACTGGTCCTAACTTCACTAAACTTGTTTGGGTGTATTTATGGATACTTAAGGACTTTATAGACTTGAATTCTGGAGGAGGTTAAAGGTTTTGGAGCAGGTGCCCTGAGCCATATCTAAGTGATTACTAATCCAGTCTTTACCAAACTTGAAGGGATGATTTATTCACTTGACAGACACAGGCTTGGATGCTAAATCTAAGCCGAAGGTTTCAGATGCTGAAGAGGTTAAAGTTTGGAGAAGGTCACATATCTTGAAAGCTACTGTTCCAATAAACCTATTCTGACTTGCATGGTTGATGTAAGTAAAGAGCTAGCTTCATATATGGAGCTTGACCTCAATTATTTGGATGCTAAGGGAGGTTAAAGATTTTGAGCTGTTAAAGATATCGTAACCTTTGCTTGACAGACATCAACTTGCTACACCGGTACCATTCAAGTTCACAAGGTCAAAAGTCAAGAATCAAACTACTTTGGATGTAGAAAGATAATTTAAACTCAATGTCTTTAGAACCTTTTCTTGTTGGCTCAGTATTTTGTGAAATAGTAAACCTTTCAATTGGAGGCACTCATATTTTTAAATCATTTCTTGATTTTCTTTTCATTATCAGCAATTTTTTAAATGTACTGTGATGAATTTGTTAAATGAAACTTCCTCTTACTGCATTATTTACAGGGTTTAATTCTTGCGCACTTATTTTGGTTTAGAGCTTTATCCGAATTAATGTCATCAATACAAGGTCATACAAGGGATGTTAGAAAATTTCCTGTTTTGATCCAGATGACACAAGTGTTTGAGGCATATTACGCAAGCAGATCACAAGTGTTTTGTGCAAAATTAAGGTTCTGTAGTGCAATAATAGTGTACAAAGGGGATAGATGTATGTAATCCACTAATCTAGTAAACAGTTTTTGATTCATCAATGAATGATAAAATGATTAAATTTTACATTAACTGGTACATGTTAACTAGTAATACATTATATGAGCTTTCAAAAACCATTTGGTGATTAACTATCAATCATTAACACCTTTTTTGAGTCATTAAAGTAATAAATTACTTGATCAAAAGTTTATATATACTTACAATCTATTGCATGTATGTTAATTAAGGGAATTGCCTATCATAAGTTCATTGTTTTTGGAAGAGAAATACTCTTTTTCTGCTATATTTGGACCGTTGCTGTATATTTCAAGACATACTGTGAACTTCAAAGGAATTCTAAATGTATGCATGCACTGCTTATAACACAGACATGAAAGTACAGGGAGAAAGACAGTGCATGTGCATATTTCATGAAACTTTTTTTGCATTAAGCTGGATTCGTAAAGGTTGTCTTAACAGGTTCAGTGTCAGTTTTAAATAATTAACAGGTTCTTTTTCTAATCTTGTCTACATGTGACAAGGCAATAGTATTGAACTAGATGTTCAAAGCATACCAACTTGTTGCCTATTACATGTACAGTCTATACATGTATATATATGACTTGGATGTCATTATCCTGATAAACGAAAATGAACCCAAAACAACAACAAAGATACTCTAACCAATAACTGTAGAAAATGGAAACTTGTCTTTGCCGATCTTGTCACTGGGTCAGTTGGACAATAGATCTAGTTCTATAACAAAACCAGACACCTATTTCTGGCCCGACATCCATTTGACCTTAACATTTCTTTGTAAGTTCATGTAATTATAACCTTCATGGGAGTTCATCAAGAATTAATTGGCTTAGTGCTTATTTTGAAAAAGAAGACGCGGTATTGTATCCTAAAATAGCATGCATTTAGGAATAGAGTTGTGACTTTTGGAAAATGTTGATTGACATGCATGAAGTGATATTTAAAACATTATTGCAGATTTTATGCATACAACAATAAAAAACACATACTTAAAAAAGCAATCAATGCAAATGAGTTTGGACAAAGATAATGCACATGAAAAAGAATACAAATTCACTAATTGAAATAAAGTCAGTTTCCATTAGAACAGAATTAACACATTTCAAGGGTTTTGGCGGAGGCTTAGCCAGTCTTCTTCACTAAGAAATCTTAAATTGATGTGTAATTTGATATATGTTGCATGTCCTATTGAAGACATAATGGGTGAAATATGAAGACATGTTATCCATGTTTTAATTTTGAATGGGGACAAATAATTTAATATACGGGTAATACTATATAAAATTAAATGATAATGTCTGCATTGTTTGTTAAAACTGTACAATGTAGAATACTGATAGTTGTTATAATAACTTATCCATGAGACTAAAGGGTTCCAACAGGGTTGCATATGTCAATTAGATTATTAGGCTACAATAGCGTTATGTTTCTCAATTGGGACTAGACGTTTATAACTTACAGGGTTACAAATCTTAATAAGACTAGGGGCTACAACAGGATTACAACTCTCAATGAGACTATATGGTTACAACAGGGTTACAACTCTCAATGAGACTATATGGTTATAACAGGGTTACAACTCTCAATGAGACTATATGGTTACAACAGGGTTACAACTCCAAATAAGACTAGAGAGTTACAACAGGATTACAACTCTCAATAAGACTCTATAGAGGATACAACAGGATTACAACTCTCAATAAGACTAGAAGGTTACAACAGGATTACAACTCTCAATAAGTCTAGACAAGAAGTTTAAAACAGGATTACAACTCTCAATAAGACTAGAAGGTTACAACAGGATTACAACTCTCAATAAGACTAGGGCTAAAACAGGGTTACAACTCCCAAGAAGAGTACTACTCAGTTGAAGGTTACAACAAGGTTACAGCTTTCAATTACACTAGAGGTTACCAAAAAGTACGAGCTATTGTAACAACAGGGTTATGATTTTCAATAAGACTATGGGTTGAGAAGAAGGTTACAACTCTCAATGAGAGTAAGAGTTACAACAGTGTTCTAACTCCTAATGAGACTTGAGGGTTTACAACAATAATTTTAACTTTCCATGAGACTGGGTTTTCGATGTGGTTACAATTTTCCAACTAGAGTGTTTAATTCAACAGGATTACATATATCAATGAGACTAGAGGATTATAAATCTCAATGAGACTAGGGGTTACATCTCTCAATGAGACTAGGGGCTACAACAATGTTACAACTCTCAATGAGAATTGGGGCTACATGTACAACAAGGTTACAACTCTCAATGAGAATTGGAGCTACAAAAAGGTTACATCTCTCAATGAGACTAGTGGTTACAACAAGGTAACATCTCTCAATGAGACTAGGGGCTACAACAAGGTTACAACTCTCAATGAGAATTGGGGCTACAACAAGGTTACAACTCTCAATGAGAATTGG
>WFKH01007768.1:52254793-52269729 GCA_016163765.1 Magallana hongkongensis | reverse complement strand
ATGAGAATTGGGGCTACAACAAGGTTACAACTCTCAATGAGAATTGGAGCTATAACAAGGTTACATCTCTCAATAAGACTAGGGGCTACAACAATGTTACAACTCTCAATGAGACCAGGGGCTACAACAAGTTTACATCTCTCAATGAGACTAGGGGCTACACCAAATTTACAACTCTCAATGAAACTAGGGGTTACAACAATGTTACAACTCTCAATGAGAATTGGGGCTACAACAAGGTAACAACTCTCAATGAGAATTGGGGCTACAACAAGGTTACATCTCTCAAGGAGAATAGGGGCTTCAACAAGGTTACATCTCTCCATGAGACTAGGGGTTACAACAATGTTACATTTCTCAATAAGACTAGGGGCTACAACAAGGTTATATCTCTCAGTGAGACTAGGGGTTACAACAAGGTTATATCTCTCAGTGAGACTAGGGACTACAACAAATTTACATTTCTTAATACAGCAGGGATAACAGCAGGGTTATTTTGTACATATTCCCATGAGGGAATGTGTATTTACAACATGGGTACAAATCTCTGAATAGACCAATAAACTTGCAAGGGGGGGGGGGGGGGGGGTGTACAGCTGCTAATAGAGAAAGAATTCTTTAACACTGTTGAGTTGATACAAATGAGTATAGATCACACATTTGTCAGCACCAGAACTGTTGATCTCTCCACTTCCACATTTCTACTTTGCATTGTTTTAAAAATTACCACAATGTTAGCACAGAGTAGGGAATTGGTAATTTTGATTTGGCTAATTTGTTTCAAGTTCATATATATAAGATTAACCCAATTATGTAGTAGAATTCTGAATCTTGTTGCTTTTGGCTATCGGAGTCAATATTATCATCTTAAAACACTTTCAATAACTATTAAATAAAAATCTTTCTGCCCATTTGTAGCAATTTGATTTTGTGGTTTATTGAAAAAACCGTCACTATACATCATTCATCAAGCCTGCTATTTCATAAAATGACCTATCATCTCATCAAAAACTATCAACAAAACTACACTAACAACATTCATTTTACTTTCATGTAAAATTCTAAAATCTGATTGGCTTATAAAATATTGAACATATTGCTTTCTGAGAAGAGAAACTATGCCCTCCGAGGTGATAGTATCATTGTTTGAGGACATTAGTGCTGTTTAAAAAAAAGTTGGAAAATGGATGGTGCAGAAAATGTTATTGCATTCCTTTACATGCATGAGGACATTTTTAATGTGCATTGATTTTGAGAAATTATATACAGTTACAAAAAAATCTTATTAAAGGGCAAAGAAAGTTTAAAGCCAGCCGTCTGTTATATAAACTCTATGAATATAAAGTACATGTACACATATCGTACGGGGGTATCGTACTACTATGTGGTGACTGCTGAAGCGGGTTTTTTTAAATGTATATACCAGTACTCATTGACCTTGCTACAGCTGTCATCCAGATGATATTGATAGGTAATCACTTATTTATGATTCATCCAAGTTTTAGATCTATACACCCCTCCAGCTCCTCATAATACCAAATATGTTATCTTAGATACTGGGACATTGCATATATAATAGTGGATTAATACCCTGTAATAACAGTATGTAAATAGATGTGTACAGATCGAAACTTGAATCTGTACTGTAAGAGTCGAATTCCTGGTTCAGGGGTTCTTTTATTGACTGGTGTGGTTTCTGATTGTTGAACTAATTGGCCGGCCCATACCACTTCTACAGGCAATTCAATAATACAGTTGTTGGTTGCCAGGATTTTACATGAATGTGGCACTACATTTGATTTGATCTGATTTGATTCCTCCATTAATATTCTTGTCATTGTGGTCAATATGTGGTGACGGGGATTAAGATGTAGAATGAGGTTCACCTACATCCTACATCAATCCTTGATCCTTTTATATGTGACGTGTCATTGATTTGTATGTGTCGGGCCTCATCAAAGTTGTGTAAACCTCACTGAAGATCAGCATTTCTTGGCATCATGCAGTCATCATTTAACTTTTTGTGTTCTTTTCAGAATAGTCTTGGACCCTTATTTTACACGAGTACTTAATTCCGCTATTCAACTGTTTTGCATCAAATTGCAAGAATATGAAATTGCAAACACCAAATTTTTATCATAGTAAATTTAGTTAACATCTGTCCAAAAAATATAAGCGAGATTTTTAAATCCGCGAAATGTGCTTCTCAGGATTTGTCTATATGAATTCGAAAATATAATATTCATTGGAATCTAAATCTCACTTACATAAGAATCTTTAAAAACTGTCAAAGAGGATGTTTTGGTAATGCATCCTGTCTACTTATAGATGAATAATTACTCAATTAGCATCCAGGTTAATTGTTATTTCCATTTGTGATTGATTAAGACTCCCACATTCCTACATACATGTAGAGTCATCAGCAGAATGCAGAAAAAATAGAAAAAGGGTGTATGGATTTTGTGTAGATTTTCAGACAAATAAAAATCTCCTTAAATAACCATGCAATACAGTACCAGTAAAATGAAAATACTAATTTTTGACCTTATTGATATATATTGCATGAATTAAAACCAGGCAAAACAATTACTATTAAATATTACTATAGACATTAACTTGTGGATGCAGGGGTTAGTTAGATGTAACAATCAACAAAGGTGTTCATTAAAGAATTATTGCATTTTTTAAAAAAGTGTTCATTATAGAATATTGCCGTCAGCCGTGCCATCTACTTGCGACATTTTATTTTCACTTCTAATTAATAATGGTGTTGTAGCAAACACATGCTTTTTTTCCTAAAAATACCTGAAAAAATATGGAATATGAAATTATATCATCTTCGTGATATCATATCCCAATTATGGTATATTATATTTATATTACTTAATTTATATGCACTGAACAATGAAAATTTCTATTTTGTTTGACAAAACAATGGGGACAGACAAAAGAAGATCCTCAAGATTCTAGAATGAACTGTTTTAAAATTTTTCTTTTGGCTTATAAATTTCTTCATTCTATTGTGTATTTTTTTTTTTCGGTAGCAGAAATTGCGTAACAGTACATGCAATATAGCACAGATACATGTAGTCCCTATAGTATTTTACCTTTTGAAATGTAGTAACTTAACAGCTTTAATACCTATACAGCGTGAGAGTATTATTATCTCAGTTGGAAACTTACCACAATCATATATAATATTTTAATATAATCATAAGTGACATTTAAAATTGGATAAAATGATATGAAACAAGATTTATTTCTTTGCGGGAGTAATTGAGCATTTTATTAAAGAATCTGACAAATTCCTAGTGGTGGTTTATCAACGAGGGAATTTTTCTATAGCCTTGTCCGTTCGTAACATAGAAAAACCAGTCAGCACTGGACTTAGCTGATTCAATGTACCCTTTGTCATTGTCTTTGCCAGGGTATTTCTGTCAGTACTAGACTATTTATAAGCTGTTTCACTGTACCCAGTAGTTGTGTAGTTATCTCCGGGTATTTCTGCACCTGACTGGGTTCAGAAGCTAATTAGAAGCAAATGATTGTATGACGACAGGGGTGCTTTCTGGCATTAACTTGTAGAACTTCAAGAATATACTGACGAGTATTGTCAGTTAATTCTATCGTACATGATGAGACTGCAAGAAGATGAGTACTATAGCTTAGTAGTATGCCGTAGTATCGAGCCTGGGTGACTCACTTCTGAGGTTTTGGTTATGAATGAAATATATTCATTTGATGCTTGTAATAGGATAAAAATGCAATTATATGACAAAACCACAATATATAGTACATGTAGTATAGCATAGGGGTGTTGGTATAATTGAAAACAATTAGATTAATTTTCAGATTAAAACAACATGCTAAAGTGTAGCTGGCTTCCTCGATCATAATATAAATCAAACATGCACGATAATATATTTTATATATTTAAATATATAGAATAGGATCTTTGAACTTTAATTTTGATTTAATCAAATTTAAAAACTAGGAAGCTTCGGTATTAATTGAGTTGAATGATTTTGTTTCAGGGACATGGTTGGTGTTCCAGTGGAAAAAGATGTAACAAGTCACATGACATAGACTTGATTCTAGATGTGGACCATTTGGTGCAAACACGAAAAAGTCGCAAACGAAAGCGAAGAAACCGTAACCAACATCAAGAGGACGGAGACAGCGATGAAAGCCAAGAACCAGCCAACAAACAGTACACAAAGGACCAGTTTGAAGAATTCCTGACAAAGAGGCTCGGTAATGGAGAGATCTGCAAAGCAGGTTGCCATCGAGCAGGGTTCGATTCTTTCATGACGGGGTTCTCATTTGCAGTGTACATTTCCAAATATGGAAGTTACAATGGCAGTTTTTGTCTTGATGACTGTGGTATGGAAGCTTTCAAGAACAATGTATACTTAAGTGGAAAAGACATGCCTTTGTCTATTGTGAAAAGTACTTTTTCCAAAACTTCTAAAAATCATAAAGAAAAGATCAAGAAGATATCTGAACATGTAGACAATTCTGAGAAATTATAACATAAGTGTACAGGCTTTATACATCTCTATTAGAATCACGAGGTCATCAATTTGATGTTGATAAATTTCCTGTGATAAGTACGAGGTTTTTGCTGGGTTAGTCTTCCCCCACAGGCAGGAAATGTCATATCTGTCTCCTACACAGTACTACAACAAAAAACAACCACATCTACAGATCTCCTACATAGTACATCAAACAACCTCAGCCACAGATTTAGATGAGTACATAGTTTTACCATCTACATAGGCAGGCACATATTGGTACATGTGTAATTAATTAAAAAAATGTTTGGACTTTGACCCAATGCTTTGTTTGTAAAGATGGTTCTGCCTTGCTATTCAAATTGTCAACCCACATGTAGGAAATGATCACAACATCCACGTTTAAGCTTTTTATAGGTCATGTACAAGATTGATAAATAAAATACATTGTACATGTAACTATCAGCTTTTATAAGGCTTTGATATCCAAATATGTACCTGAATATGGATTTATCATAACAGCTATATTTTAATGTTGATCGATTCATAACCTAGCTTTCCCACTCCTAGAAAGGAAAAGAGTCATAATAAAATTCTTTTTTTTTAAGTAAATAACAATTAATGCCATATTTCGTAAATGCCATGTTAAAGCCCACCATTTAATTAACAGTTTTCTTTTCTGTATTGCTAAACTTTTTTTTACAGAAGACTGCTGATTCAGAATGTGTAATACATGAACATGTATGTAGATGATGTATTTCATTTGAAATGTCTGATGTATTTAAAATTTTTAAAAATTTATGTTGATATCATTTGAATTGTTGATTATAGTTTTATTTTAAAAAAGCTCCTAATCCTACCAAAATGATTGTTGTGTATTTTATTGTTTGGACCATATTAAAAATATGTTTACCCTTTCTAGACCAACTGAAGAAAAAGTATCAGACTCAATATATTTTAAGATATATTTTACATTTAATATCTGTGCAACTTTGAAAAAAAAAAAACCTCACAATTTCCCTTCCTACTGGGCTACATGCAGAAAGAGCTATCAAACAATTTTTTAAGGTGGTCTTAAGAATGTCATCTTGTTAGAGTCCCCAGTGATATAGTTAGTTTTGACTTGTATACCAATCCTTCAATACATAAACTAGTTTATACTAATCTATTTGTCCTAGCGTTTGGACACAGGCAGACCTTTGTCACTCCAGGTAAATAACACCTGTTTTGAATAGGCCCCGCCTACTTTTTCAGTAGCCTTATACAGTCACGAAATGGTACTGTTATTTAAAATATATACCCGTACATGTATCGTAATATATACACTTATCATAAATTAAGTATTACACTTGGAAAATTATCCCAAAGCTATTGATAACACACCATCCAATGTGTGACACACGTTAAATAAACACTTGACATCAATAGCAGGGGCTCCTACTTTGTTCTGTCGAATGCCCCCCTGACAAAGTAAGAAAATCGCTCATCATTGGTGAATCACTGCACAATCAATGGTGGTGGGTTTTTCCTTGTGCTTGTTAATAGGGCCCTGAAGGCTGTGGTAGGGAACATCTTGCTGACAGTTAGGCGTTCCAGCCATCATCTGTTGTACATTTTCTCCCACTCAAACCGTATGAAAATACCACTACATGTGGATTTTAGTTGTCTTTTTGGGGTTATGATTTACCTTTGTTACCATAAAAATTGTTCGTTGTAAGAGAGGGGGTTGATATGAAATTTTATAACAATATCCCCACACTACCACTAAACACAAGCTAGATGAGTTGTTTGCAGTCCCCAATGAGATTTTCACCCACAAGTAAATTGCATGTATTGCAAGATTTTTATTTTTTTTTTATACAATTTTCTTTTTTGCATCAGAAGATGATCAGATGGGAGTTTTCCAACAAAATGCCTCATTGACATTTAAGCAGTTACCACTATGTACAAGTTAAACTAGCTTTTTTTTTAATTTGTCATTGAACAGTAATAGCTGACAAGGAAAAGTCATTGAAACACATTTGCTGTTATCACTTTAAGTCTCCTCATCTGATGGGTTTAATGGAGGACCATGCACTTTACTTTCTAAAAGTCTATTGACTTTCATTGCGATCAATCTCGATTCCATTTTTGCCCTTATCTCCTATTAAAAAAAAAATCTTACTACTTGTTTGCATGTCTTGAATGATTGTATTGACATTCAGAGTTCCTGGCTTTGATTTCTATCAAATGATTCAGGGTTTCATTGGTGCTAATGCCTTATAAAGGGCAGATGTACATAAAATTACAATAGATCATCTCTTTAAAGCAAAGTTTGAAGTGCAGTCATTTAGATATACCTGCTTGTTCTCGGAACTGTAGAAGAGTCGTTAAGATTAACTTCAATAGAAAGACTTATACACCTAAGGTCAATAGGTTCATTGTGCATAATCTTTTATGAACAATATTTTTTTAAAATCAGGTTTTGGAAATTATTTGCATTGCTTTCTCCTAACTTAAGAATTTTGTCTCTGCATAGAAATAATAAGTTAACATGGTATTTAAAGTTTGTTCAATTAAAAGAAATCAAAAGATTTTTATTTTTTTCCAGTCTGTATTTTTTTAATGCCTCACACCCTTTAAATTGTTTGGATGTATTATAATGTATATACACGATCAACCATTACTGAACATGTGGGTTTTTTTTTAGGAGTCCATAGTTTTCCATGGGGTTTTGAACACAAAAGGTTTATTTTTGTTCATTTTGCACTTGGAAATTTCTTGTACATTAATTCCCAAAGTATAATTGCCTTTTTTTTTTAAAACTGTCACCAAGATTGATGTCTTACCCTTTGAAGAATAAATGTTTTTAGCAGATATCAATTCTTATTAGGAAATGCATTATGGACATCTTCCTATTGTTCAAAGAGGTAGGGCCATGTACCCAGCTTCCGCTCCTTGTCTTGCGACTGTACTACAAGTCTGTTCTCCAGATAACCACATTCAATAATTCACACAGACATATTTTTGTATTCATCACAATTTTTATTTGTGTTTCATCAAAAGGTAAATATTGGTAGCAAACCTAGAAACTAACACTTAGTAATGAAAACAATAATGAACATTAGAAAATATGAAGGGGCATGTTTGTTTGGCAAAATCTACATGGATATACATGGACAAAAATGCATGTATACATATAACATAAGATATATGGATTATCCAGAGTGAATCTTTTAAATTCCAATTTTAAGCTTGAATGGGGAAATCATATAGATATATAAACCTTTGTCATAAAAATGCTACACCACAAACTTTAAACAGATCTTGTTGTAAAAACCCTATTAGATCAAAAACTTTTCCCCGTGAGGAATTTATTTTTGAGTTGTGTTCTGTAAAGGTTGGGTATTTAGCAGTGTCTGGAACAACTGATTTATTAGCATGTCAGTTTTTTATCGTGAATCATGACTTAAGATTTCTAGGAACTGTGGGTATCAGCTCATACCTGGAACACTCTCCGAGCGTCATAAAAAACCTGATTTCTTTTGACAAGCTTAAACAAGGAAGTCTCGTTTCATCATGTCTCTAGGTCACTAGTTATCAATTGTCATAACTTGTAATTTACATTAATAAACCAAGCAAATTATCATTTCATTCTTATATTTCCAACTTCATTTTTGGCATGAAGAGTTTTGAATTATTCTTTTAATAGAAGCCGAATTTGCATAATATTAACCTGAATGGGTTGGATCTTTGAGATAATTTGCATATGCTATATGTATAGCTTCTCTAAATACAGATAATATACAGCCTTTAGTTAAAGCTATGTCTTTTATTACATCTATACAAGAAATAACAATCTGTGCGTCAAAGCAGCTTCAAACTAAATATCTTGTTTGAAAATAAGTCAATATAATATATAAAAAAACCAAGAATTCAACATTTTTTTTTTGTTGGGGGGGGGGGGGGGGTGGGGAAGGGAGCAGGGAAGGGGCAAAAATGATATGCTATGTAGCACTTGATATATGGAGAGAAAATAAATAAAATAAATAAATTTGTGCCCTATAAAGTCAGTTAGTCATGTACCAATAACTGATATGCTTTTTGTTTTAGAAAAAAAAAATCATTACTGCATATGTCATATATTCATGTTCGAATGTGTACTGCATACAATAAAAACAAACCACTTAAGATTGCTTGTGTTCTTAAAAACTTGTGTACAGAGTTTAATATACAGGTCTGATTCGAGAGTGTCTTCATGAGTGCAGGCTCTCAAAAAGTGAGATCACTTGTGTATTTTTGAACTTCCCATGTTTGAATATTACGAAGAATCTGAAAATCAAGGGAAAATTGTTTAATTTTCATTTTTCAAATTTCTTTTTATTTTGTAGAATGAAGGTAGAAAAAAAATGGTTCGCTCTATATCAAATGTGGTGGGACCTGAGCTTGGGGAGATGTCATGACCGTGCTTACAGAGACATTGGGAGGTACAAATTATATAAACTAAAGCAAAAACATACAACAAAGTAAAACAGGGTACAAATTATAGTATACTGGCCAAAAAATGACAACAACTTACAGCATACACACAATGTATGCTTAATGTACAAAGTGTATACAAAACTCACTGTATCTAAGATCACATGTGGATCAAGTGTGTGAACTTGTTCCATATTTGATTACAAGAGTTCTCTACTGAATGAACCTGCTGTTCATGGTCATGAACCTGCCATGCCATGGATCTGCATTTGTTCACAACACCAAATGACTAGCATTTTATTTGTTACATTGACACCAGTCCATTATATATCACAACTCTCAACTCGGCCTGATCTTAATATAGTCCACAAATCTACATAATGCTTAGTAATAAATGCATACATGTTCCGTCAGCAGTTAGATCTAATGCTTTAACAATGGCCTAGAAGTTGAACAATATATGTAACAAATTTACAAATGCCTGGACGTTCCTGTTGCAACCTTTGGTTTCAAAGAACCAAATACAACAGAAAGACCCATAGAAACCAACAAAGATATGTCAGTTTTATGGGGGGAAAACTGACTCCAAGTTAAAGAACAATCTCCCTCAGACGGCTACTGTTTCTTTTTCCAGATTGCTGTACGAGTCTGGCGGGACCTGGTTTTCTGTGCAGAGACAGTCCGGAACGGAACTGGTCTCCGATTTGAACCCGCGCTCCTGCTTCCTGGGCCACTGGTAAGGACTGTTTGATGTTCGCCGACTCTTCCTTCGCTGTTTCTTCTCCTCCATCATCATCTTAAGATGCCTGACCTTGCTGCGGATGTTGGCACTGTCCACTTGCTCATTGTTTGTGCTTGGGTCGTGAGCTTGTCTATCTGTAAAACAAAAAAACACCCACACACATTATAACACTGCTCGATATCGATCAGCATGACTAAGATGTATTGATTTTTTTTACTATCACAGCATGCGCTGTAGAGACACACTACTGTCCCACTGATATTGGGAATTCCCAGTCATTGTCTTTGTTCAGTGGTTATTACATGCTCTTGTTTCTGGTCAAAACCCTGATGGTGTGTGATTAAGCCTTGTCCAGGTGTCACCGACTCCTACTGGTTTCCTGTAACTTTTAGGCCTTAATAATAAACTGCACCGGAATGGAGTGTACGCGAGTCATTATGAAATTTTTTCACCATCCCACTATTGAACTTGGATTTTGTTTCCTAAGTAGGGTTTAAAAGAAACTAAAGATGCACTGGGATAAGGGGTCACCTTTTTGTACCTGGTGGTTTTTCAAAGGTCATTGCACACTGAATTATGAAAACAAGAAGTGCATGGCAGGAATCTCTCTTTCAGACATTTTGTGTGCTATTAACATTTTAATCACATGGTTTTTGACAGTATCAACACTATTAGCATTCGGTAATGTTACACCGCTCATTTATTATGATAATATTACACAAAATGTGTTTAAGAGAGATAAATTTTTCCAACCTAGAGGGTATAGGCATTTTTACGTAAATTGAGATATATGATTTGATGTTCATACATGTACAAAACATGTTACCTTGGTTCAAGACTATCTGATTTTCCCAAAAAGGGGTGGGGGGGGGGGGTTGAAAAAGTACATTTTGAATACTTTTACTATTTCACTTTAAATTTTGTTCCCTCCACTCAACTAGGAAAAAATTAGAGAATGTCAAAAGTCTATTTTTCTTGTTAGATCTGACAGGCATTGAGGTTCATATTCAATCCTATCGACTACATATATATTTTCAAGTTCGATGTACTACACTGTACAGAGTAGATATTGATTATGACATAAAGGAAAGCTTGTGAACTCAGCATGGTAAATACAGCTTTAAAATTAACTACAAATGCATTCATGTTGATTGAGTATATCAATCCTAGTTACCTCTCGAGTACAGACGACAACCAGACACAAGTATGAATATTAAATATTGGGGGGGGGGGGGGGGGGGGGGGGGGAGTGTTGACAGTTGGGCCTGTGTTAGTGTTGCTGTCTTAACCTACCTGCGTATTTAGGGTCAGAGCTGGATCTCTGGGGTGGATGGAGGAATGAGTGGGGTTTGTAATGAGGGACTGCGTTAAGTAGGTCGTTCAGGATGTGGATGATTGTACTGAGATCTCTTCGCGGTTTCCTCTCCACAGCCAAAGCCGACGGCTCCAAAGTCCCTGTATAACCAAAAACAGACAGAAGTCAGATCACTGTGGTTGTGGGGGAGATTACATCAAAGTAGCGCATGGAATGAATATAATGTACAATAATTTCTATATTTATAAAAAAAATTGCTAAAGATAGGAGCTTATTGCATGATATTGGTTTTAGTCAAACAATTTTTTTTAGTTTTTATTTATCAAACATTTAAAAAAGAAAAAAGAAAGGAATATGAGTAAAAAGACAAAAGTTATGGGGAGGTGGAAACAGAAAAGAAAATTTAATCTTCATGTAGAGGCTGTATTGGTGAATGGGGGGAGTGGTTGAATGTGAGTATTTACCTGAGAATGTGCCCGAGTACATGCCCCCGCCCAGGTCTTTGACTGTCTCTATCACCGCCCCGCCACAGTCCGGGGTGTCGGGGGACGAAGCGTCCTGATTATAGGTAGAAGTTTGGCAGTTCTAAACAAAAGTAAACAAAATGAGTAAAATCTTCATAACTGTACATAGATCAGAAGTTTGGCAGCTAGTTTTTGTCCAAGAAAAAGGTGTAACGGGTAATTCATGACTGTCTAAAACCAGAAAGTTTGGCTGATTTTAAATTAGAAACCCAAAATTACTAGGCCATTATAATATTTGTTTTATTACTGTCCTGAGATCAAATATTTGACAGATCTGTGTGATAAAACACAAATTCTCTTCACAATTTAAAGTTCACCACATTCAGAATAAAAAGAGCCAAAATTACAGAAGGCATAATTGTGTTCTCAATTTAATGTTTATGTAATGTGTAAGGAATTTAGCTTATTTTTGAAGTCCAGTAATTTTTAGACATGCATACTGTAATTTAAAATCCCATTAAACCTACATTGAATTAAAATATAAAGCACTTTTGTATGGATGGAAAATCTAAGTTAAAGGCCTTTTATAATTTTTGCTGTACTGAAATATAGATCAGGGCTTCCCATGAAATATCACCCAAGGTTACATTAAACCTCATTGTATGGAAGCTGATATTTCTAACGGATATTCAAGCATGTGTCAACTTTTTACATAAGGAGTATGCATTTCCCTCTCCTGTTTAATCCCTGACACAGATTCCTCTCACACTTCCTCTATTGCTAAAGCCATTTGACCCAGAAATCAATATCGAGGCCAATTGAGATTTTACAGCATCAAACATTTAATTGGCATGTGGCAATTTTGATCAACTAGAGGTTAAGTCAATCGATGGCTTAGTAATTCTGTAAACACAGCACTGCACCATGGCATCTCTCACACAGAGACACAAACAATGGTTTGCTGTGTGGGCAGGATGAGCATGTTACGGGGGTGGAATGTTGTGTGTGGGAAGCCTGGCTCTGTGTTTGTCCCCTCAAGAAAATAAACAACAACAAGATGAGCTGGTAGCTAGGGTATTGCTTTGAGGTCATCTTCAGGTAGCCCCCCCCCCCCCCCCCCTTTTCATGGAACAACATGACAATAAAATTCTTTGCTCCAAGTTTTATTGATAACAGGAAAACATGTTTTCCTACTATATCCTCTGTGACCTCTGCTTTGTTGATAACAAAGAGGGTATAGTCAAACAAAGGAGAGATAATCTGAGTGTGATAATGTTTGCATGTTGCATATAAACCCGTCTTACTTTTTCAGATTCGGGGAAACTCCTGAACTGATGTAAATTGTAGGGAATCCCATTACTTCCGGCGTCGGATGTGTAGGTGGGGGAGGGGACTTCTTGGTGGTCATGCACGGTCATGTTGTGGGGGGTGGGGAGCTGGACGGGGGTGGGGCGGGCTCGTCTGGCTCCTGTCTGTGTGGATAGTTGAAGCTGTATAAACATCATGTGATCCCCAAGTCTCATGGCTAACACGAGGGGTGCTCTACCAGAGAGGAATTCGCTAATCTGAAAAATAAATAAATATTGGGTATTTTCTGGTCAAAGAGTAAATAAACACTTGGTTGTAATTTGATTTGTGTGTGTGTGGGGTGGGAAGGGGGGGGGAGACTGATCTACATTTATTTAGAAATGGGTAGCTGGCATTTGGCAATATTATTTCAGTTCGTATAACAGATAAATGTAGTACACCTGTACAGGTGATTTATGATTATTCGAGTCTTGATGAAGTGTCTTGCGCAACATTTCTGTCAGATAAGAGACTGTCTAAACAAGGAATATGGTAATTGCAAAATGCATCAATGGCTTCAAACTGATTGCAAAATTTTAGGAGGCCAGTGACCTATATTATAACAAAGAATTCACTTTCGAAATCCAGGTGTTCAAAACTAGAATCATTGCATTTAATTAACCAGTCTGTTAATGTGAGCAATTTAGGTCCCTTTTTAGAAACGGAGACAGCGTAGCATTAAAATTTGTCATACTAGAGGATTAAACTGCTTTATTGTTAATGTCAAAACAAAAATAGACTCAAGGAAATCAACTGAAAAATATGTCTGCAAAACTCCGCACGCATGATTTGCTTATGAATAATTATGTATTATCTATGTGCGCAGATTGGGTAAATGTTGTCATTTAAAATGAAGTGATGCTCCGCGTGACTTCTATACGTGGTATAGAGGGTAATGGGCTGCAAGGTTGAACACTTTAAGAACAAACTCTTGCCCTTTTGGCAGCTCAAGTGTGGGAGTTATGAAACATCACGAATTCTGACACCACTGAATTCTCCTACCTGGGAATCTGTAAGGCTCTCCAATGCTTGCATAACTCCACTCTCCTTTTTATGGAACTGCAATGAAAATCAAACCGTAATATACTTCACCAGAAACGAATTATTTTACGAATGCACATAATATCAAAGGAGATAATGCAGGACACATGTCCTTACTGGGATATTTTAAGACCATTTGCTTTATTTATACCTATTACATACTTCTGATACTTACCGATAAACCACTCTCCATGCTTGGTACTAAAGTCAAGGTACTGTTCTCTTGAATGTCGTAATCTCGCAGAAAACCATGCTTTAGTTGCCTAAAATAGAATCGAAATATCGTGAAATGTCTTCAAGGTTTCGCCAAGCAGTGGGCTTAGAATCGGAGTGGTGGTTTGACGAGTTTTCAAAAGGCAATATGACAAGATTGTGCAAAGCCATCTGTCATCTTTATTTTCCATTTTACTGAAATATCCGATTTCTCGGAGTCATTTTGTTGATTTATCATTACCAACACATGTAAATGTCAGATGCCCCCCCCCCCCTTCCCTTGAGTTGTTTTCTCTGAAGCGTTACAGGGAGTCGACACCACGTTTTAGTTCATTATACATAAGTAGATTCCAGTGCACTATGATATTGTACATGTATTTTAAAAAGGAGACAGAAGAGGGTATAAAAAATAAAGCTGGAATGCTGCCCTGTACTTATCTGCTCATTAATTAAAAAAACGATCTTTCGGCTTATATTTCTGACATCTCATACTTATGTGAGGGGATTGGGGTCGGGGAATGGAGTTGGCTTGCGTCACCGACCAGGCAGTACATGAAATTGCAATTCAATTACAGCGCCGCTTTATTTATTGGAGGGACAATCGATACCTATGCCCCGCACGTAATGTGCATTCATTGACTTTTGCTTTACAAGGTTTTAGACTGCATTGACGTCACTGCGAGGGATTACGGTCGTGTCGGGGGTAATTGGCTCAAAGATGTTTTTCCCACAGACACTTTTGTTCGTTAGTCCTGACAATCTTTTGCCCCGATATCTTGATCGCAGGACAGCATATCTCTCTCTCTCTCTCTCTCTCTCTCTCTCTCTCTCTCTCTCTCTCT
>WFKH01007768.1:52215566-52254783 GCA_016163765.1 Magallana hongkongensis | reverse complement strand
CTCTCTCTCTCTCTCTCTCTCTCTCTCTCTCTCTCTCTCTCTCTCTCCTGGAAGGAGGTCGGGTTGTTCTTTTCTTCATCGTCACTGATATGACCATATGACGTTTTGTGTGGGCTACTGCTGATGTGCATACAAAAAGACTTTTAATCATTGCCTCCTGCTCTGGTCAGTCAACTCGTATATCGTACATTAGTAAAGCAGTTTGTGGGCGGACGATGCGTGCTGTAAAAATATTAAGTTTGCAGGCTTCACTTGCTTCGGTATATTTTTTTGACATTTATCGAGACGAGTCTTTTGGCACGATTGCAAACTTTCAGAACCATTACTCCGATGAAAACGCATTTGCTTCAATTACAGAGCATTTAATAAATATATGACCAAAAAATGGTGAATTTGGGAGACCGGTTTCGCTTATTTCGATGCTTGGTTTGCATGCTAACAAGGGCCAGTGCTAAATCAGCGGCAGCGTAGGCGGAGACGAAACCTTTGTTTCGGGAGAAATCTAGCGAAGTTCGACGATCAGCGACCCTTATTTGAATTTTCCACTTCCAATTCTCCTCCAGTTTTAAATACCGTTTGACCTCAAGTATGCGATAAAGAAAAAAAAACCCAACTCAGGTGTCCCATGAGCAGACAGCTCGGAGAAATTACGAGGTCGTTAATCTTTAAACGCTGCTTCCGTATATTATAGGTACGCAAGTAATGTTCAAGAATGTGCGTAGGTGTAAGGTTTTGAAAGCGAAAACATCACACCTAGACGAAAAGTTGACTTTATATTTAAACTGCTGTAGATGAAAATAAAGCTACATTTATATGCCGATAAGCCCTTGTGACAGTTTTAATTTATATCCAACTGAAAAACATGAACGCGATAAATTTTCGTTTTACAACCAATGCTTGGCCTCTTTATTGAGAACAGATTACCCGGGCTATCAAATGCTATTGCTTCCCTGGTGTGTATTTTTTCCACGTTATTATTTGTTGAGCGTTTAAATATGTATGAGACTGCACTTGCGGTTAAAAGTTCAAACCACAAATATGCTTCCAAGCTTGGAGTCGGTCTGATGAAGCAGTGATCATATCGGCCTTCCGTATGCTGCCGATTTAGTAGAAAAAGAAACTAGGTTAGTGTGTCTATATCAGAACTAAAGGCTGTACATGAAGGACGCCCAATGAAAGCAGCAGGCGACATGGAGTTATGACATTTGGAGCAGACGTCATCGTTTTAATTAAATGCTTTCCGAAGGCTTTCCGTCTGCAATAAGAACAGCCACAATCTCCCAATCGAACTCAAGACGTTCAGGTACATCAATATATTAACTCGCACTTTCATGGGCACACGCGATCAAACTAGTTTATTTTGCTTCTGAAGATTCAAATCAGGAAAGTATTTTCATAAAGAATTCTTTAATCAAAACCCATATTTCTTATGACCTTTTAAAGCGGCTTATATTATTTTCCCCAAGGAATTCAACTTCCCGTTTTCCCAATGCCGAATGGGGATCTGTGTGACTAGCAATAAGGAGCAATATTCCCCGGTGCCATCCAAGAAATGAGCTATTGATTCTTCGTTTTCGGCCATCGCTTGGTCATTATTGCAGATAATGCATTTCTCCAGTAAACGTATCAGTGTTCCAAATTTCTCTTCAGCGTTATGCATCATTTAGCCCCCTTTTTAGGAGCAGGAGTAAACATTTCTGTCATCTTTAAATGTAGCTCATTTACAAAGAAACGTTTTTACGTAAATGGGATAAATCTTGTTCTTTCCAATTATAAAGCACCAAAGAATGACAGGTATAGAAGTGTATGGAGACGAAGTCTCCTCCATATATGGAAATTATGTACCATGCCGTACATTCTACATTCCTTTCAAGATGACATCAAATATGCATATTTAATTAATAGTTTTAAAAAATATATACATTGCGGTTGAACTCGGGCGATTTATTTTTCGACGTCTGATGAAAAGGATAAAACACAAAAATCTTTTTACAGTGACGTTTATTCATCGGTTAATTTTTTTTTCCTAAAGACCAGATAGGATCAGCGCTGGGTTGTGATCAATATACATTGATGAATTCTATTCTAGTTACACGAAATCCCGAGCGACCTTTCAAATACAAAGGTGACAAGCGTCACACGTTATACCATGACCAGAACAATTGGTTTGGAAACAAATTCGATCGAACAACGGTCTTCGGACAACTTTTTTAACTGAAAGCATACTACTTCGTGGCTAATTCACCGCTATTACTGAAGGCAAATTGGGACGGGCAATCGTGAGGAAGTGTGGGCGATTGCAGCACAGCTTAACCCCCCCGTATCTAGTGCTTGTAAACCTTTCCTGAATAATAGTTTATCTATGGTGCTTCCGGTAACAATTATTTTACACTTTCACACGCCAATGTCAATGTTAGGGCAAAAAGCTGGCGTTCTCAAGATTCATATGAATTATCAAGGTCGAAATCAATTAGATCAATGATACATCTTGTAAATGTCTCTAGATAAAAGATTTTTTTTTTAAATTCGTGAACCTCCCCCAAGTTCTACAAGGAAGTGTCATTTTACAACAAATAGCATCTGATCATATTTTTTTTTTTACATCGGTGCACTAGTGGTGGACTCAGATAAATGGGCTTTAAGACGCATTTTGCATTGACAGAACGCAGAGAAACACGTGTGTGTATCTGACATCTCACTGAGAACACCTGGTTAGGGGGTTCACAACCGTACACTGCGTAGGCTAAATTGTTGACCTAATGAATCTACACTTGACCTAAATACATTCCCACGGAATTAACACCTACATATTATCTTCCTCGACGTGCAATTCTCCCCAAACAAATTCTGTATTAAAATATTTTAAATCTTGTGTTAAAAGAGACCTGAACTTGGTTGGTTTTTAAATATCTATTCTTAGATCGTGTGGAGGGCTGTTTTTCTTTTTATAAGGGCTCACGATTACTGTTCTGGTTGATTACTTTGTCTGCCATATTAAGCCGTGTGTTGGACGTAGGTGTAGGGCTATTGTCAAAATCTGATGGATGGGCTTATGTGCCTATATAAAACATGTCTGGCGTAGGAAGCATAATCGGAGAATTTCGTAATCCAAAACAGAACGTGCGTGTTTGCTTTGTGAACCTATAAACAAAAGACCAATACAAAGAACACATAAATAGTAACAATACAAAGTAAAACAATCGCATTAATACAGATTCTCTTGCATTTTTCATTGAACAGAGAACATTTATTCATGCGCTTTTGCATTGTATCAGTGGTTGCAACAATGGCCATTATATCTGCAGAACTTACTTATTTTGATGGAGTAGAGTAATCCTATCTCTGTGAATACTATACATCCTGGATAGTGTCCAGACCAGTCCCTGAACGGTTTCATTATGGGAAACTCGGAGCTCAAAACTCCCTCCAGTTGCAGGACGAATAATTATTTTAAACGAGTTCATTTCAGAAAACTCCATATCTTTTGAAATACAATAAAGGATGTCCGTGTGCACTTTGCTCTAATTTTAGCGTTAAAATCTCGATGCTTTTTAAGGACTTTAGGGCTTACGGTCGCATTCCAAGCTCTGTGGTTGCACACTGAATTGACCCAATGAACAGATCTCCCTTGAAGCAGAAGACCTTACGGTAAATAAACGCCTATCTCTAGAACGTGTACTCTCCTCAAGCCTCAGTCTTGAACTGAGTATCCTTCATATAAACAAATGTATATAAAGCTGTCTTCCTTCATATCGAAAATGGACTCGCCCGTTACTATCAAACGTGAAACCGCATTCTACGTCAATGAAACAGGTCACGTGCCTTTTTGTTTTTCTCAATGAAAGCGGCTCTCCGCCAGTAGAAATCGATCCAGAAGAGAGCGATGCTGAGCGAGTGGACTATGTCCACAAAACTACTAGTTACTGTTACAGAATTTTTTGTAATTCTCAGTAGGTTTATTTAGGTTCGTATTTTTTTCAAGTGGCACCGAAGCATGAAGGCTCTATCATCTATGAAGGGGATAGGGATTTTACACCGTGGATAAATGTACCTCATGCCCTTTTATTATATCTAACACGATGGTAACGAAGATATTTTCAATTCTGTAACTTTAGAAAGTGGAACAAGGAAGTCATATAATTTTCTATTTCCATTACAACAGTATATCCACGATATTGGGGGAAAAAAGGTTAGAGAGATCATATTTCTTTGAATTTAGGTGTGTACATGTATACAATGTACTCGGACATTTAAAATAAATCCCAATCCTTAAAAGCGACCTTTCTCCCCCAGAAAACAACGTGTTTATTTCATTCTTGATGGAAAATACACGTCTGTTTAAATGCTACATATTCTTGAAGACAATTATGATAAACGCCCAAACGTAATTGAAATGCCTGTTATTTAAACCCACCATTTCATCATTATTTCATGTGTTATGAAAGACTATTATTATTTTATTGTTTTATGCACTATTTTGTTAAATTATGCAAATGTTGGTAAAACACAATATTGGCTGTATGTAATATCTGAAGTAACGTATGATTATTTTAATAAAAATGCTAATGACATGGACGTACTTGGCACAACAATGTTTTTATGATGTAAATTATGTTTATTTATGTATATCATATGCAACTATACACATGTAGTTCCTTGAAGTCGAGAAGAATTATTGTGAAATTTTAAGCTGCCATTGAATAACAGTACATTTCTTTTTTTTCTTCAATGCTGAATATTGTTCATTAATAAATTCGTTCGGAGCAAATAAAATAGAGACTGGACGTTAATGACATTTGTTCCACTCTTACTGAACTTCACTGCGACTGAACGCTTATCGAGGTTACAGGGAAAAGTTCATTGTAGTGTTGGACTAATGTTTTAAACGTCGTCTAATTCATTAGCTGCATGAAAATATTTAAGGAATAAGGAATCATTCTTCGAGTATTATGAGGTCGGAGCGTGGTCAAATCCAATAAATAAATAATGATAGATTTGATCACGCCCCAACCGAAATTATCACCTCATAATATTCAAAGAATGATTACTTATAAATTATAATATATAATTTTCAGCAATTGTACGAATAAATATTAGAATATTGACATATTTATGTGATTTTCATTTCTTTTAAATTTAATTATGCAAAACCCGCTTGCGCCCCAACAATACGTCATTTGAATGTATTGGAGTATACATTACAAAATCGATTCGTAGTGTTATCACAAAGACACTGAAAAATGTAAATATTAAAAAAATCTTTGTTGTTTATTCGTGTAACTAATTTATGTGTATTTTCATTTGACAGTCAATTTTTTCTTTGAAATTAATTCTTAATTTAAAAAGGGTATATTAAAAAAGAAGACAAATATTTCTTTAAATAAATATCAAAAATGTACACTTTAAAAGACTTATCATGCGTATGACTCGTACCATTTACATGATTGCATAAATTGTGTGTCTGCATCCATTATGAAAAGTAAGTGATTTCAAAAGGAAATAGTGATTGCATTTTCTATACTTTCGAAGAAGCTTAAAAAAAAAATCCTTTCGTAGAAAAGACTGGGTGTAAAAGAAAACCTTGCTCTATACCAATGTACGGTTGTAAGCGCATAAATTAAGCCCGCAAGCTTAGTTATTTTTCGTAAATACTTGACATGTAAGGTAAACTTTGTGGAGTAGACAGAACGAATGAAATATACATATACATGTGTATAGAAATAACGGCAACGGGAAAATTCTAAATCTTTAATTCAATCTAACATAATAATTTTCAAAGCATACTCGAGACTTTTTAAGACAAAGAAATTTTTGATGACTCCTCAAGTGGTCAAGAACAAACGTGATAAAATTTTATAATAATGTTCCGTAATTCATTGAATTTTGTTGTCAAAAGTTTAATTAAATGATACCGTCATCGAACTTTTTTTCTTAAAAAAATTCTGAACCAGAATGTTATACAGGCATCAGGGGCAGTGATCTTGTGAACATGCAACTCCTTACGTAAATTTGACAGTTGTTAGGTTGTTAAACCTGACCGTGTTTATGTTCTTTCGGTCGATAACCCAAATCACGCGATTTAAGATACAGGAACAACAAAGGTCAGTAGGCTATTGTGCAATCAGCTGCAGGAAGAGTTCATCCTATGATGATGTTCCCTTTAAAGGTACATGTATATACGGCGTACCTGGGCTGAGATTTTTGATATGAACTTGAGTGAAGACACGGGTCATATTAAAATTAAACTTTTCACTGCGCTGGGTTCTGATAAACGCCCACTGTAATAAATCTTCATATTTATTTGCATGAGACATGGTGTTTTCAACTTAAATTTGTGTGTATATCTTTTCATCTTATTGAATTAAAAACCAATTTGATACATGTATGTATGTTTGTAAAATACTTTATTCAAGTGACTTATTTTCCTTCAAAACTTGCATACAATATCTAGACCAAAAACAACAAATTGAAAAAAGAAAGTTATACTGTAATTTTATAAATGGCAATGACGAGTTTTTTTCTTGTTTGTGTGTCAAAGACTACTATTACATGCTATATTTGGTATTCCTTATCTGTTGGTAATACTGAAACTCCTTTGTTGTAGCTTTAAAGTAAGATGTTAACAATTTAATTCTTGATTATACTGGATTGGCTGAAAATGTTAGCTAAAACGCCGCATCATAATATAGGAAGTCTACGTCACAGTAAGACCAATGCGGTTGAAAAAGCTTTATGCTATTTTCCGACATGCAGGAAACAACTTTGTTCATTTCATTAGGGTACAGACTAGACGAAGAAAGTTTAAACTGAACTACCTCAACCCAGTTTTAATGAGCATTTAGAGGTTGTTCAATCCTTTTTTCCTCGAATAACTCAAACTACGTTCAGTTTAAATGGATCATTCATAACCAAATTTTATTTATTTGTCCATTATATAAGCCAATGCTCTAGATAGTGGTCTTTGAACGTACATACGTGCATGGGGAATTTCGATATCGATGGGAAATGCGCCTATAGGAAAATAAATACATAATCCATACCTGTTTATGGCCATCTAGCTATTCTAATCTATATATGTTTGTGGCGAAAAAGTATGTCACCATAACTAAGCTACCAATTTATCAAAAGATGTTTACAAATAAGGTTTATGATATGTTTATGCAACAACAAATACTAGTATTTTTAACTAGATCATGATTCGTAATTCCGATCCATTAACATATTTGCTCCACAACACATAAAAATAATTTCTTTATTCGAGCCTTTAATCATATATTTAGTGATTAAAAAAAAACCCCACAAAACCTTTATGTTGCATATCGAAATCTAAAAAAAAAACCGTGAGATAATGTGATATAAGTGCTTCTTGGTTTCATGTACACATATAACGGCGTGAAATTTGTTGTGCTGTAGAAGTATGCCATTGGATCATTAATTAGAACGAGCAAAGCTATATATGGGCATACCAGTGATGTAATCCTGGTACTTGTTTTTCCCTTGATGCACTCCAACATCCTGTTAAACATTTAACGATTGGTTGTGTAGCGTTGGTACCACGTGACACCCTGTATCATTTGAATTAACCAATAAAATTAACGCATTGTTGCGTACTTAAAGTAGTTTCCGATCATCCAAACAAAGGGATGTGTCATATTTTGTTAAAGATATTTTTGGTTGTTTTTAAATCTTATTTTAGTCCAAATATGGTACACTTGAATTGTTTTCATATATGTATCAATTTATATAGTTATGTTAACTGCTGTTGAGAAAAACAATATTACAGAAAACAGTCCCCTATATGTACATTGTATATCATGTACAAACTTAATGGTACGCAATAAAAGCTGTATACTTATCTCTGATGGAGAAGGTTTTAAACAACAACAAATCTCGAGTGAAAAAGAGCATTTAGTCCCAAAATTTTGGCCTAATTACAATGTTAGTGGAACATATTATAACCTCAATTTTTAAATTGGCACCCAACTCTTAACTAGTTGAATATAGCAGTGGATAATGTGTGGTTCATAATGCCATGAAAGATAATCAGAAAATGTTATTATTTAAGTTTGTATTTTAATACTTGAGAAGAAACCCAATTTTATAGAACTTAAAATCGGAAGCGTTGTGTAAATGGAAGTATGAATACAATTGATGGTCGTATGATATCAGTATGTTAATTTAGCGAGGCTGCAGTATAGGTATGCAAACTTATAAATGTACACCTCCATTTTAATATATTCTATGAAAAATGATATGATAATCACAGCCCCCTTATCTACTCGTTGAACAAAGTCATGCTAACCGCCTTGGCAGATTGTGTTGTTTTGAACGAAGACACAAGTGCTTTTATAGAAGTAAAGAACAGCTCTCTACCCCCTATTCTCGCCAGGTTAAGGACTTGATGACGTGGAGTTCTGCGTCACGCGTATATTTAGAGTTCAATTTTAACACTGGAAGGTAGTTCCATGAACAGAAGACACCTTATTTTTGTCTTTAACCTTTTTTTTTTTTATACAAACTAATGAATAGCGGTGATGTTTTCAAATTAAGATTGATAAGTTTGTACGCTGTGTTTAAGAACAAATTTGTTATATATTACTGACGAAATATTTACCTTATTGTATATTTGACGTAGAACCAGTTTAGGAAGGTACATAGATACATGTAAGTGATGTGGGAAAATTTACGTCACGATGTTTAGGAAGTCTATAGAACAGAACGCTATCTAGTTCATTTATCACATTATGATTCTTTGTCGATTTATATTATTGTAATGCCGGTAACGACAAATGGTTGAATGCACTTAAAAACTTGATGAATTTATAATTGCCTCGGTTCATCATGTCTTTATATATATGGGTATTTAACCTTATACGGCATTGAAAGACAGTCACACTTTAAAGTATCGTGACTCAAATTAAAATTTCAGTGTAAAAATGGAAACTCAACTACTCGTCATATGAGCGCCCTGGTGTGCATACCCAGGTAGATTGGATTGATTTATGGAGGGTTTTAAAATAAACATTATATCATTTGTCTACGGGATTTCCAATGAGAAAAGTAGGTGTAATATATAGGCCCGTTCTTCCTGAATTTGTCTTCCGAACAAATAAAACCTCTGACTTTTAGGCTAAATACTCAGATAATAAATTGGAATTTCCAAGACTTCTTTCCAAGAGATCTTGATAGAGTGACAAGTTGAAATTAAATACATGCCGAAAGTTTTTAATGTTTTGCGTTGTTTGATGAAACTTCACCCGTTTTATAAATATTCACACTTAAACTAGTACTTAGTCTAGACAATTGTCTATTTATATAATTGAAATTAAACAATCATTGAAGTGCTGACTTACAAAAGTTTCACATCTATTTTTATTAGAACTTTAATAAAGATACGACCTTTGCAATTTTGTTGGATTGTCTCTGTTAAGAAATGTGGTAACTTTCTACCTATGGCAGTGTACGCAAAACGAAAGCAGGCCTAGTCTAAACTTCTCTGTGCTTTGGGGAAAATAGGTTCTTGATTTTTTCATCTATTTCACACCTTTCATTGAGGACGTTAATAATTTTAATTCTGAAATTTTGATTAACATTGAAAAAAACCTGAATTAATTATAACTTTTGATATACATTAAATGAAGTTTTTTTTTTTCAAATGCTTTGATGTCCTACAATTTTAGTAATTTAAAGATTTGATCATTTCAGTTATTTGACATTTCGAATATAATGTAGGATAGATATATTAAATTTGCAATATCATTGTACATCTAATACAAAGAGAATGCAATATGTCTTTTAAAGGACATGCTGTTTTTCATGCTAGAATCAAACTGCTATTCCCTTTGTGACGCCATTAATTAGCTTTATAATGTTTAAGAATTTTTCATTTCGATTTTCATGACATACTAACCTTTGAAATGATTGATAAGGAATTCTCAAACTATAACGCATACTAGTATCCAAAATAAAAAATAATAATTTTCTTTAATGGAGATTAGTATGTTAAAAAGAAATTTCACATAAATATTTCATAGCCTCATTAAATTCTTTGTACTTTTATCGTAACTTATTATCCATGGCACTAAAATACATGATATGAATATTCATTGTGTTATTTTAAGAAAAAAAAGACACATTTAAAAAAAATGCAAATATAAAGCATTGACGAATTATTTTCTGATCATGATGTTGTTTGTGTTAAACAAGATTTGAGATTTTTAGTTTTATGATCATCTTCGCTAGCCAAGTGTCCGATTCGTTTTTCTCATCTTTTCATGAGAAAAACGAATCGGACACTTTGCTAGCGAAGATGTTTTATAATATGCAATTACAATTCTTTTTACTGTACTTAATAGTTTTAAGCTTTTGTTGTTCGGATTTTACTTTATAATTAGTGGTTCCACATCAACCTGTGGATATTATAACACAGAAGGAAAGGCAGCTATATTCAAAACGAAAAGTTTCTTATTGGTATATACAAAGTGGTTTTTATTTTAGGAACTGTCCATGACATATTGAATTTAGTGCGCCGTTTTCACCTTACCGATACCCCCTGTTTTTGTATGTATGCTGGTTTTGGTTTGAACATGCATGTATTGTATTGATATGGTATTAACTAATGGTTCGAATGCAAGTTCTAATTTTACAACTTACTAAGGTCCTTACCATAAATGAATTACGAATTTAGGTGTACAAAAAATCAATTTTGCTGGTTTTTAGATAAACAGTCGATGTACATGCATGTAGTTATATACATTTCTGTTTTAATTCATTATAACAGTAATAATCGAGAAATTCTACAACAGTCTCTTATCACTAAACAGATTTTAAAAAAAGCGCTGGTTGATTTTAACACTTAGTGATTCATTTCCAAAAAAGTTTATGACAAATTGATATGATTGTTAATTTTAGTAAAACTTAAAAGGTTTGAAAACAATTGATTAGTTGCATATGTATATTTGTTGATCCACTTTGCAATTATGTCTCAATTTTTTATTTTTTTGTAGAAATTATAGTTTAAAATACAGTATATTATGTCTGAGTTTTGTATGTATAAAATTTAGCTGTTCTATTCTAACAAAAATAAGATGAAGGTTTTGTTTGCTTTGATTTAAATAATGGTTTTGAAACTTAATTCTGATTGAATGATTTTTTTTTTACTTTTCAGTGATCAAGCTGAACTATTTTATTTGTTGATCGTTTATTGTTATTCTACATTTGGGAATGGTATAGCCTTAGCGATTGCGTGTTTTGTAATTTGACCAACCTCATGGTAAAAGGAAATATGTTTTTAAACAAATTTTTAAACATATAGGGTTGTATCGAATTATTTTGAATGTTATACATTGTATTGTTTCCGTGCTTTTTTTTATTTTTTTTTTTTTTTTTTATTTTTTTTTTTTTGGGGGGGGGGGGGTAATATACGTTATAATGATCATACCATGCTTGATATAAATTTATGTATACATATGAGTGATACGACAATGATAAAGCTTGCTTGTAAAGCTCAAAGTACATCCTGGTGATATAATAATAACTTTGTACAGCCTTACAATAAACTTTTGTTAACTTACAATCTATGTACATGTACTTCGAATTTATGTCTAAGGCTTTTAAATATACATGTACGAATTTCAACAAACGATGTAAAAAGTTGTTCTGTATACATACCAAGGTATCATTACAGGAAAGTGTAATAGTTTCTCTATATCATGTCTATTGAGATCAAATTTCTTTAGAACAAACAAAAATTTATTATGGGTAAAAAGGGAACAGGAAATTGCCTAGAAACTCTTTTTCTCAATTTTTTTTTAAAGTTACGCACTTTTATTTTACTCATAATTCGACATTTTGACGTCTGGCACCTTGTACAAACTTCGGAGACACTCTGGCGATGTCTACAGTGTAGAGACGGGACTAATTTACTGCGAATTCTGAGATCAAGTCTAATTTACATATGTATGATATGTCTTGGTACACAAAGTTGAAAATAAATCTTCTTTAACGAGTCCGTCATGGCACATGATGACATATTTTTTGTTTGAATTGCCTTTTTAAAGGTCAAGAAATTTAAAAGATTTTTTTGAGTGATTTAAGGACGAAAAATGTCGAATTAAAATGTGTATGTGCCTGTCGCTAAACACTTCACCTGAAATTTAATGTATTAAAACGAATGACTTGAATGACAGACTTTATTTCCATTAAGAGAAATTTCAACGTAGTAAAGTGATGAATGGGTGATGTCAAATTACAGACGAGGTAACTGTAGCTGATATGTTCATGAATTCAAAAGAATATTGTCAAATTATACTCAATGTACAAAATTTATTTAGACTTATTTTTACCCAGCCTTTCCTATCTCTGGTATTACCACAGGTGCATGAGGACAGGACCACCCCTTCCCCCGCCTAATTTTTCATACTGGTGATATGAATTAGATAAAAAAATTATGGCATTAAATGATAATTTATTAAAGCTACAATGGCTTTGCGCTAGAAATTAATTCGATAATAAAAAAATAAACATAATTTATAATTTATGGACGTAAGCTCTTTTGTATAGCAATGCTCAGAATGACGCCCTGTAATTTTCAAATTACCGTTCAGTAACACGATTGCCATTCAGTTGACAGGATATATCAATACAGACACGTATGTGTGATCCGCAGAGCGATCTTATTCTTACACATCCTACTACTACCACCAATTTAAACTGCTGGTGACGTCATGTTGTCATTGACGTGCCTTGTCTCCTCGTCATGGCGGTGTTATGGATGTATGATGGCCATTATCAGTGATTTTGAATTAAACAAAAGTGGATTTGGATTAATTAAAACTCGTTAACATGGTTTAGTGATATTAAGTAGACGATTCCGTTCTCCTTGTAACATACAATATTATATTGCAGTCGCTTGATTATTAAGAAAAAATACAAACTTTATTTGAGTATTTATTATTTTGCTTCGGATGTACAATCATAGATTTTATTACTGTTTTATTTTAGATTTTGTGAAACGAATAGTTATTTTTCATTCAATTTATCTTTTTCCTGATAAAAAGGGAAAATTTAGAGTAAATTTATTCGGTGTCTCTCGTTTCTTTATTTACATTTCAAAAACAATCATAAAGCATTAGAAATCAAACTAAAAGGCCGCTTTGTAATTGTTAAAAATTTGCAAAAATTAAAAGACAAAAAATAATTTAAAGATCTTTATCAAAAGGTTATATCTAAAACCCTTTTTTGATATTTCAATTTGACTAATAACATTTGCACAGTAAAGCTTCCATTGCTAAAAATACGAAACCTTTATTGTAAAAAAAGAAGCATTCATATAAATAACGTTATCTTTTAACATTGTCTGAAGACTAAGCAACGTTGACATTTAGACCAAAAAAAAAAAAAAGCAAACAGAAAACAATATTCTCTCAAATGATAAACGATACATTATTTTAAAGTGGTATTTAAGTCTCCAAGGAACTACATTACCATGAATACGACAGGCTCTTCAAACTCATTTGCAATGACTGTGAGTGACCTAACGCAGAAGAATACCGGTCTCTAGAGTGGGCCTAAGTGTCTTGTAACAGGCCGGCGTAGGAGGCCTTTATCATCTTCGGCCTTTTTTGACAGATTTATTGGCGTCGTAAATGTGGATCTATGCAGTAGGCTAAACCAGAAGCGATTCATCTTTTTGGACTCGCTAGTATCCTTGGAAACGGTTTCTTTTCAAAGCGCATGTTCTGTGAGGAATTGGTAGAGCTTAGTTTAAACTCGATTGGATGCAATTCTTTTTTTTCTTTTTTTTCCTCAACGATTTTTTTTTATCGTAGAAGCCGTTATATTGTGCATTCAAAATGAGTTTATAATATAAATAAATTCTGTTTATGCACTCCTAGGATACCTCCAACATGTGTTGTACTATACAGGGTTATACATGCGTTCGTGGCCAATGAATATTGCAGAGTTGATAGAGTCTTGACGGTGCACGCCAAAAGTACAGACACGTTCAGCGCATTGTGTACGTCAGCACAAACAAGAGTGTCTTAAAATAACACCACAGATTTCTAAAGATAATTCTGCACGCATGTTTCTGGTTTTTTGTTTATATGATATGTGTGTCACAATAAACACAATTCGTTGTTAATTTTTGTTTTGTATATTTGTCTCGTTTTTTGAAATGCAGCAATTGCTGAACGGTTTATTTCAATATTTTTCGTTTATATAATAATAAGCAAAATGCATGTGCAAAACCTAGAATCTTTATTCAATTTACGATTCTGAAGCGAAGAACTCATTGAATGAACTGTTAAAGACGTATTTTGATATACATTCCTATCTCCTACATGACCTTCAATACAACAGTATTTTACGAAGGGTTGAAGACGTTTTCACAGTAAGCGCACACTACTGCCAGAATAGCGCTGTGGGCGGACGTACAATTATTTGGTTAATAATCACAATGTAGAATTCACTCCATTGCTTGCAATAAAAATCACAAGAAATTAGCATTTAGTGCACGGGAAGGAGGCATATTAACATGGATACGTATATAAGAATTCGTTTTGGTAGCATTGACCGGGGTCTATACAGTACACGTGACCATCTAGAAACTTCCGCTTTATGGTAGCTTCAATCTTTAAATTACATAATATGAATTTTGTTAAGCCTTGATAAAGTAACACGAGAGTCTATTGTCTGAATGTCAGATTTGCACCTAAGATGACCTCCTTTCAACTTTGGAAAAAACAGTATCTGTCTCTGTGCATGTGAGGTAATATTTCATGCCTGCAAATCGAAAGGTAATTTACTTGTTCTGAAAAGTTTTAAAAAATTTCAGAAGTTGTTTAAAATGATCACGACAATCAGATATAATTCACAAAAATGCATTATTTTGGAAATTTCTCTTCATCTAAATGATTAAGTTGTTAACAGGCTATTATTTTTCTTTACAAATACAAGTAATCGTAGGTAAAAAAAAGAAAAAGAAAAAACCCAAACAAATGTATAAAAAAAAATAAAATAAAACAAACAAAAGTCTTATCATTGCTACCCTTGTAGATTTTGCACGACGGTATTAATATATCAAGTTTGTTTTGCTCAGTATTCTAATCAAACTTCTAAAGTTGTGAAATGTATGGAGGAAGAAAATATGAGAATCAAAATAAATATAACACACAATAGAATTAACGAAACTTTGTAGCTTTGATTTCCCCAACCCATTTACTCTGAAATTTTTTTTTTTATTTCACGTTAATTTCTAGGTACACTCCCGTTCACATACGCAAGTTAAATCCACTGAAATATGTACATGTACAAATGAAGAATGTTCGATCTCATTTCACTTGCCAGAATTATAACCAGAACTTTATAGTTGGTGTATAAAATAACAATCAAAAACCAGATGCGCGAAACATGGTTCTACCTTAAAAAATTAAGAGGCATTCCAAATAAAGTGCCAACATCAGCGGTAAAATGTTTGAAAGTTTTGATATGATATATTTCCAAAAATAACGCACGTTTTTCTGCACTGTAAATAGAAATTTTCATTAGTTGTTTTCATGTTTTTGTTTGTTCGTTTCCTTGCTTGTTTGTTTTTGTTTTTTATTGGGGGATCGAGGGGGTCTTTTCGCTTGTACTTTTTTTGGCATGTACGGAACTGTAGCTGTACGGTCTGACAATCCAGATATTTATGTAGAGCTACAATACTGCAGCAAATCAGGTGCAACATTGAGCATTGAGGTCTAGTTACCTACTAGGCACATAATCGAAATGCCTACACTTTATTTGGGTGCACAGTTTGTTAAAAGTGGCCATTACACCAGTCCAAAATAAGTTTGTACAAAATATTTTCATACGTAGGGATTCTCAAAACACCGGAAGTATGCATGTAATTCTCAAATTGTTCGTTATCTAAACTAATCTATTATTATCATTCGTGCTTTGCAGTTTTCTTAATCACGTTTTCCTTAACTAATGTCGGGGACACTTGCAAATGCATTGATAATTTCGATTATGTTAATCATTTCCAAAAAATGATAGTTCTACATAAAGAAATTTTCCCGGATGCAATGGGGACTTTTTCTTTCCTTCTCTAGCAAATTTTCGGGAAAAACTAGAAAACCATGACCTTCACAGAATTGCAGCAGTGATCAATCAACCAAAGTCACAATTGCCAACTTCACGTATCATTAAACAATATGTAGAAGCTTATAGGAAAATTTGAAATTTTGAATTTTCTTTAATTTTTCCTGGATACCTTTTTAGAAATTGTGAAAAGTTTACGACCTAAACAGGATTTAGAACTCATATAAATGTTCTTAATATTTATATCATTTTAGTTATTCGATTTAGTGCTAGTATACTATAGGCAAATCATGATATACCAAATTAATAGTGGTGATTAAAAATTACTGACGTAGCGGGTTTTTTTTTAGATAGAGTAGACCATATACATTAAGTAATCGGTTCATATTCCCCGTTGTTTAATGATGCATCATTGGCCGAACTCAGATTTGCAATTTGATGTTAATTATTAAAGATGTGCATTATTAATGGTAATGATTAATCAGTATTCAGTGCAATGTTTAAATATATGCATAAGAACTGTATGAATTCACAAGAGGACTGAAACAATCTGTCCTGGATATTCTACAAGTAGTGAATTCAATTGAATAGTTATACAGGTTTAAATTCGCTGTTATGGTAGTACAAGTTAGAGTGTTTATCAAAAGCCAGACTTGATTTGATTTTTACATCATTTTGGGTACACGTACGTCTAAGTTTGTTATATTGAAGTGTTTCCAAGACCTTTGAAGATGGCGGGTTTTCAATAGACACCTGAGAGATTTGATGTCGAGTATACTATTGAAAATATCTTTTTAGGTGCATCAAGGTAGAGAAACGGAATTGATTTCCTTCAAAGTTGCTCCTTAAACAAATTTTGACCTTTGTACTGCTATGAGTGTAGTTCAACGATTTTGTATCCGTGTAGCCTCTTTTTGTAGTACGCTGTTCAGGATATTAATCATTACACAACATTGTATTTATTTCAATCGATTCACAAGCTTTGTACTTTTACACGCCGACTCCCTTTATCAATTGACGAAACAGCGCCCTATATAAAAAAAACGGCGTCAATCGCGGTTTGAAATGGCTACATTTGTTGACCACACTGATTGCATCAGCAATTATCAAATTGTGGTCTTTTTTTTATATAAACCCTTTTTATATTGTTTCCAGACTGATTTTTTAGAACGTATGTCTTGATACCGGATCCCATGCGGGATGCTTTGGATGCCACTAATTCAATTCACCAGAAGATTGATTGGCCTGTAGTCACGAATTGGGTGGACTGTTCGTCAGATTGGGCAATGCAATCCACAAGGCCGCCGATTACTATTTATAGTCACTAGATTTTGCGCTAGATTGGGGATGATTTTGAATGGTTTACGTAACCGTCTCTCCGTTGGTATTATCCTAAATTCGGAACTTCTCTTGAATGTGACGTCATACATGTCGCAACCTCTGTACTTTTTGATAAAGTGCTGCGATATGTCGAAATGTTTTTAAAAAATATTTTTCTTTGATGGTAAGGGGGTTCATGAATAAATTTATAATGATACATTATAATTATAATTGATATGACTTTATAGGTTTGCTAAAAACTTTCATTGAATTAAAATCTATAATTTGTTTTATGTTTAAATTATAGTTTTAATTGTAAATAGAGTCCTTGCCGTAAAAACTGTTTTTAATTAATTTTTAAAATGTAGAAAGTCTAGAAACCCCTTGCTTTCAAAAATTCTTTAAAGACGTTATTTATTTCAAACAACCATTGTCAATAAAGATCCGGCTGTTGCAGTTCTGTTCTTGGCATTCCTTTGTTTCTTGACCGTAGTTTGATAAGCTTATATTGCATTTACATAATCAAATTAGATCATGTTCATCAAAATTTCTTTCTTAACATTTATCACTCTCTATAATCTTGATCCAGCAAAGTTACTTGTCTGTAGAATTTCGCATGTAAAATTATCACGTGAAAAAGGGCGTTTTTTGTCATGACCACTAGATATAAACCAAGCTTATCTCTGTCATTTCTTTATTATTTGTTTGATCAAGAGTCGACAGGTGTGTTCGAGAGAGATGTATGGATAATTAATGTATTACAATGGGTTATTCTTTATCATTTTTTATCATGACCAAAGGTTTAAGACATACTAGTACACGTAAATCACGAACGTTTAGATAATCACGCAGCATCTTTATATCACGAATTGTACTCACACAAGGCCACGTGAGTACGTATGTACTAGCGAGAACTTGTCTTCAGACATGTCCCATGTTTGTAATGCCCAGTCGTAGGTGAGAGGAGAGGAGGTGTGTATACTCTCACAACCTTCCTGTGGCTGATCCATATTCAATCCCATTCTGGAAAAAATTGGTTTGGATTTTTCTGGTTCAAACAACATTATACCTTGCTTGATGTACACCAATATCCGGAATTATAAAAAAAAAGAAACCATTTATTTTGTGTATTACATTTTATTAAAATATAACACGGCTATAAAATATGTTCATATGCTTCAGATAAACGTATATCCATCAACACATGTAAATAAAACAATTGTGTCTATACTTTGACAATTTCAGAGCGTTTGCAGAACATATAGATACACATGTAACGATTTTTTGTAAAGATGATGGTGAAATGTTCACATCAAAATCAACTGCTAAGCGCAATTAAATGCGCAGTTTGGTGAGTCTAGAGACTTCCTTCTTTAAGGCGTAACTTGATCGTGTAAACATCGATGCAAAGAGTATTAATTATACACGTTCTTAATAATTTGGACAAAGAAGAGGCGATCGCCTTATCCCCCTCGCCCATCTATTACATCGCGAAGGAAAATCTTTTTCACTTTCTAGAACACGTTTGACGTCATCAAGTCTTAAGGAGAATTACAAAATTAATGTACTCTGTTCGTGTATATCCTTGACTGTGGGGTTTAAAGAATTAGTCTGAAAGAATTCCTTACTGATTATGCTAAGTAATGTTATACTACTAGTATATTATATAATATATTTGGTCTTACATCGTATCATATGGAGTGACCTTTGTCATGTTTGATATTATACAGTCACAGAATGGTACTCTCCGGACAACCGAACCGGGCCTACTATATAACATCTCAATGTTGAGTCTACCAACTATTATGTTGACCTGGTCTCGGGACCATAAAACTTAGACAAACTCATTTTTGATCTCAATCACACTTTTTTTCTTATAAAAGTGGAAAAGTGAGACTGAGTCAAAAGTTAGTTTTATGGCTCCAAGGTCAGAAAATTTCAACTGGCTGGTCAACAAAATATTCAAGACTGACTGATAAGTATTTATTTAAAGAACAAATAAAGCAATTCAGGAATTGTTTAACAAAATTTAATCAAATTAGGCTTCAAATGACTTAATTTATATAGGGGGTAAATAGTTTTCAATGTTTCCTTAATCTTTTTCTGAAAGGTTATTTTGCTAAGTTTATACAAAAAATCTTTAAGCAATCAAAACAAAAACAAAAAATGGTAAAGGAATCACCAGAAAATTTATCTCCGCTTGAAGTACGAAATTCGGTTCTTAAAAACTCAAGGATTCTATCTGCGAGCGTTCTACGTCATCGAGTCCTCATAGCTGCTTCAGGTATGGCGGAAAATGTCGGCAGCGTCTACGCATTCATTGATACTTTAGAATGTCGTAAAGCAGTATGGTGTGTAATTGGACAATAGCAAAAAATTACTCCCTTGTTAGGCTCATCCGCTAAACGGTATAGTCCTCGAAATAGATTTTGTAGTATCTCGCAGGCGACTTGAATGGAACTTTGAGGAGAATAATAGGAACAGACAGCAGATATGGAGAACAATATTACGAGTGGCTGTTTACTGTTGATCAACATTTTTTTTTGAAATCATTATTCGTCTTTGTAAACGGATCATCAGTAAACACGAAGTGGTGTTTTTATGGACAAAACCAATAGAAAATTCATTAATATACCAATCAATAAATCGATATTCCTTGTTGCATATGCATGAAGCATGTGCGTGTGCGCGTTTCTTTTAATTTTTGTTTGCCTGAACACATCCATCTACATTTCATTCAATCAACGTACCGTTTAAAAAAAACAACAAAGAAATAAAAATAACTAATAAGCAATAAATATAGATTTTGCAGTATCTCACAAGCAATGTGAGTGGTAGCTGCAGGTCTGTAGCTCCCGGTCTGAAAAAAATTCGGACCCACGACCATCCGAATTTTTTCTGACCAGGAGCTACAGACCTGCAGCTATGAGAGTGGAAAATTTGAATTTGAATGTAAATTTGAAGAGCATAATAGCAGTAGACAGCTAACATAGAAAATGACATTACAAATGGTTGTTTTCTATAAATCAACATTTTGAAGTCATGATTTAACATTGTATACGGATTATCTAAACACGAAGCGAAGTTTTAATGGACAAGACCAATAGTAAATTATTAATACCAAATTAAACAGTAGATCGATATACTTTCAAATTGTTGCATGTGGGGCCTTCTTCATTTTTTTTTACTTAACACGTACATGAGCATTTTATTCAATCCACGTACTATTTTAAAAACCCTAAATAATATAAACAAATAAAAATCAAGATTGTAATTGGTTGGTAAGGAAAAAACCACGACTACTAACATTTTAATCGGTTTAAAACTGCTTGGTCAAATTTGTTGGAATTTATAAGTAAAAATAATTTTTCATTCAAATTAATTCTAGCGTTTAAAATGTAAAAGTCCCTAAATTACAACCATTGGACTCTTTTTAAGATTTGAAGGGAAACAAAATTGGGTTATACCAAAAATACAATGCCACGTGCAGTGGAAGTTAAACAGGGAAAAATTATTTAGTTCACATTTGTTTAGGTGGATTGACACCGAATTCATATTCATAATTTATTTACACAAACTCTAACGAAGTGATTTTTTTTTTATACACAATGGTTTAATTTTGAAAGGTCAAAACCTTTTTAACGCCATTTTTGGCAAATACCAAAGACAAATCCGTGAAGAAATTAAGAAATCATTCATGCTTTTCTAAATAAAACTATAGTACTAAAATCCCTTTTTTCAAAAGTCTGATCAGCGGCTTCATTACTCCCCTACAATCTCAATGTTATGAAGTTATTGAGTACCTCTCCCCGAAGTGTGATTCGAACGCGCGCGCGAGTGTCAAAAATTGAATGCGACGAGCGTAATCGCCAACCCCCGGATGTGATTAACAATTTTTAGCCGATACAACTCTTGGCAGGTATTTTGCGTCACGATTGCTGAGAATTCCATCAGTTACGATAGGTATAGCATATGCCAGGGGAGTGGGGAGGCCAGTTAAACACTTATAGTAACACTTGCGTAGTCAATGAAAAAGACTCACTTCACAAACCACTACTACTGATAATTAGGCAATAAGGAGGCAACTAGCAGTCGCCAGTTACAGACCGAAATAGAACACTCCGTATGCAATAGTTGATCGGCAAGGTGAAAATGAGAATTTTTATTAAACGTGAGTTTTTTTTTCGAAAAAATGAACACATTAAAAGTCCGCCTTCGGGAATTATTGGAGATAAAATGAGCAAAGTCTAATTACTTACGTATTCAAGTCACTGATTCTGTGGTTTTTAGCTTCAGGATAGCTCTAAACTGCGTCTTGCATGGAAGCAGGTTATAGTATTGGAATTTCAATTGCAATTAAGAAAACACAACAAAGTTTGTTCCCAGAGTGTGTAGCTATGCAGTGTTGCTGTGTGTCTTCTTTTTCTTTTTATATATAAATATTCATGGATCACATCTATTTCTTTTTTCATTCTATCCGAAATTATTTTGAAAGATATTTCTAAATTTGAAACAAGCAGGTTGACATCCTCTACCATCTACATTTATTTCTTTGTTTATAATAAAATAATATTATTCATCGTTTTTTATATTAAAAACACACAACAACCTACTGGTGATGCAAGTTGAAATGTACTGCATGTTTAAAAAGAACGCATCTTACTGAACTACAAAGTTACGCTCATTTCAAAAAAGATGTTCAAGGATCACATGTCAAAATTGAAAATAATTTTAACTTAGAATTTACTTTTAGTGCCATTGCGTCGTTTGTATTACTCTCCAAAATTTACACTATTTTGTAATGCACAGTTAGGCTAAATTTTCGAAGGTAACAAATCTTTGTTTTAAAGATACTTTGCCAATCGATATTGTGAATGAATTTTGCAAAATTTTTTTTTCATTTACGAGTTCAAGTAAACTTACATGTACGAGTGTACGATTTCATACAAGAAGAAAAAAGGATAAAATAAACATGCATTGAACGTATCATATGAAGAAGCAAATTAAATATAGCTAATAAACCAGTTTACTAAAGATGAGGTATGGAAAAAAGTCTCCATGCACAATGAAGTGGAGAAAATGTCACAAGCGTGAAAACAAATTTGTTTTGATACGTTGTAAATTCGAGAAAAAAAAGAATTAATTCTGGGAATGAATTCCGGCTCCTAGCAGGCAGAAGGGTTCATAGAACGGTTAATGCGGTTCCGCCTCCCACACCAAACCTTGACTGAAGCAAGCTGACGAACAAATCGATGATTCCAAGATGTGTTTTTTTCCAGTCTTACGTTTTGAAAGGGGAAAAAACAATAGGGAAAAAAAAAACAAGTTGCGGTCGTAAGCAAGTTTTGTTGCACAACCTGTTTTCTAACCCAATAAAATTCAAGATAGAAGGAGTTGAGAAGACTTGATGTTTTTAGGTTACAAAAAGACAACATTGTTAATTCTGTGTGAAATAAAAAGAATTAAATTCAGATTCTCCTTTCAGATTTGGACGTTTATCAATTGTCTCCCCATTAAATACGCAGCAAATTGGATGTTCGAAAAATAAGGAATGATTTTTGCAATAAAAATTAATTCAAAAATATTCTCTCTCTCTCTCTCTCTCTCTCTCTCTCGTTCTTAAGTACATGTAAGTAAGTTTAAAAATATAATTATATAGCTGTATTTGTATTTAAAAGAGAATATAGGGCTAAAGCCTAATATTGCATTCAGATGTAATACCTAAACGGTGTCCGAAAACCACTATAATTCTTTCCCAACCTTACGACAAATACTCATTCAAACAAGGTACATGCATCATATTGCCTATTTTGGATATGACTTGTTATGTATGCCATTTTTTGAATGCAGTAAGTAATAACAGTTATTGCTTTAATTGCAACGCAGACAGGTGTCTTTAGAAACTTAAGGAGGCTGGATGGTCAACAAATTAACCATCAGATCTGCCTAAAATTTAAATATATGATTTATTTAGCTATAAACTATTATTTAGTATAGAAAAAATCTATACATTTTACCTTTTGAATTTGAGTATTTTTCTATATTTTTATATAGAGCTCTTCATCTAAGGGAGATCAACACAGACTAAAATTGGCCACGACCATCGAGCCCTCTTAAGCTCCTTTTAAACCAACAAACGCACCCTTCATCCCACACTCACTAGAAGTTATCATTTAATAGCATTTAATATGTCAAATTGCAAGAAGGTTTCTGGTTAAAAAGAAAGATTATGATGAAATTGAATGTTTTTCTTAGTTTTATTGTTATTGCTTTTTGCAAATAAAAGAAAAAAATTTGCAACGAAGAACACAAATGAAAAAAAAAACCCAAAGGTCATCGGTCAGTTTGAGCAACGCAGGGGAATAATATCAACAGACTCGCACGCTGTTTACAAACAGAATGGGAGAGATGGAAGAAACAGTGCGGCACTTACAACTAGATTAGTAGTCTTTATAATAGCTAAATTATAGATCTTGTCTTAGTAAAATACCATAGGGAACGAGGCTGTGTTTGGCATTTAACAAAAAAAAGTTGATTTGCAGCTTACGAGCATTATTGGGAGGAATTGATTGTTGTGTTGGTGAGTATAAATCACGTAACACCAATTTTGACCGAGAAATGATTTTTTAAAGTTGAGAATGCCATCTAATATGAATACCTCTGACGTCATGATCAATATGGCGATTGACGCTAGCTTGAGAATAGATCATTTGAAATCCTGAATAATTCCCTTTTTTATGAAGCTCAAGAATGTCAATAACATGCAAACCTTAGCGGCCTTGATCTTAGATTGTTTACAATCTACCGAGATAATCGCAGGAGCAGCGGACGACTCAGATCGATACGGTGGACAGTTCCCTTCAAATAAAACAGGTTCATTATTTTTTTTTTTTACCAAAACCAGCGAAATAGACGTCATACTATTGTTTCAAGTATTTTTTTTACTGGGATGTTCTCTTAACAAATTTACAGAATGACGTACAGAATATGAAACATAGCGAAGGAACATTGCTTAACTAATTTAAACTGATTTGACGTAGTGGAATAAGGAGAGTAGAACTCAGTCAAAAGCACTGCAGCGTTTTTACATTTTATTTTCGTGAAACAAAGGTACAATGCAGGCATTATTATGGTTGCTATAAAAAAGATACATATTTAGCCTAAATGTTGTTTAAAACTACCATTCGATGTGATATAACTTCAAGAAACTAAATTTGGCTTTCAGTAATTCGCAAAAGTACAAGTTTTATAGGTTTATTTAACAAGGATCATCTAGCTTTTTCTTAATGGGATGCTCGTATGCGAAGAAATGCTTGCATGGCCCATAATAAAACTCTTGATTGATTTTCAACGCATATAGATTTTTATTCGTAAAAGGAATCTTATAATGCTGGAAGGATTGGAGAGAGAACACTTGGGTCTACTGTATAAATCCTTATTACGGGCTTACAGCGAATCATCTCGTGTAATGCAGATATTGCTGTAGACTATTATCTACAGTGCTATGTCTTCATTTACTTTAATGTAAGAGTTAGACAATTGGTCAGTGCGCATGCATACACAAATGCATCACCCCCAATCCCCCCTTTTCCCATCTCAAAACAAAGAAAAACACACATACATACATGTATGTTTACATACTATAGTGAATAGTTATTAATAATATTTCACCTTATCGTTACATCTATTTGTTGTACTTGTTTATTGTTTGATTGTATATGCTTAAAATTAAACACGTGATGTGATCATGTGACATTCGTTAGCATAGCTCAGTGATGCATGCTTATTACATGTAGCAGGTTGTTGAGTGTATAATTTTGCCGTCTCTGTTAATTATACATGTACATGTCTATGGCACGCCAAATTCACAAAAATGAGCTAAACATAGTTTTATGAACAGTCGATAAACTAGGTTAATCTAATGTTAACTTTAGTTTATGAACCGCAAACTTTAGTTAACGATTCGTTAACTATAGTTTTCATCGATCTGTAAAACCATATTTCACTGTTGAAAACTATAGTTTACGAATCGTGAAACTATATTTATCAGATAAACTATGTTTTGCAATCGCAAATAGTTGTTTTCAGTGTTAATTATAGTTTACACTTCTAAACCAGATGATCGCGTTAACTATGGTTTACAGATGTGAAGTATAGATTAACGTCGTTAACTATAGATTTCTGTCTGTAAACTACAGTTAACAAGCGATAAACCTAGTTTATCGACTGTGAAACTGTGTTTAGCTCATTTTTGTGAATATGGCGTGCCATACATGTACATGTCTAGTGTTTTATATTGTTTTGAATCTTGTGGGATACAATTGTATGTTTATATCTGAGTTTACGTAAAAAGTAATACATAATATTAATAAATGTCTAAAAAACATCTACTGAAAATATTTCCTCCGCTTTTTTCTTCCGAAAGTAATCATGTAATTACTCGAAAAAAAAAAGTATGCAGTTACTAGTTTTTGTGAACCAAACCGGATTAAACAAGTTGGATAAATGAAAATTTAAAGTGAAATTTACCGGCGTATGAACGACAGACTGAACTGGCTAAAAATAAGCCTTTTTTAAAACTGTTTTAAAATTTGATTCTTTAAAATTTGGTTATTGCTTTTTTCTGCAAAAACCTCCGAAAAATAATGTTAATACTGTTAAATTATGCCCTTTTTCTTACTTTAGAAGGTAACTCGTCGTGAGCTATTTCGAAATCGATCTATATAGTTTTAGCAATACTGAAAACCACGTAAATCACGAACAGGCGACAAAATAGTACTTTAGCTTTTTGTGTCTGTGTAACTTTCTGATCGATATTAATTTAATCTAAGTACTTTTACTTGTAACTTTTTATGAAAAACATCAAAAAGATTCAGAGTTCTAAAAATAATTGGTAAAATGCTTTCTACCGTTGATCATTTGGGCTATGAAGGTAGCGAACATCGTAGAAAATAATATAAACCGGGTTTTTTCTCTGCAAATACCCTCATTCCCTGTATGAACTACAAAGAAAGAATTTAATTGATTAAAAATAAAAAGAAGGCAAACCGCGTTCATATAATTATGCGTTACACTTGTGTTTTATTTCTCTTCGTACTTATATTTGGACTGTTCGTCCATTTAACTTGTACTTATGTACATGTACTTATATTTGGACTGTTCATCGATTTAACTTTTATTGGGACTGTTCATACTTAAACTTGAATTTCGACTGTTTATCTATATACATGTACTTACATTTGGACTGTTCATACATATGTACCTGTATTTGAACGGTTCATCCATGCACATATATTTGGAACAATAAAATGGAAAAGAAAAAATAATTCGTTGTTGATTTAACAATTCTCTTCTATCTATCTACAGAACCAGCCATTGAAATAAATAATAACAAAGGGGAATGTATAAATCATCACTAGAGAGTTGCTTTAGCGTGTTAATTTTATAATGTGAATAAACAAAGCGCATAACATTTTCACGTACCTATATTTTAAACACGTGCTGTATTGCAAGAATTTCATTTTGCTATATATCTTTATCTGTAACGTACTCTGAAAATACTTTGTTAGATCGGCCTATTCCAGTGAATAGCGCAGAGACCTTTTTACAAACTATATCTATTGCACACAGAGTTCCAGATCATGTTAGGAGCTTTTACAAATACATATTGTAGTATACCCGTCCAAAAGCACGGTGTCTTTTACAATTTTCTATGGTTTTGAAGTGGCAAAAGGGAGACAACAGCTATTTTATTTATAATCTCAGACTTTCCGAACTCGCACTATGGCTTAAACACGGATCGGTTCTTAATGAGTTTTTCAAGCAAGCAGAGACTAATATGAACAGTTATTGTATTAGATTTTAATTGCATTATGTTTCAGAAAATTGGCATATATATTGTTCTTTCATGGTCTAAAACCAAAATATCACATATATCATGATATTACACATAAAATGCGACTCAACACGGATACTGAGGTTTCAATATAAAAAGAAACTTAAGAAACCACAATAAAATCGTGTTATTCTGTAGAGCTAATATTAAAAAGAAAGACACGAAGCGTTAGATTGTTGAGATTTTTATTTTCTGAGTATTATAACAAACCACGATTCTGCACTTCAACTTTTAAATACACATAAAATATATTTATCTTCAATAAAAATCATTCTAAAATGTTAGATGAAAAACTTAATATTTGTAAGTCACAACAATCATTCTATTGTATAAACCTATACAATCATTCTTTTGTATAAAGATATAAACGTACCCAATGTACATCTGCGTATAAAACATATTTTACCATAAATCTTTTTTTTAAATGTATGTGCTGTATGCATTTTGCATCCTATTCAAGAAGTGAAGCTTGTATATAATATCACATTCCCGCCATAATACTGAACACATTGATTATCAATGCAAATCTTTGTTAAATGTGACCAGTCAAGAAATGTTTCATTTACTTATGTATCATAACCTCCATAAAATTCCTCCTCTTAGGAAAATAGTAATTCTGAACTATGCTTCTTGAAGTATTTCTGCTAGCCGTTGAAATGCCTATAGAATAGAAAACAATGGTAGTTAATATTTTGAGTGAGAAACAAAGATGAGATCCCCCCCTCCCCCACAAACACACACACATTTAAGGGGATGATGGACCTTATACCTCTCTCTCTCTCTCTCTTTACTTACTGTGTCCATCTGCTCCTCCGTACAGTTTGAGTACGATGCCCTGATGTAGGGCGAGGGTTGGGAGGAGTCCAGCATGAAGACGCTCCCAGGGACAAACAGGATGCCTTTCTCCTTGGCCTTGACCGTGATCAGTGTGTTTGAATCCTCCACATGGAGTTTGATCCACACAAACATGCCACCGGATGGAATGGTCCACTCTGCCAGTCCTATGGCAAGCAATATGTAGAACATATAAAATGGGATTTAGAAATAATCTCTTCATAAATGTACTCTATATCCTTACCTTTGAGCATTCATCTATATAATAAGTAAGTTCTACCTTTGAGATGTTTTTCCATGGCTGCTAGGCACTGATCCCTCTTTGTTTTATAAAGTTCTGCAGTGTTCTCTGCATGTTTCATGAATCCATCTATTCCCCAGTCCTCTAGTACTTTATACAGCATCATCTACATTGAATTTTCAAAAAAAAATATTTAGCATACACAATGGATTATAAAAAAGAAATATTAAATATTAATTGGTATTTTGGGGTATGTATCAATTTTTGCAAGATAAAAAAATGTAAAATCAAGTGGAATTCACTTTTATTTACCTGGTATATTCAGAAATAAATTTTACAAATTAGGATATAACATTAAAGATGTACAGGTAATATACAAGTAATTATAAGTTTGTACAGGTTTGTACCTGAGAGACGCCACTGCAATGCATCACAGAACACTGCATGTGTAGTTCTAGTCTCTCCAACAGGGGCCGGGGGCCAGTCACAAACCCCACCCTCATTCTACAACAGAGAGCAAAGGTCAAGGACATACAGAGAACTATAATAACCCCACATTCATTCTACAACAGAGAGCAAAGGTCAAACTCGTACAGAGAATTATAATAACCCCACACTCATTCTAAAAAGAATAGAGCAAAGGGCAAGCTCATACTAATTATTGCAATAACCCCACCCTAATTCTACAGTACATGTACAACAAACAAAAAAGGCCAAGCTTATACATAATACTGTTATAACCCCATCCTCATTCTATGAGATAAAAACAGTCAACAAAACAAGTAAAACAAAATACCTTAATAATTAAATAATCTAATTTTAGCAGTCACCTTTTAAAATTTTCTTCTTGTCTGCTAATTCAAGTGAAAGAACTTAAAAGCTTGGTTTCAAGTCTGCTAATTTAAGATAATGTGAATCAACTGATGAAGAAGACACAGCTAAATTTTGAGTACTTTAACGTTAATTAACAGTAGTGTTTGAACATAAGCTTTTATATGGAAAGAAGATGCAAATTAAGCTGATCGAGTACCGGGTACACAGAAATATATCCACAACCAAAAATGAACTAAAAAGTTTATATTGTTTAATGGTCTACAGAACGTAAATCTTTAGTTAAATTATGGTTACATAAGTGATTAACTCACCCAGATGAGACAAGCTTGGAGAAGGAGTCAAACCTCACGACCCTTCCATCTGTGTCCATAGAAAGAAGACTGGGAACATACGGCTAAAAACAGAAGTGTGAAAACTTTACTATTGTGGATTTAGATACCAGTAGCAAATCTAAGATACATAGCTACAACTTGCATCTACTTCTTAAAAAAAAAAAATTAAAAATTAAATATATGCTCTAACCGGTCAATTTTAGTAGAATTTAAGAATTTAAGAGGTATAATATGAAACTAAATATATATCAGTATATGTACAAAATACATTTGTATTTCAACATAGAAAGAGAAAATTAATATATAACAAATCCTTAAAAGTTTTTCAAGCTCACCATTACCTTTGAAAATTGTAAATAAAAATAGGGGTCATCTTCAAGGATAATCAAATCATAATCTTGAGCTATCTTGTATATTTCCTTCTTTCTCTCTAGAGTCAGCCCTGCTCCTGTTGGGTTTCCCCCATTAGGGACCAGGTACAGTAACCGTGGGGCATCAGACCCTGGACGTCGGGCATCTGAGGGGGACCACTTGGACAAGGCTTGACGAAGAGAGGCAGGATTTAAACCGTTGATGTCAGATTCCACAGGAATTGCATTGGACAACAGAGGTTTTACCTGAGGAATAAGAAATGTATCAGCAATGGGTTGATAACTAGACCATCTAGTACCTGTCTCAAACTTAATGCCATGGGAAGGAGTATTGTGTCCGTATGGACATGCTGCTGAGTTAATGTGTCAACATTGAATAAGTTTTTGAATTTTGAACTCCATTTGCTGTAAGACTCTACGCACATCAAAATCTTTTTTTTGTCAAACTTTATTATTACTAGTAGTTATGTCACTGAAATTATGAAGACTTTAAAATGTTAGTACTTCCAAAGTATTATACAGTAGGCTTTTGTTATAAATTTCAATAGCCAAAATCAGTTAAAGATAGGTAACAACTATATATATACTTACTATGGCCAGCGTCCCTGAATATGCTGGGTGTTCCAGTAGTACATTGTCCCCCTCACTGACCATAGACTCAAAAACCTACAGAACATATGCAGAAAGTCATTAAAACTCTGAATATATGTACAATTTATTCCCTGTCCGGAGTTTTTGCTTCCACCACTTTTCGCTTGATATTTCGATAATCGTAAATACCTTTGTGCTCAAACTACTTTCATCCACTAATATGAAAAATGTCCAGATTATCTGTTTTGAAAGCCCCCTCTACCGCGTCAGGCTTCAATACACAACCAATTATAGAAAGTCTACCGGGATTTTGCATTGCATCAGCCATGAAATAGCCCAGATGATAACATTGAAAAATTGTGCGAGGTATTCCGAGTGAGTTCCGAATTGTGAAAAGATGTAAACATTTCCCATATAAATCTCCGTAAGAAATTTGTTTTTGTTCCTGTGAACTTTTAAGAGTGAAAAATGATAATGTGTCAATGAAGATGTTGGATATTTTCCCTTTTATCGATTTCAACAGTATTTTTTTTACAGGTATGTGTAATTTTATTAAAAATCATCAAAAAGTGATGGAAGCAATAACTTGGGACAGACTATAGTAGTAAAATGCTATCATATTAATAAATACAGGTAATAAAAGCTAGTATCTGAGTAAAATTTGTTAATTTAACTACAAGAAGCTACAAGAAGCTAAAAGAATTTGATATGACCTTGTGAATTCTATCACAAAATCATCAAATCATGAATTTCATTTGGAAATTTTTTAATGTGAAATTCATGCAAAGTGATTTCAGGTGAAATTTTAATGTGTCTGAAATTTATGTGAATTCTCTTTTTACATGAAATTCATGTTAGACACAATTGGCTGTGTACATACTGTATTAATAATAGTATAAATGTATAACATTTTGTTAACAACCAATCAAGCAGTACATTAGAAAGCTCCCCACCTTACATAATCCATCCTGACTGCCGGATGTTACGATGATGTCCATTGGACCCGGGTGATTCTCTGCATTGTAAGTTGGAGGGTTGTGAACTTTGCACTGAAGCTCAGTTAAAGTCTTCAGTAGTGGGGGCAATCTACCAACAAATTGATTTTACACTAATTCCAACCCTATTATAAGTTCTGGTGTGAAAGTTTGAACAAAGGATGTTTGAATGGTAATGACACAAAATGTGGCACTGATTTACTCTTGAGAAAAGCATTTTCACAAATTCCAATGTACAATTTTGCACCCGTTCTGTGAATGGCTAAAATTTTCACCATTTACCGTCAGATGAATTAAGCATAAAGAAAAAAATGTCTTATTTTATTTGAAGTGCATATAAATGAGACAAATTGATGAACATGTTTTTGTCTCATTTGATTTATGGTGACCAAAATTGATTCTTATCATATATACTGTATACAGTGAAATATTCGGCCCCGTTTTATTTTCGCCCCATTCGCCCTTGTTGTCAGTGGGCAAATTTAAGACTGAGTGAATTCAAAACAATTTTTAAATAACTGTGTTAATTAGAAAGAATATCAATTTCAAACTGTGTCTGGGCAAATTTATGACGAGGCAAAACCAATTGCAAGTGTAGAAGGTCGAAAAAACACAGGGCGAAAATAACCCTGAAGTCTTACCCCTTTGTCCCTGAATACTGCAATGCAAGTCTCATGGCTTTGGCATCCATGTCGATTGTTTTTCCATCCCTTAAAGAACAACAATAATTTGACTAAATATATTTCATAAAAGTGAGATATGTATCTTTGATGATATCGTAATCTTAATATAAAATGTCATACATGTGACAATAAGTAACAACACATGATTACATATATAACATGTTTAATAACATTTAGCGATGTCACTTTAGTGGAAGTACATTGTATGTACTGTAAATATATACACACAAAAAAAAAAAAAACAAGGACAAAAATACATATATGCATCAATTTTTTTGTTTCATTGATTGAATACAAACCAAGTAGATCATATTATTTTGTATGTATATCACAAACATGAAATTCCTAAATATCTATACAGAGTACCATTATTTCAATACAGAAAACTCTAAATTACCATGATTATAAATAAAATTCACATTAATTTGAAGCATACCTGAGCTTAAGAGTGGCCTCCAGTATAGGGAATGTTTGAGGGTTTGGCATCCCCCCTGCCATGGTGATGATGGAAGGATTCTCCTGCACAAAGGCAGCTATAAATACAGGGAACTATTTTTAACATACATGCATCATTTAATTTTTCCCTAATAAAAAAAAGAGACCAATGGTCTTTATAACTCTTCTTAGCAATGATGTTTACATTAAATCTAAGTATGCAACTAACTCTAATAAATATATAGGTCTACATACCAATAAATGCAGATCCATTTATCAAGAATACAAAAACCATTTTTATCTATCTCAAAAAAGTTGAATGTGTACAGAAATACTCATTTAGTATGAACTTGGATATAGTAAAAGTCATGGATACAGCATGTAATTCAATACCTAACCAGTAAACAGATAAAACAAATTTATATACAGGAACAGAAAAGTAAATCCACATGTCCCTATATAGGACTTTGCTATAAACTTATTTTACAAATAGTAGTCTTTTTTTTCCACGTTGAATTCTAGCTTGTTGGGTAAAAACTCCACAAACTAAAACCTTAAATTTTTCAAAATAAGCTATGATCCTTTAAAAAACTGTATGTTAAGTAAAAAACTTTGACCCTTATATTGTGGCTCTTTTCATGACCTTTCGGGCATAGAGGATGAATACAACTTGAAACTTCTTTACATAAGCCTTTATCAATATTTTTTCCTATATTGTAGCTTTCATAATTCTTTATCAGAAATTTTAAAAAGATCTTTCCTTGTTAAACGTTGAACCCTTATCTGTGACCCCTTCATGACCTCTAGGGGTCATATAATTTAAACAAACTTAAATATGCCTTACAACAAAAACGCTTATACTGAAGTTGTGAAAATACATGTACTGGCCACTTGGTTCTTGTCAAAAAGAGTTCTAAAACATCTCCCTCCACCATTCCCTAAATGGAAAGGGAAGTGGCTCTTTATTTGAACACACTTGAAGTCCCTTCACCCAAGGATCATTTGTGCCAAATTATGTTGATATATTTAATTCTATAGATAAAGATAAAAATGTGAAAAGTCAAGTTAAAATTTGTCTCATTTGAGTCTTCAGTTCAGGTAAGCTAAAAAGTTAAAAAGCACACACAAAATAAAAGTTTCCTCCAATAGTTATCAAATGACACTTGTGCTGACAAAGGTTTCCGGTTTATACCTTTGGGGAGCATTTAGGACATCAGTAATCAAACAATGAGGGTTTTTGGATGCAAGCTAGTACACGTAGTAACACTACATGTAACAGATAATGTTAATGTCCCTGTCAAAGGAGTACAATGTCATGTAAAATAAAGTTGAACTTATGATATTATCTCAAACACCAATATTTTGAATAACATGCATGTATATAATGAAGTGAGTTGGATGTTACCATGCACAGTTATTTAATTCTTCTTATATTTAAACCTCAATTTCTCAAATCCACACATATCTTGAATTCTCCATGGCCCCAATGAGCTCTTTGAGTGTATATGACATAATATAAGATGAAAACAACAGGTAACACTTGTTGTCACCTGATCCAATCAAGTTTGAATCATCAGATATCACACCAACAAGAGGAAGTAAATGTTCAATAAAGGGTCAATTAATAACTAAACTTTTCTGCAAAGAGCAGTTTCACCTGGTTACAAATCAAGTTTCAGAACTAGTCTGTGTCATGCAGTGTGTGACTTAGCATTTTATTTCCTCTATAGACAAAATAAGTACATGTTGTAATTTAAAGTTTACCTGACTAGAATAATGTTGCACCATAACTTAACCTAGATAACTATATGGTAAGTCAGACTTTATGCCTAATAGAAAGTCAACCACTAGCTCAGATATTCCTGCAAATGGTCGTAAGTTTATGGAACAGTGGAATTTCAACTCACAAGTTGACTCACTGAAGATTAAATCTCAAGAGCTGCCAAAAAAAAAAAGATTTAAAAATATGCCTCAGGTAACATTAGAAAGAGTTTGATTGGAGCGTCTAATTATTATTTCAATTAAAACCTCTTAACGACATGTAATTTCAACATTCAAATGTATTGTGTTGAATCAATAAAAGTCACACAAAACAATGCCGATTAATATGTTTTAAGGTGTGACTGTTGGGGCTAGCGCGGCATAATTTGAATATTAAATACACACAGGTTCATGTACATGTATATGTTTCATAATGATGAACTATAGCGTGGTTTACCAAATGGATGCATCAATGTGTTAAAAAAAAATTGAATAAAAATAAAATATTTTATGCTCCAGTATACTTGTATAAACATTTAATAATTTATGTTTTACAGTGTGGTCATTTCGATCACAATTTCACTATCAGATTCAATGGAAACATGCACAGTTGGATCCGCCTATCTGTTTATTCATTACTATAAAGGTCGCGTGCTCAGTTTAGACATTGTGATGTTATGTTAATAGTGCAGACATCACTTGACAATTTCCATCAAAGTAACAATGCTCCGAAAAATTTGCCAAGAAAATAGATTAAAACAGCTAGTACATTGCAAACCATTTTTTAAGATCAGCAGAATGTTTTATTTATCTTTTTAATGCATTTACATTCTTAAAATACAGTTTTACTTGTTCTCGCAAGAACATGATATTGGTAGCCATATTCAATTTACACGGAATTGTGGGTTTGATTTTGAGGACAGAAAATTCAGTATGTCAAAGGGAGTAGTTACGATTTTTGAATTTTCTCTTTGTGCCGGTGAGCTGCGCAAGCTATTAAAACTTCCAAAAAGATTAAAAACTAAAAATTTGACATTAATAAATCTTCTTCCCTGCCCCTTCTTCGGATTTAAGGCTTCTTATTCAGCTATACTTGTAATTCTAATAGCAAGACATGCAGACATAACACAACAAAATCTTTCACTACCTATTATGAATTGTTATAATTAATAAGAATTTAAATGAATTACAAACCATTGACAAACGCTTCTGACACTTTACGCATGTAGTTATCCTCCCGTTTTAGACTTGACACATTGAGAAATCTTTTGTAATCCATGGTTTTATCCAAATCAGAAATAAGAACAACACTCTATTTATAAAGTTCACAGTAATATGAAATATTATCTCATTCTTAAAGAAGATATATATGTAGGCTCCCGACAGATTGAACATGACATTTGTCCAGCTGATATCATTATATTGACTTGTTAATGTATGTTTAGTCACAAACATAGTTTGATTCTAGAATAACTTATCTTTGTTACAAATACCTGGTGCTTCATGAATTCAAAACAATGCAACTTACTTTCACTTTATTTTAGATAATTTTGCAGTATAATTCTAGTGAGCTATAGAAACACATTTCATTAACTACAGTACCTGCAACATTATTTTTAACATGATAAAACACAGTACTACAGGACTCATGCACGATAGGATTGAATTAACATGTACACAATAACACAAGATACATGCACAAAACGATAGGATTGATAAACGAAAGGATTATATAGTAATAAAACCATACGAAAAAATAAAATGAGATTCAGGATAAACGTGAGAAAAGATCTTCACAATTAACCTGATAAAAGTATATATATGATAAACAAAATATACAAAACAAGATAAAAGGAATATTATTTCTTTTAAAAAACAATTACCGAGGGATCAGAATTACTAGCATTAATAAACTAAACAAAAATAACTGGTCAAAAGAAAACAATAACACTATGAGGAATACTTCATGAATATCTGGTCTTCATTTGTTTTCATTTCTGAATTAAGTACAGGCATGCAATCATCGAATAGCTTAGCCCGAAATCTAACCACATGATAACAGTGTGCAAAATTAAAATATATTTTATCACATATAATAAAATTAAGTCTTTTAAGATTACTATCATTTAAAAAAAAAGAATTTAAAATTGTATAAAATAATTACCGGGTAATTCTAATTACTTACTTACAAGTTTGTGTTTAAGAAATTTACCCTACACATTAATATGTAGAAAAATCCATAACCCGGTTGGCCTGTCTGACATTCGAACTGTACGTCATAAAAAAAAGTTCAACCAACCATTTTTTGGTGTAATCTTTTTCCAGCATATTGCTTTTTTCTTTCCACACTTCATATAATTAAGTAACACTGTCTGACTTATCCCTCATTATTGTATGAAAACTGTTGAGAAATGGTTTATCTGAATATTTGGTCTTTAAATTGCTTTGAGGTACATAAATTTACATATACAGAAGATTAACCCCCTCCTCTACTGTAAAATTTTAGCTTGGTAACTTACTGAGAACTCGAATGGCTGAATGCTGTCTGGCAGCGCTGACACGAGTGAGGTACCTGGCATAGTTCATCTTCCTAAAAACACCTGCAGCCCAGGTGTTGTACTTATATATAGACTAAAAAAACCTAAAACAAAAATTGGGATAGACTATCTCAATATTTGCAAGGATATGTATATTTAAACAGAACAAAATTTATGAAATAATTCTGCTCTTATTCAAATTAAAGCATTTCTTTTCAATTTACATGTACATACATTTCTAAATCGGTGAATATATGTGTGACTATACAAAATCAATAGAAGATAAATTTCTGGCATGAATTGGATTTGAAATATAATAAAATTAATTATTACCTGTAATTTAAATGAGTGTTGACAGTTGTTGAAATGGTTTCAAGTCAGATATTGCATCAAAGATTTACAGCCCATGTACATGATGTAAATACATATTGTGCAAAATATAACTGTAATTTATAAATAGACTTTGCATTTGCAAGGTAAAACAACGCAAAATGCTAAAGACACTTGTTTTCTAAGATGAGAAATATCTTAAAAATTATACTTCTTTAACTGAAATGAATAAGTAATGTCCAAATTAGCGCCAACTCCAAAATAACCCCCAAAATTGCATTACATGATTACTCTGTCTACTGCTTACTTCGTTTTTGGAACTCTCTTATGTCAGGAGGTAAAATTATGATTTATACTTCCGGTGCAAGTGCTTGACAACACTACAAACTTTCGTTATCTGATAACGTTTTCCCTACTTTCCCTTTTTGATTTGTACAAGTGAAGAAAAATGGCCAACGAAAAATTAATGAAGGGACATATACTGGATTTTGCGGCACAAATGAAGAAGTTGGTTAATTGCAAAGACCACAGGTAAGAGGAGATGTGGACAAATTAAACATTGCTGGATCAGGGAATGTACCAGAGATTGAGAGAACAGTGCACAATAGATTATTGTTCCATGTAAAACACACAAAACACGCGTAATGTTTGTACAAGTTTTACATAACAAATTTTAAAATAAGTCTTTTTTCTTTTTTTATTTTTTATTGACTATAATTTCACAATCCCTTAATTTAATATACCCCCCCCCCCCCCCCCCATCACCACACACACCCTTTCATATGCTGGCTGACGGTATTCCTTTTATTATTTTCTTCCTCAAGTATGTACGTTTATACTGTTCATATGTACAGTCTCATCTTAAATTACATATGCAGTCCTTCTCATGCACCAACATATATCTACGTCATGTATCAAACTGTAAATAGAACATGTAACAGTTAATATGTGTTAACAGTGATTTCTGTGCAGTTTGATTGTTCTTACTAGATATTTTGCTTGCTTACTTACAGTGACATCAAGTTTCTAATAGGACCAAACAGAAAACCAATATATGCTCACAGATGCATTCTCTCCACACGATGTGCTGTGTTTAAGGCTATGTTCAACGATCAGGCACAGAAAGGAGAGGGGGCACAAAATGCCAATGTACCATTTGTTCTGACTGACATATCACCAGAAATTTTTACAGCAATGATGGAGTTCATATACACAAACTGTGTCACACTCACACCAAAGATAGTAAGTATGATAAATATATAAATAAGGGTGTACTTTCATTTTTAATCAAAATGATTTGTTTAAAAAGAACTCTCAGAAATTGTGTAATATGCACTGGTATCAATGAATACATGACCAAATCTGAATATTTAGAAACTGCAACTAAGTCATATGAATGACAATCATACTTATATACAATATGGTTTAATTTGCATCCCTGCATGTGTACAAATTGTAAATTGTGATATTATTGCAGGCGATTGACACACTTGCTTCAGCTCTAGAATATGGACTGGATGAGCTCAGGAAGGTAAACTTCATATTTACCACTGCATAACGTATCAAGATTTTTAAACACATTACAACAGTAGCAAATTTAACAAACCTAAACTCATGAATGTACAAGATTTGGATTTAAAATTTCCATAATGACTTAGTCACAGGGTATTTTCAAAGAGGTTAAGTTTAAGCTTAATAATGAAATTGTAAGTCTTTCATCTGTTTGATACATGCTGTATATGACTATAATACAAGTTTATATTTTCTCCAGATAATTAAATTCCTAAATTCCTCTTTCTTTCTATCAACAGTTGTGTGGTGATTTCCTTATTGACAATCTGAGTGTACAAAACGCATGTGAGTGCATGCAGGCTGCTGTTACATACAGTCAACAGGAACTGAAGGAGCATACACTCCGCTACATAGAGGAACACACAGAGGTACAATTACTGTCCTAGCTAAGTGTAGCATAACA